>MU223022.1:201120-269415 GCA_018584345.1 Thuja plicata | reverse complement strand
TATGATTTGATCAAGGAAATTGATATAATTGATATTGTTGATATTTGAAAATATTGATTCAGGGATTTGATAAATTGAGAAATGGGGCCCAAAGTCTAGGCGACCATTTTAGGGTGCATACAACAACAAACTTATCAGAAATTGCAGGGAATTTAAGAGTGTGTATAGTAAATTGAAAATATTCATCATTATTTTCAAGATAAACCAAAGAAGTCGCGCTTGCCATGGCGTCTACATGTCGATTATCTTTCCTAGGTAAAGTTTGAATTGTGTAAGAAGAGAATTGTGAAAGAAGATCCAAAGCCAGTTCTCGATATTGTGCCATCTTATCATTCTTAGTTTGATAACCTCCTTTGATTTGTTCTATAATAAATTGTGAATCCCCATAAATTTCTAAGTTTTGAATGTGAAGGGATAAAGTTGCTCGTAGACCAGCTATAATAGCTTCATACTCTGCAATGTTGTTGGTACAAGGAAAAGTTAATTTATATGACAAAGGGATCGGTTTCTTCATAGGAGGGATCAAGATGAAGCCCACCCCAAAACCTGTCTTGCACCTAGAGCCATCAAAATATAATTCCCAAGTATCATCTTGTTTGATTGCTAATATGTTCTCATTAGGGAAGTCTACGAAGGTAACAGTTGTATTAGAATGAGGAAAATGAACCTTAGCTAAATAATCAGTTAAAGCTTGTCCTTTAATTGCCTTTGGAAGGATAAAATTGAGATCAAATTCCATGAGCAACATCACCATTTTTCTAATCATCCGGAGAGATCAGTTTTTGAGAAAAGGTGTTTTAAAGGATCAAATTTATTAATCACATTGACCTCAACATTGAGCAAGTAATGCCGGAGTTTTCGACAAGCATAAACTAAAGCCAAGAATTGTCATTCTAGTTGAGTATATCATGTTTCATAATCCAACAAGATCCGACTAATATAGTATACCAGTCTATCCTTTCCGTCATTATCATGTTGAGCTAACAATGCACTCACGACATTGGAAGTGGTAGAAGTATATAAATAAAAGGGTTTATTGAATTGAGTAGGTTGTAAGATGGGAGGATTAGCAAGATATTCTTCAAATTTCTCAAAGGATCTTTTGCATTCCTGATTCCAAGAAAAAGTAGTGTCCTTTCAAAGTAAAGAAGTAAAAGGAACAGTCCTATCGGCTAGGTTAGAAACAAAGTGACAAATAGATTGTATTTTACCTTGTAAACTATGCAATTGGGAAATATTCTTAGGAGGAGGCATGTTAACAATAGCATCAATCTTTTCAGTATCAACTTCTATGCCTCGCTTAGAGATAATGAATCCTAGTAACTTTCTAGAATCAACTCCAAAAGCACATTTCTTAGGATTTAATCTCATGTTGTAACTCCTAATTCTTTCAAAGAATTATCTTAAAATGAACACATGGTCTTCTCTTTGTATAGATTTGGCCAAGATATCATCCACATAATCTTCCAAAATCTTATGAATGTAATCATGAAAAATCAAAGTCATGGCGCATTGATAAGTAGCTCCCGCATTTCTTAACCCAAAAGGCATCATGACCTAATAGAATGGCCCCCAAGGTGTAATAAATGTGGTCTTAAGTTGATCTTTAATAGGAATAAATATTTGATTATAACGTGAAAATCCATCCATGAAAGATAATAGCGCATGACCTGCTGTGGAATCCACAATCATGTCAATATTAGGTAGCGAGAAGTCATCTTTTAAGGATGCTTGATTTAAGTCTCAAAAATCAGTGTACATTATTATTTTATTTTCTCCCTTAGAAATATCCACAATATTGGAAATCTAGTTAGAATAATCAATAGAGCGGATGAATCCGGCACCTAGTAATTTTTCAATTTTAGCTTTTACCAGTAATGCGATGTCGGGACTCATCTTATGAATCTTTTGTTTCACAGGTTTAGCATTGGGTTTAAGGACAATATTATGAGTGACAATCTTGGGGTCTATACCAGGCATGTTTGAATATGTCCAAGCAAAGATATCCTTATATTCAAGCAAGAGAGAAACCAATTGATCGTGTTCATCTTGATTCAAACACTTCCCAATTTTGATTGTTCTTTCAACATCATTCTCATCCACTTGAACATTAATGGTCTCAGTTATTAATAAATTAATTTGTTTGGGAGAAGCTATTGGTAGAGGGGAAATATCCATTTTGTCATGTTCTCCAAAATAGGCTTCATTATTCAAGCAATACAGTTTCCTTCTTTTATGATGAAATGTAGGTAGATCTTGATAAGCCCCTAAAAAATCAGCGAAGGCTTCATCCTCAGGAAAGATATCCAACCTAGATTTTTGGTCCATGTCCAAGAGAAGCGGATTAACCAATTTCAAATGTCCACCAGAAATATGATTAACATTAAGAGGAAAGGCCAAGGGTTTCCTATAAGGATTGAATTCTAACCCATAAGTATAATCGCAACCATCATTATCTAAGGGTACTTGTATACCTTGTTCATACTTACCACAACCTTTCCCATTAAATCCTGATTTCTTGAGTAAGTGATAACCAAAACCATACCTGTCAGCCATATCAGATTGAGTTAAAGGAGTAGCATATGTCAAAATGTCATAACAATCTGGTTTTATTGTTTCAATTGTTTTATCACGAGAAGCAGCAACAAAGTTACTTTTTAACTCCTCAGAAAGCGGAGAAGGAATAAAGACTTTCTTCTCAAACTCAGTTTGTTCTTTCATAAATTCTAAATTTGATACCTTATATTATCCTATAAAAGTAGGATTAAAATCCAATGTTCCCCAATCATCTTCTGTCAGGGAAGAGGATGGAATCTCATCGTGTTTAACCTCAGGATGTTGTTCGCGTTGTTTTATTGGTCGAGTAGACTTGGGAACCTTAGCATATTCTACATTCAGGCAAGGGTTTGGCGCATCATCTGCATGTAGTGTATACATTAGATTATATTAAATGAACCTAACCTTGCAATGAAGAGTAGAAGGAACTGCATGCATAGTATGTAACCAAGGTCTTCCTAATAGAAGGTTATAATTGAGTGGTCCAGGCATAAAATGGATAGGAGTGTAAAGAAGCATAGGACCAACTTTAATAGGTAATGTAATAATACCCAAAGTTTTCTTTGCAATATTGTCAAATCCACGGATAGGGATATTATTTGGTTGAATAGTTGTAAGATTGTCCTTAATTGCCTTAAGCATATCCATGCTACAAACATTAAGCCCAAATCCATTATCAATCAATGTTCTACGAATGATATTCTCATTAATAGAGACAACAACCATAAGAGCATCATATTGATTCTGCACCTTAACAATAGGTAAATCATCATTGAAAAACACAATAAGAGGTACATAAGGCATAGTATGCATGCATTTCATAAATGAATTAATGTTCTCTTGATTAGGAGGTAGAGAAGGGAGAGTAGATAAAGCTTTTTGCAGTGCCTCATGATATGTAGGAGAAGTTTGAAGTAATTCCCATAAAGATATCTTAGTCGTAGTAGCACGTAACTGTTCCACTAAGTCATATTCCTTAAAGGAAGAAGGTAGCCTAGGTGCTTGAGGAAGCACGGGTTGAGAAGGAGGTAAAGTTGCTGGGACAGTAGGTTGAGGATTATTTCGGGTACGATAAGCATGTGAAACAGAATCTGTGTTATCAAAGAAATCCAAAGGATCTCTAGGTTTACCCTTAATAATCATTCAAGGACACCCTTTTACTATCATCAAAGGTTTAGGAAATATCACTTTAGGTGTCTCAATGTGGCAAATAGAGGAATATGAAGGTAACCATGCATATACTCTATGGTAAAGGTCAATTGTAGAAGTTGTGGAGGAGGATGAAATAGGAATAGGATCCATGGGGATCTCATTCGAACCATTTGCATTCTCACTACCATGTACCTCATTAGGGGATCTATCCTCTTTAGCAACAAAAGCCTCATCAAAGTATTCAAAACAAAAATCATACATGTTGAACACAATGAAAAATGTAAATGTTTTTGTATTTTTAAAGAAATTTTGTGATTTTTATGAATTTTGAAATATAAATGCAAGAGAATAAAAGAAAACCTACTTCTATATGCATGTAATATTTAATATGAAATGCACATCTAACACCAAAAAGAAAGAGTTGTCTATTGTGGGTTCACCAAAATGTAATATCTAAAATTTGGGGGCTTTTTGCAAGGGATCTCCTATGTAAGATTTGCATAATGAGAGAGAGATCCTAAGTCCAAATTTTAGCTTCTTACGATTAATTATATTGATCAAAAGGATGGAAAAGAACATGTAAAGAATAGAGGGATAAGATTTCTACCTCATAACATAGCAGATTTAGAAAAAACTCATTTACTGAGTTCTGTAGACTGTTTCTGGAAATGCTGACAGTTGATCTCGAACTGAAACGCAGAGATGAACACAACCCATAAATATTTTTTTGATTCGATGTCATATTATGAAAAAGGTCTACCCTATACTACAAATGCCAACCCTGTCCTACACAGATCTGAAAGTGTCCCTGTTCGCACTGTCTGAAAGAAGACTGAAAAGGGTATCCAGATCTGGTCTCGAATCTGTTGTCCTGCACCTGCAAATATATGAAAAAGGGGTTTTGGGGTGGCTATATAGGGTTTTTCCTTAGTCAAACCCCCATTTTGGTGGTTTCCACCTCCACGAATAGCCGAATATAGAATGTATAGTGTGTGTGTGTATTGCTCTTTTGGAAAGAGTCTTTAGACATGCAATATCAAGATCTAATCCTCTAGATTAACAATCCTAACATAACATGGAAATGAGAAAGCAATGCATAGATTTGAATATAATAAAGAAAGCATATCAAGCCCCCAAGGCTAAAGTATTCTTATTAACTCACAATCCTTAATTGCTACCCCATGGTAATGTCCTTTGAATTCTTGAATGTTGAAAATAGTAGATCTAAAGAGAGTGCCTTCTTGCTTCAATGAAGATCCACCATAGCTTGTCCTTGAAAATGCTTGATTGAAGATAATGATATGACTTCCTAGCTTGTCCTTCTATATCATCCTCTTGCTTGTTTTCATCATCATTTCATCATGTCATCTCCTGAATTCCTTTCATCTCATTTCATGATCAAATGAAGGCAAAAGAGAGTGTTTATATAGAAATCTCAATATAGGTCTCCTAGGGCAATGCAAGGGACTCAAATTTAAATTTCATCTTGAATCACGGTCCAATTACAATCACCAACCAAGGAGGGAACATAATAATTCAAATATTGGAGAAAGCACTTCCGCATCTAAACCCGGGGACCCATTTAAGTTCCGGACCCCGATAAGCTCCGGATGTGAAAGCGGGAACCCATACCTGACAGAGGACAAGGTCGACCTTAGCCCTATCCTAGGATAGGGTCAACCTTGGCCCTAACCTAGGTCAAGGTCAACCTCGGCCCTGACCTAGGTCAGGGTCAACCTCGACCCTGTCCAGAGGTTTCAAGTACGTCTCTAGAATGTTGCAGAGAGGCTCCCAGGTCACCTGGGGACCTAGGAAAGTGGGGGAATGAGCCAGAATGTTAAGAAGGCCTAGAGGCCTAGAGAGAGAGAGTAGGATGAGGCCTAGGAGGACCAATACATAGGTCCTACCTAGAGAAAGGAGCCATGGAGAGGGAAATCTAGGAGGATCCACAAGATCCTAACCCTAATTTTGCCTAATCATACATATATGCAATTCTAACATGAAAACAAGCTAAACGAGGGTGCTAAACTCATCCAAATGGAAGTGCTTCCATTTTAAGATGATACAGATGCTATTCTACTTTTGTTTTTTAACTGTTACAGTCCCAGAACTTGTTGTACTTCTAGATCTGGATATTGAAACTTGTGTGCTCTTTGTCCCAAAAATCTGAGCTTGTTTCTTAGGGTAAAGAACAACTAGAATATTTTGTACCTAGGTACAGAATGTTTGGAATATTCTATGCCATGTGTTTTGTCTTGATATTTCATAGAGACCTGTGTCAAGATCTGTTGAGCTCATAGTTTTAATTACAACTTCTTGGCCTGTACCTTCACATACAAAAATGGGAAAAATGTTGGATAATGATGTTTTCCTTGGTCAAACTCCCATTTAGGAATCAACCTTGAAAAACCATGTCGTGTAAATCATAAAATAAATGCAATGGCTCAGTACCATATGAATGTGCTTACCCTTATCAGTGAATAATTGTATTGCTCAAATCCATCAAGTATGCTTGATGTTTGTTTCTTGAATGTAGATGTTGAACTTCTAAGAGAGATGTTGGATCAAGGATTCCTTCACATGTGCCTGGATCTATGAATGCCAATCATAGATCTTCATCTGCCATGAATTAAAAATTACCCAAAATTACCCAGCTGTCACGAACTAAAAAGAATGGTAGTAACCACATCAGTCATTTTATTTTCTTGTTGAAGTGCAATATCAAAATTAGCATTAAGTAATTGGTTCTTAATGAGCCACCTTTTGTTAGGGGCATTTAAACTCCTAACATTCTGTTGCAGTGATATCTTGAATAGCCAAATTTTCAAATTTTTGAGTTGTGAATAATAAGAACATGCCAAAATTCAAGATTTAAAAAGGATAGTCATCTATTATAATTCTGGTGTTTTTATAATTCCAACACCTTCGGTTGTCTGCCACCTTTGCCTTGCATTTCGAATTTATGAAATCGGAGCCATGAGTCAAACGCTATGCTACCTTGAAGTTGTGTTTTAATTTTAAATTTATTTAAAATGTAAAATTCAAAATTCAAAAATAAAATCTTAATTTTGGGAAAGGTTAATGGTTAAGGGTCAACATTTCATTATGCTCGATCAACATCCCAACTTTATCGCGAACCTTAACTTTTGAGAAAAAGTTAATGGTTGGGATTTTGAATTGTGAAAAAGAAAAGCCAAAAGATTAGAAAGTTAAGAGTCAACATTTCAACTTCTTCCCAAATCTTAACTTTTAGTTAGGATCCTAATTTTTGCCAAGAATTGCCCTAATCTTAACCTCATGAAATTTCAAGAATTAAAACTCTACCTTTGCATAACTACGCATAAATACTTTTTGGTTACCGTCTAGAAGTGAAAAATGATGTATTGCCTTCTATTTATACTTGAGGAATTGAAGTGACCGGAGGTAGACACAAATTTATCTACAGAGGTGGCTTTGAAAGCATAAGAAAATACAGATCAATTATCTGATCAAATGAAAATTGGGTGAATGTTGATATTGGGTACGTGTATATTCTTCACTACAACAATCAAGATAAGAATGAGATAGATCTGTTGAAAAATATTTCCAAACTATCGACTCAAATTTCCTTGGTTGACATGCATTTAAAATTCAGTATCATCGAATGCTTGAGGCTCAAAATGATTGCAGAGATATGCATGCACTAATCGGGTCACTTAAGGGATTTTAGAATATTTGAGGGAAATGTGATTAGAAATTATAAAGCGAAATTCTGTAACCATTCCTTACCTCAATATCTCCTTCAAACATGTCAATAAGTGAACTTCGAATTAGCATATAGATTTATCTCAAAATGCACAAGGTGGCAAATTGAAAGTGATACAACAATGAATGGTTGCAGTAACCGTTTCTTTACTCGTTCTTCTTTATACACGAGGTGGCTACATTCTCGAATGAATGCGATGATTGAAAGCCAGATATGAAATGTGTTTGTAGAAAAGACTTCAGAAGCTTCTAAATCTATTTCTCAAGTTGGATATCGCTATGGTAACATTGTAGAGTACTCCCGTTTCACCAAGTACATCAAAGAGACGTACAAACATCCATTGAAGTGAATAGGAGACTGTACGCGCATGGTTTGATAAAATGGTCCCAAGCATTGGACACAGCCTCTAAGGGATGATCTCATCCAAAATCAGAAGTCAATCTCTGTGAGAAATGACACCAAGAGATGGCATGTGAATTGTTTGTCGATATGCCTCTATGTCTTACTATGAAAACGTGCTAATGGAGTTTCCTTGGTCAAACTTCCATTTAGGAATCAACCTTGAAAAAATAATGTGTAGTGTAAATCATAAAATAAATGCAAAGGTTCAGTGCCATATCAATGTGCTTACCCTCATCGTCGAATAATTGGATTGCTCAAATCCATCAAGTATGCTTGATGTTTGTTTCTTGAATGTAGATATTGAACTTCTATGAGAGATGAAGGATCAAGGATGCCTTCACATGTGCATGGACCTATGAATGCCAATCATAGATCTTCATCTACCATGAAATAAAAATTACCCAAAATTGCCCAACTGCCATGAATTAAAAATAATGGTAGCAACCACAATAGTCATTTTATTTTCTTGTTGAAGTGAAATATCAAAATTAGCATTAAGTAATTGGTTCTTAATGAGCCACCTTTTGTTACGGGCATTTAAGCCTGTAACATTCCAAGAGAAGATCCTCATTGATCTAGAGGGGAAGCCTCACTTTCCCTCTTTTCCTCCGCCTTTTTTGAAGACAAGATAACACCCCAACATACTCAGGCTGGAGGTTTCTCTTTTCTCTAGCTTCCCTAGTAGTAGGTGGAATTACAAAAGGCTTATTTCCCCTTTCCAACTAACATTCAAAGAAGTTAGTTTAGATTGAATCCCAACATTAATTTTATTATAAGTTTTGGACTTATAAGAAAGTCTCCCCTTACTTTTACCAAGAGATCTAGGAGTCCCCTTCATATAGGGAGAGTGAAATATAAAGCATAATGGAAAATCCTTATTATCCCTCATCCCAATAGGAGAGGTATAAAATGTAATAGGAACCTCATGAAAAGATGGATCTATATCTGAGGAGAACACATCATATTGATTTTTTGACATTGGGATCTCACCTTCATATTGAAACCAAGATAACGATGCATCAAAATAGTCAATAACTTAATCAATTATATTTTCATCTATAACCATATTTGTTGCTGTAATAATGCCCTGAACTTGTGAAATCACTTGTTTAGGTGGATTAATACAATAAGGATTATCCAAAATATCATCTCATATGATGAAGATATTGGAATTTTATTGGGAAGAGTCTCCAAAGAAAGAGAACCAGATTGGGTAGGTGGACAAAATTTAGAAGGACGAGGTGAAGGCTGAACTAAAGATGCTTGGAAAGGAGGAGAGCTAATGGGGACCAAATCAGTGGAAGGCAGAGGCAATCTTGAAGGTTGAGTGCTAAGAGATGGTTGAAAAGGAGAAGTTGGAACCATAGAAGGTAGGACCTAAGGGATTTAAAAATGAAAGGAAGGGCTATGCGGAGGGGAAGACACACAAGAGGTGGGTGAGATGACCTTAAAGGGAGAGGTTTTTGTATTATCTTCAGCCATATTGTCAGTGGGTTGAACTTTATTTTTGGTATAAAAAACTTTCAGACTTGCTGTAGAAAACCGAGTAAACAGTACCATATCAATAGTAATATGAGGCTTAGCCTAAGTAAGTATATCTTTCACAAGATTCTCTCTCCAAGGGCCAAGTGCTGAATCCAATTTAGAAATAGTAGGAACAACAAAGGATTTAGATCATAAAACACAGATTTTTTTTTCCATCTTATTCTCAACCATACATCAATAAGATGTAACAAAGGTACCAAATGAGTTTCCAATTTCTTTAAGAACCTGAAGATCATTAAACTCATAAGATAGACTAGGAAGACAAAACGAGACAAGAGTTGCCTCCAATAGGGATTGACCCACTTAATAAAAGGGTTTCCATGCAAATATTAAAATAACATTAAATCATTCATATTAAAAAAAGGTTTGATAAAGCTTGAGATTAATTATAAATGTATCAGATGCTAATACTTGAAAATATAGCATTCCCACAAAATGAGTTGTAACCAATTTTTGTAGTGTAGATAATGAAATTGGTTTACCCGGACCTTAATAATTATACCCCTATAAATCAAATCAATACCACGCCATAAATCAGGGATATCATCAATAATTATATGGGGGATTCAAACCCATACCTTATTCATCCCAACATTATCAATCATACTCAGATTCAGGAAAGATATCCCATCATTTGAATGGAGACCATGTGTATCTGGATTAATATTTGTAGAATAATAAATATCTTTATGTTGTGGAAAAGATGTTGCCTTTTCACCATTTCCTATCCGAAATGAAGGAACCCATACAACTGTCAAGGGCATATCATTATTCCCCACATTCAAAATATCCCAAGTGGAATCATGATTGGGAGGAGCCCCAATGACAAGTTAAAAGGTGGAGAATGTCGCTTCAAAGATAGAGTTTTACCAGAATCCCCCAAACTGTGGTGAATTTCTCACGCGAACGAAAATGTATGGGAGAGCCCTTGGGGTTTTGATGCCCTAGTTCTTTCATATTATGTCAAGCCCTAGCAGCCATTACCACAGCTAGAAGAAACAACCCGACCCTTTCAATACCAGAAAGTGCAATATCCTACCATCGACCATCCAAAAACTCTTGTTGAGGAAAAGAAACAACAGACCAAGCATCTTGAGAAGAAAAATGTCTAAAGTACTCAGAGAGGATGCCCATGTCACACCATTGCCCATCCCAAAATAGCAACTGAGTTCGATACAGTTCCTCCTTGGAAACCCTAGTGAAATTAGACTCCTCAAATGGCATATCTCCCCACCTTTTCTTATTGTTCACATCTTTAGCGGTTCCACCAGATATTTGGGGTAGAAGAATGATGAAGCAAAGAAGGAGAAACCCTAATTCAAAGCCCCTCTAATTCGCATTAATGTTCTAATATATAATGATTAGTGAATACATAACATTGTTATTACTTTATAAATAAGTAGTAATCATCATATATGGAGTACTAATATCATAATTGATATTGTTAGCCCTTTTATGTCAATATTTAGAGTTGCAAAGACAAGATCTTCCAATAATAGGCAAGCATACTGGTTTTTAATTTTAAATGACCAAATTTCTATATTAAAGTTCATCATGGAAATCATATTAATGTTGGTGTTTTTATCAACAATATTCTATTCAATATCTCAATGAGACATGAATACCAAAAATAGCCTTCGGGTCAATATTAGATCACATAAGAACATTTTTTAGGTGCACAAGAGGAGTATGCTGATCATTTTGGTGGGATGTAAGATATGACACATGTATTTGGACACCTAGTTTTGATTTGTGGTATTGGAATTTCATTTTGGAAGAATATTTATTCCATCTTGTATTCATATCTCCAATATGTTGATGCCTCCAGATGGTAGTAAGATCAACTTGTTTGGAAAGTCATTCGAGCATTGTTATGTTGTTAAAGTTTAGAGGGATATATTTTAGAGGGATAATCTAATGTCTTGTAATTTATTTTATAATTAATACAAGATTGGTTTTACATATTTCATCTACCATTTATTATTGAATTTTAATATATATGAAGATCAACATATCTCATTCTATAATTACACTTCATTGCAACATTTATAGTTTGAATGAAATTGTATATTTTGTTTCTATAGCAAAGGAATCAGAAATCTATCAAAAGGGGAGAGTAGAAAATATTCTCTTCTTTACATGTCCTTGTCATGCCACATCCACCATTCAATAAGGTTGGTTGGAGAAAATGAAGGTCTGTTTTTCCTTGCCTCTAGTTTGAATCATCTTAGAATGCAAAGATTGACAAAAACTATGATGAAGTCTAATTGATTGAATGTTTGAAGATGTTAAGTTGATGATTACCGAGATGCAGAAAGTTAATGCAAGACATTAAATAAGTTAATGTATTGTATTTTCATTTATGTCAACTTGATATGGATCTTATTGGTCACATACATGTATTGTCAAAGACTTCAAAGAACCAAAGTGTTACCTGAGCAGAACTTCATAGTGTTACCCAACGGACAGACAACCCTGACAGAGATGCCTAAGGAGAACTGAAGTTATGACTGAGCACAACTGAAGTGTTGACTGACAAGAACTGAAGTTCATAAATGATAAAAATATTTAGCTGGTAGGAGCTAAATATAGAGTTAACTGATTGATTACATTGTTTTCATCAACAAGTTAAAAGATAAAGATAAGAAGGAGATGTAAAGCATGTTTTATTCTAGAAAAACAAGGAGAGATTTTTGGAATAGAACTAAAGAAAGCATGGCGATCTTTATGGATCAAGAAGTGATCAACGAAGAAAACAAGAAGAACTAGAAATGGTGAATTCATGTCTATATAAGAGACATGTCTATATAAGAGACAAATATATTCATTAAGAATTGGGGGAATATAGAGGATGATGAAGAGAATTCTGATGAAGATAGAATTCTTCGTACAGACCTGATCAAACAAGATGAACAACAAAACTAAAGATTTATGTGGACACCAAGCAACAGAGAAAGCAACAACATCACAGAAAAGAAATAAATGGAGAAAAGGAACAGAAAATAAAAAAAGATCAGAAAGGTATTATGAACTTAGAATAGATCTAAACATCTGTAAGATTAAGTCATTTATATGAACAGACCATACTATTTCAGTTTAACCATTGATTCAGAAAATCTCTTAACAAAGTTTACCCAAGGAGTATCAAAAAGTCTCTCATGAAGATAACATAGTGAAATTCTAGATATCAAGTAACAAACTATTATATTAAATCCTCTAAGAAGGTCGCACTTAACAGAGTGTTTGTAACCTTTAACAGGGTTGGATCTTCACCGAGCTCACTTCAGAAGAGTGAAAATTTTGGTTCACCGCTCCCAAGTGGTTTTTCCCTTAACAAAGTTTCCACATTTGAAATATATGTATCAAATGTGTATATGGTTATTTCTTTGACATTTTTATTTACACATTACTAAATTGGATTCATCAATGAAAATTAAGTTATTTACTATATTTCGGTAAAGTCTAAAATTGCTATTCGGTAAAGATTAAGAAAGGGGACAAATAGTATACTGTGAGCAGTAGTTATTTGATAATATTATTTAAAGGAATTCATCTTGTAAGGATTGAAGATAGCTAGAAGTTAAATGTTTGTGGTTTAAAGTTTTGGAGTAATTTTTGAGCCCACTGATTCACCCCCTCCCCTCTCAGTTATTTCTAATAATTGGTATCAGAGCTTATGTGCTAAGAAAGGGAGTTTAAAGACTCAAGAAAAATATCACAAGATGAGTAAGAGAGATGTGCCTAAGTTGAACAATGACAAATTTGCATCATGGCAAAGCAGGATAAGACTCCACTTATCAGGTATTGGAAATGATGTCACTCAATACTTGGATACTAAATATGTGTTGCCTATTGGACCTCACACACTTGATCAATTGAGAGAAAAGCATGAGCAAAATTCTATGATGATAGAACTTTCTTTCTCACTCTCCGATGCTAAATTTGAAGATGTCAAGATATGCACCATTGCAAAGAAAATGTGGGACAAATTGAAGCTAGTACATGGAGGAGATACACATGTACTAAGAGATAAAGCAAAAATCCTAAGAAAAAAGTTTGATGGCCTAAGAATGAAAGAAGGAGAAAACATCACTCAGTACAACTGCAAAATAAAAGAGTTAGTCAATGCTATTCGAGGAGTAGGAGGTCCACTTGGAGAAGAAATAGTAGTAAGTAAAATCCTAAGAACCTTACGACCTATTTATGCTATTAGCGTATCTGCTATACAAGAAATGAAAGCAGTAGCAAATAACAATGTCAGTCTTGATAGTTTGGTTGGTATACTTATTTCATTTGAGATGAATAACTTTGAAAATAGTGTCTTACCATCTATTGAGTCTGTATTCAAATCTTCTCTAAAGATATGTAAATCAAGTCATAAACACACTATGAGAAATGATAGTGAAATTGATAGTGATGAACAAGAACTTGATGAGATTGAAGCACTAATGGCTAGAAGATTGTAGAGAGGCAAAGGTAAATACATAGGTAAATTACCATTGGTATGTTTTAATTGTAAAGAGATTGGACACTTTGCTGCTAGATGTCCTAACTGAAGAAAAGATATCAAAAGTAATGATAGACCCTATGAAAAGAAGTTGGACAGAGGTGATGACAGAGATTACCAAAGAAACTGGCAATCTGATAGAAGAGATACCCAAGACTACAAGGACAAAGGGAAGAAAGCTTGTTACCTGGCTGAGAACAAAGCTAAGAATACTGAAACTGAATCTGATGAAAATATTGAGGTGTTATTTGTTGCTATGAAGGATGATTCAGATGAGGAGGAAATTTATGTATAAACTGCACTCATATCTAAGGTTAGTAAGAATGATTTTTGGATTATTGATAGTGGATGTACTCACCAAATGACTAGAAATAAGGAAAATTTTGAAACTTTTGAGTACTATAATGGTGGATCAGTAAGAATGCCTAATCACTCACCTTGTTTGGTTGAAGGTAAAGGAAAAATAATGTTGAATAATCAAATCAGATGTGAAAATGCATATTGGGTGAAAGGAAATAACTATAATCTATTGAGTGCATCACAGCTGAATAACATAGGTCACCGAGTTGCATTTGAGAACAAGAAGGAAAAGATCTTCAATGAATCAGAAAGGTTGATTGATATTGGTTAATAGACAAAAGGTAACCTATTCTATCTTGATGATATTAACACCACTTGTTTAATGGCTAGAAATGAAGACATATGGTTGTGGCATAAAAGGTTATGTCATGTTAATTTTGACAACATGGTAAGTATAAGAAATAAAAGGAAAGTAATAGGCTTACTGAGCATGTCAAAGCTCGACCATATCATGCGTAAGAATTGTCAATAAAGTAAAATGACAAAGTCTAGCTTCAAGAGAAAAACCTATACATCTAATGCTATTATAGAATTAGTCCATACTGACTTATGTGGACCCTTGAGAACAAAGAGCTACTATGGTGATAGATACATCATTCTCTTTGTAGATGATTATTCTAGAATGATGACAGTTATGTTTGTAAAAGAAAAATCAAAAGCATTCAAGATGTTTAAATGGTACAAAACAATTGTAGAAAAACAAATTGGTAAGAAACTAAAATGCTTAAGATTAGATAGAGGAGGAGAATTTATTTATGATGAATTCACTAACTTTTGTAATGAGAATAGAATTCAAAGATAGGTTTCTGCACCAAGAACACCACGAAAAAATGAGATTACTAAAAGAAGGACCAGATCCATTGTTGATTGTGCCAAAACACTAATGATTGAGAAAGGCATCACTCAAAAATTCTAGAGGGAAGTTGTCAGTGCTATTGTCTACACATTGAACATAGTTCAATTAAAGAAAGACACCAAAAAGACACCCTATGAGCTATGGTATGGACACACAACTAATGTAAGTTACTTCAGAATTTTTGGAAGTCAATGTTATATTTTGAAAGATGATAGAAATGGAAATCTTGACTCCAAAGGTGAAGAAGGTATCTTCCTAGGTTATTCTACCAAAAGCAAAGCTTATAAATGTCTTAACAAAGCTACTAACAAAATCATTGAAAGTGCAAATGTTAAGATTGTTGAATTTGCTGAGAAAAATGATAAGGAAAGAAGAAAAGAACCAGAAGAATACCATAGGTTTGTCTATAGTGAAGAATTTGATACTCTACCTGAGCAGTAGGGTATCACTACCGAGCATCAGAACAATGCACCCGAGCATCAGGCTACAAACACTAAAAATCAGGAAATTGCTCACAATGATGTTTCGATCAATGAAGATCAAAATTAAGGTCAAGATGATTATCATAATGCTTAACAAAGAGATAAATCGGTACTTTCCAAGTATGTCAGAAGACACCATCCATAGAACCAGATCATAGGAGACAAAAAGGATGTAATGAGAACAAGAAGTAAGTCACTAAGAACTAGATGTTTAATTTGTGATTTTGAACCTAAATCTGTTAATGCTACACTTGAGAATCATAAATAGGTTAGTGCAATGAATGATGAGACAAAATAGATTGAGAAGAATAAGACATGGACATTAGTACCTAGAATAGATGACAAGAATGTCATTGGTACCAAATGGATATTCAGAAACAAGCTGAATGAGAATGGAGAAGTCACAAGAAACAAAGAAAGATTAGTATGCAAGGGATATGAACAAGAAGAAGGTATTGACTATGGAGAAACCTTTGCACACATTGCTAGACTAGAAGGGGTAGGAATTATACTTTCTTATGTTTCTTACAAAGGATTCAAGGTATACCAAATGGATGCCAAATCTGCATTCCTAAATGGAATAGTAGAAGAAGGGGTATACATTGAACAACTAGAAGGGTTCATTGATCCTGACAAAGGAAACATGTTTTGTAGACTACACAAAGCCTTTTATGGATTGAAACAAGCACCAAGAGCTTGGTATGAAGGACTTCACTATTATCTCATAAGTATTGGATTCATAAGAACAAGTGAAAACAATAATCTATATTTAAAAGAAGATATTGATGATAACATTTTGATTGCTAAAATATTTTTGATGATATCATATTTGGTGGTAATGATATGTTGTGTAAATCATTTTATGATGAAATGAGAAAAGAGTTTGAGATATCAATGTTTGGGGAGATCAAATTCTTTCTTGGTCTACATGTTCTTAAACAGGATGTAGGGATCTACATCACACAATCCAAATACATCAAGGAAGTGCTGAAAATATTCAAGATGGAGGAGTCCAAACTAGTTGGAACACTGATAACAACTAGATTCAAATTGACAAAGGAAAACAAGTCAACTGAGGTAAATCAGACATAATATAGATACATGATTTGCAAACTAATGTATGTTGTACATACTAGAACGGATATTGCACATACAGTTGGAATTATTGCAAGATTATCTGCTAATCCCAAGGAATCACACATGACTGCTATCAAAAGAATTCTGAGGTATCTGAAGAATACATAAGACTATGGCTTATGGTATAATAAGGAAGGAAACTTTTAGCCATAATTTTATACAGATGTTGATTGGGGTGGAAGCATAGATGACAAAAAGAGCACAATAGGAGGAGTATTCTTCATGGGTGACATACTTGTCACATGGATAAGCAAGAAGTAAAGATGCATCTCACAATATACTGCAGAAACAGAATATGTGGCTACTACTAAAAATTTCTCTAACATTGCATGGATCAAACAATTGATGAAAGGTATGAATATGGAAATAGTTGATCGAATAGTTATCTATTGTGATAATACTAGTGCTATAAACATCTCAAAGAATCCTATTATGCATGGTAAGACAAAGCACATTGCTATCAAGTATCATTACTTAAGGGAACAAGTAAAAGAGAAAGAGGTGATACTAGAATATGTGCAATCCAAAGAACATTTAGCAGACATATTCACAAAGTCATTACCAAAAGATACATTTGAGTACATGAGGAAGAGAATAGGGGTCAGAATCTTGTCTACTGGTCACTAAGCTAACTAGGAGGCTGCATCAGCCTAGTCATAATTAGAGGATTATTCATGTTGATGCAAGAAAAGAGATGGAATACAAAGATACATCAGTACATAGAAAGGTACTTATCTGCACCGAACACTAGAGTAATTATATTTGTTGATGGAGAGGAAATTCAAGGAATATATTATAAAGAAAGGATATAGTTTGGCATTGCTATCAAAGAGAGAGAAGATATCCAATATGAAATATCTAGGATACATGAAGGGAGAGAGATATCCTAGGGAGAGAAGTATTCAATGAAATATATTGCTATCAGAAGGAATATCCATCAGGGATACAAGATCAGACATGAAATATCCAAAGGGAGAGAAATATTCAAAGGATAGAAATATTCAAACAACCATCCATATAAGGGAGAGCATTGGAAAATATATTCTAAAACAAAGGGAGAGAAAAAATAAGAAGTTTCTACAACAAAGGGAGAGAAAAAATAAGAAGTTTCTACATCTATCTAGTGAAGGGAGTGAAGAAGAAAGAAAGTACTCTGCAAGAATCAAATCTAAGCTAGAAGAGCTTATTGAGTGCTAGATATTTGTATTGGTTATAGAGAAAAAAGTTTGGTAGAAATTATGGAACTAATATATTTCATATTGTATTAGTAGTAATTTAGTATGTTTCTATCAATGCCAAAGGGAGAGATTGATGAACTATAGTGATTGAATGTTTGAAGATGTAAGTTGATGATTACCGAGCTGCAGAAAGTTAATGCAAGAAAATAAATCAGTCAATGTATTGTATTGTCATTGATGTCAACTTGATATGAATCTTATTGGTCACATACATATTGTCAAAGACTTCAAAGAACCAAAGTGTTACCTGAGTAGAACTTCACAGTGTTCCCTGATGGACAGGAAACCCTGGTGGAGTTTTCCAAGGAGAACTAAAGTGTTGACCAATGAGAACTGAAGTTCAAAAATGACTAAAAGACTTAGGTGGCAGGAAATAATTATAGAGTTAACTGATTGATTACATTGTTTTCATCAACTAGTTAAAATCTAAATATAAGAAGGAGATTTAAAGAATGTTTTATTCTAGAAAACAAGGAGAGATTTGAGGAATAGAACTAAAGCAAGCATGGTGAGCTTTATAGATCAAGAAGTGATAAATGAAGAAAACAAGAAGAACTAGAAATGGTGAAGTCATGTCTATATAAGAGACAAATCTATTCATTATGAATTGGGGGAATATAGAGGATGCTGAAGATAATTTTTATGAAGATAGAAGTCTTCATATAGACCTGATCAAACAAGCTGAAGAAAAGAGCTAAAGATTTTTGTGGATACCGAGTAATAGAGAAAGAAACAACATCACCGAGTAGAAAGAAGTGGAGCAAAGAAATAGAAAAGAAACAAAGATCATAAAGGTATTATGAACTTACAATAGATTTAAACATCTGCAAGATTAAGTTGTTTATATGAATAGATCATATTGTTTTAGTTTAACCATTGATTCAGAAAATCTCTTAACAGTGGGATTTAATTATCCTTTATAATTGAGACACATCCCAAGGAGTATCAAAAATTTTCTCATGAAGATAGCAGAGTGAAATGCTAGATATCAAGTGACAAACTATTATATTAAATCCTCTAAGAAGGTCGCACTTAACAAAGTGTTTTTAACCTTTAACAAGGTTGGCTTTGCACTAAGCTCACTTCAGAAGAGTGAAAATTTTGGGTCACCGGTCCCCAGTTGTTTTTCCCTTAACAGGGTTTCCACGTTAAAAATTCATGTGTCAAATATATATATGGTTATTTATTTGATATTTTTATTTACACATTACTAAATTGGATTGATCAATGAACATTAAGTTATTTACTTTTTATTCGGTAAAGTCTAAAACTGTTATTCGGTAAATATTAAGAAAGAGGACAAACAATATACTCAAAGCAGTAGTTATTTGATAAGATTATTTAAATACATTCATCTTGTAAGAAATGAAGATATCTAGAGGTTAAATGTTTGTGTTATAAAGTTTTGGAGTAATTTTTGAGCCCACTGATTCACCCCCCCTCCCCTCTCAGTTATTTCTAACAAGCTAGTCACTACGTTAGAAGCAAAGTGGACTTGATGCAAAACAAATTGGGGATATGTCTAATCACACAAAAAAATTGAGAACATATACAAATGGACCAAAGTATCAATTCATAAATCAAACAAAATCACAACTTTATCATTTAATCTAGTGAAATTAAAACTTACAAAAAAAGAGTTACAAATTTCATTGTCTGTAAAAACAATTCAACACTTCATCTTTATATACTCTCCTATGTTTTGGAAAAAAATCGGATAGTGATCATAACCTTTGTATTATGCCACTTAGGAAATTCTTCTCTCTTGTTCTTTTCTCTCCAATATTGCCACTTCCACTCTTATTTCTGCAATCTTCTACTATGCTTCAGTACTAGGCCTCCATTTTATTTTATTTTTTCTATTTCAACTATTTTTTTTTATCCTGCCTGTTAATTTTCACATAGCCCTTCATTATGTCAAAATTTATGTTTTGTTTACCTTGTACAACCTCTCAATATCTTGTGCAACCCCTTCTTACCTCCCTTAATTCATACGTTGGAGTTCTACTTCTCTTCCTTGCTAACAGTCAAAGCTTTGTCCAACTTATTTCACCCAGTGACATCTACCTTACTTCTCGTCATGCTATATTTATTTTTTTAATCCCATAACTTTTGCGTTGCTTTTCTTTTCCATCTCTGGTTTTAGATTGGGGGCTGCTTATTCTTCTCTTGTTAGTGCTGCCCAAAGAATGGAGTTTCCATTTTATCCTTTGGCTTATTTGACTGGAGGCATTTCAAATTCTCCTATCGATAAAAGATAACTGATTTTTTGGTGGCTCATTTGTAGCATAATGGGGCAAAAGAGTTTCCATTAAATTTCAAGAAGGGATACCTATTGAAAATTAAACAAACTAAAATTTCAAGAAGACAAACAAATTGTAAACAAAGTATTTTTGGTGGTGTTGTTTGCACTATTTTTGGTGGTGTTGATTGCAGTCATACCTGGGTGCATCAGGACTCCTCATGGTATACATTTTTAAAATCCTTTTATGAGTACTTTTTTCATCTCTTCATCATGAGGTGCTTTCCTAGGCCTAGCTAGACATACTTATTTAGAGCATAGGCTGCCATATGAAGTGGAGCATGTGTATTGTTTCATCATTGTATCAAGTGGGTTTAATGTGCTCTTCATATTTTTATGTAGATCATTTAATTGACTTGTTTCATCTATCTAACCATATTATCAAATGAATTCTAAATCTCTTTAATATTAGGAGGTCTTGTATCAACATATTATATGATATGCAATATATATGAGACGAAGTACCCAAGGTATCTACAAACAAGTGAGAAAAATTAAAATTTTTGAAAAAATAGGACTGAAAGGTCAAAGAGTGAATGCTATTACAAAGAATGAAAATAAGTTAAAAGTTAGAACCATCAATTGTTTTAGCTCATTGCAGACTACCAATAATAATTTATAAGTTAGAACCATAGATTTCTTATCTCATTTTGGACTACCAATAATCTTTAAAGTTGTGTTGTTTCACAATATCACTACAATGATCTATTGGACTACAATCCAAAGTTTATGAATTGTATAATTGTTAGGATTAAAAGATATATATCTAACAGTTACATGCAAATATGATTAATAAAAAAGAGGAATAAAAAACATACACACGCACACATAAATAAGGCACAAAGAGTTTAACATGGTCAACCCAATCTTGGGCTACATCCACAAAATAGAGAGTCCAACCTTATTATGAAGTAATTTCAACTGATTACAATCAGTGATCACTTGCAGATCAATACCGTTTTCAATGCTATAATACTTCTTCACTTTGCCAAGCCATAACCCTAACACTATTTTTCTTATAAAAAATCCTAACCCTAAAAATTGCTTGATGAGTTAACCTAGGGAAATGTTTGATGAATTAACAAAAAATCCTTGAAAAGTTAACCCATAACATAAACATTTTTTGGATGTACCTCTCAAGTATCTGAGAATCCTTGGGGTTGTTCCACACTAACTTCTCCTCACTTTTGACCCCAAATCCTAGGGTTTGTTACATATATATCTCCTCATCCAAATCACCATGGATAAAGGAAATTTTCACATATATCTATTCCAAATACAAATATTTAGGAACCATAATGCTTAAAACATTCCGAATAGAAGTCATCTTAATAATCAGAGGAAAAAAATTAAAAAAATCAATACATTTCCTCTGTGAAAATACCTTTATAACTAACCTAGCTTTAAATATTTTCTTACCTCCATCTTCCTCTTTTATCCTATAAACCCATTTTTTTTGTAAAGCCTTTTTACTGGTAGGCAACTTGCATAATTTCCAAGTCTGGTTTTTCAACAAGGAGTCCATTCCTTCTATCATTCCATGCTCCCACTGAACCTTGGTAGCCAACTGCATAACTTCATCATAATATTTTTGTTCACCAACATGAGTCAATAAAAAAAATAAAAATAGGGAGAGAACCTATTAGGAGGACTACTTATCCTTTAAGATCATTTAACATTCACTAGATTTGGTGGTATTTGTTGTTGTTATTGTTGTAGAGCATGATGAATCACTGGAACATCATCTTTAAGAGTGTCATCCAACACTCTCATACTAGTGCAACTCATCTTTGTACATCACTTTCTCATTGAATGTGATATCCCTACTTCTTACAATTTTATGATTCTCAAAATCCCAAAGTCTATAGCTTATTTCATCAATTCCATATCCAACAAATACACATTTCTTTTCTTTAGCTTCCATCTTGGTTCTATTTTCAGAATTTATATGTGCAAATGATTCACAAGCCGAGGTTCTAAGAAAAGAATAACTCACCTTCTTACCCATCCATGCTTCCTTTAAAATACCATAGCCCAAAGGAGTAGAGGGACCTCTATTAATTAAAGAAACACAAAATTTTAGAACCTCTTCCCACATGTTTAAAGGCAGCCAAACATGCAACCTCATAGTCCTTGCACACTTCATCAGAGTCCTATTCATGTGTTCAACCACTCCATTTTCTTGTGGAGTCCTTGGAAGTTTTTTTTGTTTACAAATACCATTAGAGGAACAATAGTCTACAAATTATTTGCTGCAATACTCCCCACCATTATCAAATATGAGATATTTTAGTGCTGTAGTAGCACCTAGGTAGGCTAGTTGTGGAAAGGTAACCTAGGGTTTTCTCCTTCTTTTTTTTGGCTTGTAGTGGTTGTAGCTAGACCACTAGGTGAATAAAGGGACCAAGTGTCCCAGTGTGTGAAGTGTTTGTAGGAGGATAGGTCTTAATTGGTCCTTAGTGACCTTTAGGTCCAATTAGGTGTTTTTGGAATTTTTGTAACAAAATGAGCCAAGTAAGGTACTAGAGGTCCTATTTGATGTTTTTTCATCATATTTGGTGGATTGGACAAGTTTGGGCATAGTTGGACCAAGTTTGGAGACCAAACTTGAAAGTTGCAAAAATTTGTCAATGTTGTCATTGACAACATTGACAACTTTTATGACAAGTTTGCATCTTTGGTGGAATTGGTTAGATAAGTGTCTGAAATTGATGAATTAGTGTTAGGGTCAACTATATAAGACCATCCTCAAGATGTTTGCAGGGTTGACAAGTTAAAAAATTTATGTACGGATTGTGTGAAGCAATTACAGTGACTGTTTATGATTTTTGAAGTGATTGGGTTATTGAATGGATTGAAAGAACTTATGTAAGCTTTGTTTAGTGTAATTTAGGTTATTTCATAACTTCTTTTGGTGTTATATTGTCAGATTCAATATTTTTAGTTGTTTGAATAAAATCTTTCAAATTTAGTCCAGTAGCTGGTTTTGATTTGAGCATAGTTTGCAAATGGGGTCTTAACTCCATTTTCCACCGTGGCTTTGGCATGGGATCTTGGATTATGAGAGTAGACTCCATTTAAATTGTGTAAATAGGAGGGGCCTAGGAAATGAAGGCAAGCAGTTTTAAGGTGATTTCCTAGGCGAGCCAAAGTGGCATGACTAGGGATTACCAGTGATTGCAGAGCTAGCTAGAGGGATTGAAAGCATCTATAGCTTCAATCAGAGAATGTGGCAAGGTAGGAGAGTCAATGGAGGATCCCCAAAATAGAGGAGTTTGGAGGAGTCACTTTGTTAGCCAAGAAAGTTCATTTCTTGAGAAGATAGTGTAAAAGATTTAAAACCCTGAATTTTAGGCATGAATGTAGGGAGGACTATACGGACAGCTCTAAGTGCCAAGACCTAGAAAATAATTAGCCTCTTGATAAAGGGTATCAGGATATGAACTTGGTTTTCATATTTTTTTGGAATATTTAAGAGTTTTTGTAGAAAAGGTGCTTAATTAGGCCTAAAGCTTGTAGCCCTATTTTGGGTGAGATTGCCTTGGAATTTGGAACTTGTTTAGGGTTACATGTCCAAGAAAGGTTGTGAGGGTTGGAATTAGTCCTCTTAACATCTTTGAATCCTTCCTTTCCAATTTGGGAATGTTTGGGATCCAATTGGATCAAATATTTTAGATGGAGCAACAAAGACCAAATTGAGGTCTAGTGAAGAATATGCAGAGTTTGAATTCTATCTTTTTGGTGTGCAGATTTTGGAGGACATAGGATCTTGTGATAAGATACATAAGGAGCCTAAGGTTAGACAAATAACCCTAGTAGGTCAGAGAGTGACCTAGGAGAACCTAGAAGAGGTCTCAGAAGAAGCAAGATAGGTGCTACATCAGAGTGGTATCAGAGCAAGTTGAGAAACTTGGGAAGATTGGTTTATGTCAAAAGTGGAATCTTGTGGTTCTACAAAGATGGTGACAAATGCAGAACTAGCCAAGGATATGGAGGAGCAAAAGGAGAAAAATAGACTCCTTGAGAAGCAATGAGAGTAAAGATGGAGGAACTAGTAGATGCTACTAGAAAGAAAGAATATGAAGCAGAATCCAGTAGTAAGGGTAAGAAGAAGATTGAGGAAGAAGACTACATTCCTGAACCTGACCCAGTATTGAATGAAGAACCTTTCTTAAGGGCCATAAAAGCATTGGGTGGAAAAGCTTTGGAAGGGATACATTTATTCATAGGAAAGATGGATATTGAGGTAGTCATGGACTGGATTGAAGCAATGGAGAATCACTTTGAATGTGAAGAGATAAGTGAGGCCCAAACGGTTAAAGTGGCCAAGTCTAGACTCAGAGGGTTAGCTTTGACTTGGTGGAAATACCTTCAGGATGAGAGGGTAAGAATGGGAAAGAAACCAATAGCAAATTGGAATTCTATGGTAACCAAATTTAAGGAGAGTTACCTTCCAGAGGACTACGAAATACAACTCCATAGGAAGAGACAAAACTTGAAGCAGAAAGACCTATATGTGGCCTCATATACTGAGGAATTCCAAAGATTGTGTTTGAGATCTAAATTGTAGGAAGAAGAGTCAATCAAAGTGGCTAGATACTTGGGTGGATTGAAGTGGAATATCCAAGAGGATAGTAGACTATGGACACCTACCACAATCCAAAAGTGTCATCAATTGGCTATAAATGTGGAAGAGAAGAATAAGAAGAAAGGGGATTCTAGTTCCAAGAACAATAATAATAATAGAGGTAGGGGAAGAGACCAGAGGGGTCAAAGAGGAGGCTACCAAGGAAGGGGCAGTGAACAAAGATCCCAAGGAGAAAATAAATTGACAAAGCAACAAACTAAGAACAGTTCAAGGGGAGGCTATAATAGAGGTAGGGGTAACAATGGGGCTTCTAAAAGAGGAAGAGGAGGTAGGACTAGATCTTACTTTTCCACTATGAAGTGCTACTACTATGGGCAACTAGAGCATCTAGCTTATAGATGTCCTGAAAAACCTTCTGCAACAAACACTAACAAGAGGGTAGCTTATGCACATGAGGATACTTCTAGCGTCAAAACTCCAGAGGTAGATCATCTAGACTCAAATATGGGTGAGAACCTGATGTTTAGAATGTTCTTAATAAGGCAACCAATCAAGGATGAGCTTAAACATAGGAGGGCACTATTTAGAATCAGATGTAAGATCCCTGGTAAAGTATCTAAGGTGATTGTTGATTCATGATCCATAGACAAAATCATTTCAGAGGAGGTAGTAGTAAAGCTTAAGCTAGCCAAAATACCCCATGTGAACCCTTATAAGGTGACATAGCTTAACAAAGGCCAAAGTGTCTTGGTTAATGAGCAAACATGGGTAGAATTATCAATAGTAGGATAGAAGGATAGATTTCTTTATGACATCCTACCAATGGATGCTTGTCATTTTCTTCTTGGGAGGCCTTGGAAATTTGATAATGGAGAAATATATGGTGGGAAAGAGAACTCCATTATATTCAAGAAAGGAGGAAAGACCTTAAAAATTCAGTCTTTATTAGAGGACGAGGAACCACAGAATAAAAATCCTAATGTTATGTTATGCAATAGTAAGGAGTTTGTGAGTGACATCAAAGATGATGATGGAGAAGGTTATGCTATTGTGTTAAGACCTAAGGAAGAGGAAAAACCAGTGAAGGAGCCACTACCAAAGGAAGTGCAAGAATTGCTTGAGAAATATAAGGAAATTGTGAGTGATGGCACTCCTACAACCCTACCACCTAAGAGGGTTATAAGTCATCAAATAGACTTTGTGCCAGGGGAATCCTTGCCCAATAAAGTAGCATACAAGTTGACTCCAGATCAAAAATTGGAGGTAGCAAGACAAGTACAAGAACTCTTGGATCAAGGCTTGATAAAGAAGAGCATTAGCCCTTGTACAGAGCTTGTTGTTCTAGCATCAAAGAAGGGGGGAAAGTGGAGATTATGCATGGACTCAAGGGCTATAAATAGGATCATAATAAGGTACAAATTCCCAATCCCAAGAATAGAGGATCTTATGGATTGCCTAGGTGGGGCAATGTACTTCACAAAGCTAGATTTGAAAAGTGGTTATCACCAAATTAGGGTGAAGGAAGGTGATGAATGGAAAATGACATTCAAGACCACAGATGAGTTATATGAATGGCTTGTGATGCCATTTAGTCTCTCTAATTCTTTGAGCACGTTCATGAGGCTTATGAATGTGGTGCTCGAGGATTTCACTAGAAAGTTTGTGATGGTATATCTTGATGATATATTGATTTTCAGTAAAACAAGAGAGGAACATATCAGACATGTTGAGGCAGTGTTGAAGATGTTACATGAGGAGAAGTTGGCCATTAACCTTGAGAAGTCTGAGTTCTTTAAACAAGAACTTGTTTACTTGGGCTTTGTAGTGTCCAAGGAGTATTTGAAGATGGACAAATACAAGGTTGCTACAATCTTGAACTGGCCTCCACCTACCACAGCCACATAGGTAAGGAGTTTTCATGGCCTTGCCCAATTTTATAGTAAGTTTATTAGGAATTTTAATGGAATATGTGCACCTTTGATGGATACCATAAAAGGTGGCGTCAAGACTAAGTTCAGATGGACAGTAGAAAAAGGGAATGCATTTGAGTTATTGAAGCAACAAGTGGCTACTCAACCAATCCTCCAATTACCAAGCTTTGAGAAGTTGTTCATGTTAGATTAGGCTGAAAGATAATCTCCCAAGAACACCTGCATGCAAACCTGTCACATGGAAGATGCAAAGACAGAAGACAAAAGAAGCTATGGAGGCCAAAAAGCTAGAGGAGACATCATGTTCACAAGAAAACAATATATTAACAATATGTTTCTAGATTACAATGTGATGTGTAAAAACTCTGTATCTAAAACAAAAGAGGTGAATCCTTATAAAGGAATCACAAAACCCTAAAAGAGAAACCCTAAGGTTAGCTAAAGTAAAATAGAGTGAATAAGTGAGTTATTAATTAGATCAAAATGTTTTAATTAATAACTCAAAGGACTATTACTCTAACACCCCCCCTTAAGATAAGCTTAGGGAGAAGAAAAACCTAGGAAAATACTGCAGAAAGAAGGAAAGGAGGGTCCTGGCAACAAGGCCTAATCAGGTACCCAATATAAGAAATAAACTAGATGAAGGAAACTAAGCCTCCAATCTAGGGAAAGATGTCCCAGAGAAAGGAACAAGAAAGAGCAAGAAGCATCTCCGAAACATGTGGCTGTAAACTTTGTCAGAAGAAACTGCTGGAACCCCCTGTGAAGTGCATGACCAGGTAGAGAAGACAATGTTTGAAGAGCTGATTAATCAAAGCAAAGAAGCAATAGAACCAACAGGTGAACCCCCCCCCCCATAATGCTGAACAGGGATAGGGTGACAGGAACACTGAAATGCAATGCCAGAAACATCTGCAAAAAGAAGAATTAGGAACACCAACAGTGCAATAGAAGTACAAGCACAGGATAAAGGGTAGTGTCACTGACACACAACATGGGGTAATGTTGTGGAAGGTATGCTCACTTAACAAAGGTGGATGAGCACAAAATGGCAAAACATCATAACCCCCCATGGCACTTTATAACTAAGTGCAAGTACAAAAAACACACAAGGTGTACAAGATCCCAGATATGCAAAAGTAGGCACTTTATCTCGGTGCACTTATAGAAAATAAAATTCTATAGAAGCATACAATGCTTAGAAGTCAGGAAGAAGAGTGAGCTAGAAGATAAGAAGAAGAGATCCCAGGACTTGTAGAACCCAAGTAATCTACCAGATTGTGAAAAATGCAAAACTCAAAGGAGAGAGAACCTAGAGAAGAATCTGGAAAAAATACCCCTGTGACTGAAAAGTTCACTGAACTAGCTTTCTAACGATATCTGGTTTGCCAAAAATGGAGTTTGGATGAGCAAGATATGGCTCCCAGAAGATAGAAGGTAGACATCAGACTTTGATAGAAAAAATATCAAAACAATAGAACCCAAAACTTCAACCTCCATCATTGGAAATTTATCAGAAAGAGATTTCCGACGGTATATGGAAGTCAGAAAAATACCCCCGTATGCTCAAGATAGAGTGAAAACAGTGTGGGAGGGTCAAAAAGGCCCCAAAATCAGACTTTAAGCCCCTGGGGCTGAAAAAAATGATCCCCTAGGTGCATGGCTTGCATAGGGGGCTAAACTAGGGCCCATGGTTCCCCATATGACCTCCGGCCGAAAGGCATAAGCCTGCAGGTTTTAAATAAATCGGGCGGGTGGCCGAGCGGCGTGGAGGCGGGGGACTATCGGCGGAGCAGCGAGGCCAGGAGTTTGAGGCTGGTGAAGCAGCACCTATGCAAAGAAAATTGGAGCAGAGTGGCGGGGGCCAGCACAGAGTGGGCTGGTGGTGGGGGCGCCAGAGGATGGCAGCCGGTGGCGGCGGTGTCGGAGGTCGGCGGGGGCCGGGAGGCGGCAACCAGAGGTGGCGCGGACCGGGGGCGGTGCGGTGGCACATTTGAAAAATGCATAGGCAACATTAATTTAAATGCTAAAAAACATAAAAAAAAATATGTTTTTTTTAATATTTTTTTTCTTGAAAACCGTGCCCGTACGGCCTGGGAGGCTAAAATTTTTGCCTGAGGCCACTATGACCAAAATAGTCAAACCTTATACTTATTTTGACTCTCTCAGGCCTTCTAAATGCAATGGCAGAGTCTATTTTTGATCAAATGGCTCCAGAAAATGGCACCTCCTTTAAAGTGATAGAAAAACCCTAAATAAGCTATAGCTGTTGTCTTCGAAACAGTGCTTCACAAACACTAAACTAGTCAGCAGCAGAGTGGCTTTGATACCATGTTAGATTAGGCTGAAAGCGAATCTCCCAAGAAAACTTGCATGCAAACCTATCACATGGAAGAAGCAAAGATAGAAGACAAAAGAAGCTATGGAGGCCAAAAAGACAGAGGAGACATCATGTGCATAAGAAAACAATATATTAACAATATGTTTCTAGATTACAATGTGATGTGTAAAAACTCTGTATCTAAAACAAAAGAGGTGAATCCTTATAAAAGAATCATGAAACCCTAAAAGGGAAACCCTAAGGTTAGCTAAAGAAAACTAGAGTGAATAGGTGAGTTAGTAATTAGATCAAAATAATTTAATTAATAGCTCAAAGGACTATTACACTAATAGTTCACCATTGAGTGTGATGCTAGTGGGTTAGCAGTTGGAGGGGTATTGAGTCAAGAAGGTAGACCTATTGCCTTCTTTAGTGCAAATTTGAATGAGGCTAAGAAGAAACACTCTTCTTATGATTTGGAACTATATGCACTAGTTCAATCATTGATGAAATGGAGGCACTATCTGTTGCCCAAAGATTTTGTAGTATTCACCGACAATTAGGCTCTTAGTTAAATTAACACCAAAGAAAAGTTGAGAAACAAAAATTTGAAGTGGATGGAGTGCTTGCATGCATTCACTTTTACTATCAAGCACAAGAAGGGTCAACACAATAAGGTGGCAGATGCCTTAAGTAGGAGGTTGTTGAAAGTACAAGAAGTTCACTTGAATAGCATTGGGATTGAAAGTTTCAGAGACCTATACAAATCAGATGAGGAGTTTGGTGAGGCCTATAAGGTATGTGTTTAATTTTAGAATCATTTTCATAGCAAGTGCTCTGATTTTAGTTTGCAGAATGGATTGTTTTTCAAGGGAAATTAGTTATTGTTGTATGCTAAATGTGGACCTCTAAATTCGGCAAAAACACAACATAGTCATTATACAATCATTCAATTTATAAGAGTGAACATGAATTGTTCATCTTACAAACTTGATTGAGACAACTTGTTGCCTCCTAATGAGTTGGAGATGTTGAGTTTAACCTCATAACAAGAGCCAACAACCTGACCATTGCTAACATGGAGGATTTCTAGAATGCAAGAAAAGAAGAATTGCCATTACAATTATGAAATTGCAACTAGTCTATGAGAAAAATGCTCTTAATCCATGAATTGAGAAGCAATTTTAAGCTATGAAAGAAAATTATACTAATCTAGGAATGAATTGCAACTACTCTATGGAAGTAAAATGCAATTAATCTAAGAATGGAAATGATTATAAACTAGAAAAGAATTGCTTTTAATCTATGAAAAGAATTGCCTTTAAGCTAGAATTGAACTTGCAATTAATCTAGAAAGCTTGAAAGCACCAAATTGAAATGTTAGACATATAGATAAATCATAATTGAAAGAAATACATCTTCAATTCGAATTGAAACTATCTTAATTATGCAAACTTAAGCTTAAAACATGAAAAGAATAGATGCAAAAATTGCCTATAAATTTGATGCTCTCCAAAATCATCCTCTCAAATGAAGGAAAAGAGGTCCAATTTATAGAAAACCATGAAAAGAGAGTGAAGACTTTCTTGAAAAGAAATAGTTGTCTCTTCATTCCCATTTGAGACAAAAATGCAAAGATTATTTAATAAAAAGGATGGATTATTGCCACATGAGTGACTTTTCAAATGGAATTATGAAATTCTTTTTTGAGGATAATTCATCCAATAATTAAATAACCTTTCAATTTCTTTTATGTATATTAGCTAAAGGGGGTGGAATTAATTTAATTAAAAGCACTTAGGACTTTAGAATTAAATCAATTAATCATAGAGATTTTTAGCTAATAAACCCTGAGAATTTAGGAATTAAATGTAATGTCAGATTTATGCAAATTTGGGTTTTCTGCATTTGAAACTTAGTCAATTAAAGTCAATCAGGAGAATAATTTTCCTAGTACAATAGGACTTCAAAGATGAGAAAAATGCACCAAAATTGATTGGATTATAAGGTGCCAATTTGGGGTGTTACATTTTTCCCCTCTTTGAGTTGATGTGCGAGAAACACATTGATTCAAAGAATAGTCCGAAGTGAAGATGAAGATTTTGGAAGTCTAGGTTAGGTTGGAAAGACACCAATTAGATTAAGAAGTAGACTCATCTAAGAGAATATCAGAATCAGGCTTAGATTGCCCCAATGTCCACTGATAGCTGATGAAGATCTAGGACTATCTCCAGAATCAAGGTTAGATTGTCCCAATATGAAGGTTAGCCCTCCGAGATCTAGGTTAGATTTCCTAGATAACGGTCTAAGGAGTTTTTGAGAGTCATCTTCAGAATGAAGTGTAACTTTTAAGAATTAGGGTTAGATTGCCCCAATACCTAATGAGATTTCAAGGATCTTCTCCAGAATGAAGCTTGATCCTTGAGGATCTGAGTTAAATTTCTTAGATACCTAGAAATATAGATGACAAGATGCGAGGTATCGAGATGCCCCTAGAGATTCAAGATCATGGAATATCCAATTTTGACTGTAAGGTACAAAAAATTGAATATGCCCCAAGTGATGAGATGCCCCTAGCAATGGGGATCAGACTGATTCGAGAATAATGTGAAAAGATTCAATGATGCAATCATCTTTCCCCCTCAGGAGCGAAATTGAAAGATGACACATCACAATGATGAGAGTGAGAAATCGTAGAGAAATCAAGAGAGAGCAGAATCAATTTAGAGTGATCGAGAAGTCCTGTTGATTAGGTTTGACCATAGTTGACCAAATTTGACTAGAGTTGACTTTGATGAAAAGATTGCAGAAGTTGAGAAAATGATAACAAGAGATAATCCTGACAAGAAAGCAATGTCAGAGAATTGACTACACAAGCATCCGATCACGTTGGTCCCAAAACTTTAAAATGCAATTTTGAGCTGCTTAGGAGTGTCAGATTTTAATTTCAATCATGAAAATGGATTCAGAATGGTACATTTATCCAAGGGTGCTATTTTCACAGAAATTTGAGCACTTTGAAAAATTAGGTCAAAGGCTATATAAGGCCCGGAGGGGTCATTTTCAAATCATTATTCACCTTTGACTTTAACAATGGCAAGGGCCCCAACTTATATAGATAGCATTCCTGTGTATTTGCATCAATTTGAGCACTCCCGATGACACCATCAACCAGCGGAGTATGACACACCTGTGAGTATTCACAACTTGATCCTGTATTTTAGAAAAAAAAATTATCAATTTTTAGCTATTTAGCATGTTTTAGGCCTTTTTTAAGTTGTTCCGTCCAATCTTGTATGAGGAAATAATTTCCTTGCACCGACCTTAATCTCCCTTCACACAAGAAATCTATTTCCTCATGTGGGTTAGGGGTTCCACGCGGGGGCCCCTCCCCAGCACTTGCGCGAAGTGCACGCACGCGCTGTGTGAGATTTCTAAAATCTCACGTGAGAACACATCCCGTCTCGTGCGAGCCAGAAAGCTCACATGGGAAGAGAGTTTCCTCGTGTAGGAAATGAGTTTCCTCACATGGGAAATTGGAAAAAATTCCAAAAAAAGCATTGCTTGTGTCACAACGTCAACCATTCACAATGTCTTAAACTGTATGTAGAGTAGATTCATAGCTGCATTTGTTGTCTTTTGGTTTGAAAATATCATTATTGTTGTGGTACTAATCCAATTTGTCACTTGCTTTGCAGGTCGACTTCCCAGACATTAGTTTCAGATCTCACCATCCTGTGATGGGTGAGTTACTTTAGAGACTATCAGATGTGGATGGTGCACATATTGATGGGTTTGGATTGACATATTTGTGTGATGCACCTGATACTTAGGTGAATCATGGATTACTGGGTGCCCTTGTTGAGTATTTCCATTCAGAGACAAACACCTTTCATTTACCATATGGGGAGATGATAGTTACTCTCAAGGATATATACAGGATACTGAGGATCCCTTTTCATGGAGCTCGCGTGGAGTATGACATGCAACCGAGAGTAGGTACGGTGGCCCTGAGGGCTATTTTTCAGGATGATTTAGTGATAGGCCAGGCCATCTCATGGGAGGAGCTGATTCGCAGCTATGGCAGAGATTACCCACTGGCGGTTGTGTTAGCATTGTTTCTGAGCTATCATCTGGTTCTTGATCATGGTCATCATGTGGCTAGGGCATCATGCTCCAGAAGATGCTAGCTATTCCTATGGTGACTTTTAGATGGGGTGAGTGCATGCTCACATAGATATACCACAAGATGCACGAGATTGTGTATCAAGGTGCATGTACCATGGCGACAGGATTTGACATTTTGCAGGTCTGGGCCTGGGAGCACCTTCCCATATGCAGGATGATTTTCCATGACACACGAAAACCTCTAGAGCTATATATATATAGATACACAGGTCCTATGACCCAGCCCATGATGGATAAGACTGAGCAGTGGCATGCACAGATTGATGATATGGTAGCAGTCATACAGTGACCATGGGTTGCTATCGAGGTATGGGATGATGCTCGCCATGATCTATCTTACATATTTTTATCACATCCTCTGATAGGGCGTACCACCACTATCATTGAGCACTTTTTGCTCACACACATATTGCACCAATTTGGGAGGCCGCAGGATGTCTCCTAGGAGTATTGTACATATGCCCATTTTATCGATGAGATGAAGAGGGTTTGGCAGAGACAGCTCGACAGGGGCCGAAGCATGATAGATGTGCAAGTACCACCAGCTAGGTGGGATTACATGGCCATGGTGACGAATATAGGTGTTACACCTGCATACAGGGATCATATGTTGGCACATCCCTTCTCGTGATTCATGGCTCTAGTGGGTCAGGTCCCTTAGGTGGTATAGCCACCACCATAGCAATAGGCATAGCAGGTTCCTCTAGCGGGACAATAGCCTCCTTTATAGTAGGCACATCAGCCACCACTTCAGCAATAGGAGAGAGTGGTACGCCCATGTACAGTGCAGACAAATATTCCCGTGAGACCCATGGGATTAGATGCAGGTGCTAGACCTAGTGGCAACTAGGATAGAGCTGTAGATCAGGGTGATGATATTGTCATGGCTGATGTAGTTCTGAGTGATCCTCCAGAAGGCGGAGTGATCCTCCAGAAGGTGGACAGATGACTCAGTTACAGGAGGCTCTTCAGAGAGCGAGAGAGAGAGTCTGACAGACACAAAGGGAGCGTGACAACCTCCTCATGCAGGTGGTTATCAGAGATACCCAGATATTAGAGAGAGACCAGGAGATACAGGGATTGTGAGATTCACTAGCCCAATCACATTTGGATACTAGGTATGAGGCTACCCAGGCTTCTTATTATTATGCTGCATATCCCATTGTGGTGCCTGAGGTAGCAGATCAGATACAGCCTTTCTTAGAGTATGCTAGTGCTCGGGTTGCTCCACAGGGACCACCTCCTTAGGGACCACCTCCGGGTCCTCCTCCTTAGTTGCAAGGCATGCCACCCCCTCCACCCCCATCGGGGGGTTAGGTTTTGATGTATATTGTACCATCATTTTTGACATATTGTGCTCGAGTAGCACCCTTGTATATTTGGACTGGTCGACATATATATATGAGCTCAATTTTTTTGGCATCATTTTACATGTTTATACATTGCTTCAGATATGTATGTTTTTATGAGATGATTTCGTATATGATTAGATGTATAGATTAGAAATGTATGCAAATGGATGAATATGCAAATGTTTATGCACATGTTTTATTGATGTATGAAAAATGCTATGATAGATGTTAGATGGATACATCCTATGTATGATTTGATTTATGCTTATAATAGATGCACATGTTTATGGATATATATGCATGCAAATGTATGAAAATGTACTTTTTGAAAATGAATGTAATGCAATGCAATGGTACTAATCATCTCATGCAGGATCTCGCAATATACAATAGGTACTAACCAAAAGGACGTGAATGAAGATCAAGAACGAGGACTAGACACTCGTGCAGTTGAGAAGAGACCATGATGAAAGATGAGGACCTGAGAAGAATGAGAAGATAATGAAGAGAGCACCAAACAAAGGCAAGCCTAAAATGTGAATGCAAGCCTACAATGCAAATGCAAGCCTAAGCTAAATGCAATCCTAGGACTTTGGTTGTTGGGCTCATTATATTTGTCATCATCGGGTGCTTTGGATCATCGAAGTCAATACAATCCTTACTGGTGCCAATACAACCATAAGAATATGAATATGACTTTCATCGGATAAAATGTAGGAAATGTATGTAAGCACCAAAGGAACAAAATCCAAGGTGACTTGAACATTGTTTCCAACTTAGTGTAGTAATAATTCACAAATAAACAAACACAACAATAACGGGCAAGAAGATAATTCTGACCTCCACTTGGCGTACAAATAAAAAGGATCGAGGGATGTGAATCTTTTCCACCTTAATGTAGAAGCTCTTATCACATACACCCTATTTATTTGACGTTGCTGGATCATTAAAGTCACACCAACAAGTAGTAGACAAAGAAAATATCAAATGAAATCCATGAGAACAGACATCATACAAAGAAAGAATTAATCATATCTCAGCGAGTTTCAAGGTTGACGAGTGTGTCTATGTTTAGGGTGTTGAAAAACACCATTTTTCTTGTGAGTGCTATGTGTTTGATTGCTATCGAGAGATGTTTACGTTGCGATGTATCTGATGTGTGTTGAAAAACATAGATGTGTCCAAAGAGAGTGTTGAAAAACACTGTTTGATTAAGGTGTTGAGAAACACTAGTTTGTGCCAGTAGAGGGTTGTCCTTTGACAAGATTACTGACTCAAGTGTAAACCAAAGAGTGATTGAGATGGGGAACCATGCCCCCAAGTAATGAATGGATCAAAGCAGACAAACCGGTAGCCAAACGAAGAGAGAAATCTCAGGAATGTGGTGACAGTAGGCAAACTCAGTGAGAACTGCTGGTGACTATCGCAAGAGAGATTCTCAAGCATAAAGATCGATAATGAGATCTAAGCATCAGTAGGCTGACATAGTGAGAACCATTGGTGACTGATGTGAAGAGAGTCTCAAGAGGATACAAAGTGCTACGAAGCATCGACAGACAGACATAGTGAGATCCACTGGTAACCGATGCAAGAGGAGAAAGACTCCAAAATATAAGACAATGACCCTAGACCAGGAACATGCCCCCGAGTGTGACCATTTTCAATCCATGTGAGGTCAAGCAAAATATTGAAGATGACGGAAAGCAAAAGCATGAGCACACTAAAGCAGGAAAGCAAAAAGCGGGAAAGAAAACTAAAGAAGGAAAGCGAAAAGCGACTACAAGAGAGCCAAGAGACGCTGCAACAGATGAAGCATTGCAAAACAAATGGTACCTATTTACTAGGTTTTCACCATCTTGGAAAAAATTCTATTTTTGCTACCATGACGCATGTTTACAAGGTTTTCATCAATGGCACATTTTTCTCTTTTTCTCTTTTTTTGTATTTTCATTTTTTTCAATTTTTTTGTTCTTTTCTTCTTTTTTGATTTTTTTGTATTTTTCATTTTTTCATTTTTTTTTTATATTATCAAGGTGCCTATTTACTAGGTTTTTACCAAGCTAATAGATACATTAGAGGGCCTGTTTGTCAGGTTTTCACTATGATGATCATTTTTTTAGGACATTTTACAATTTTTAGGATTTTCTCAAAATAAAGTATGTACATGAGCATACAAAAGATATCTCAACTGTATAATTTCTTCAAGTGAAGCATGTTGATGGGCTCTTTGAGTTGTTCTCCTTCCATAGTGGAGAGCTGATATGCACCAGACCCAAATAGTGTAGTAATAACATAAGGGCCAAGCCAGTTTGGCTCAAACTTCCCTTTTTGAATTTGTTGTTGCTAATTTTTAGTGTTCTCTCTCAGGATGAGATCACCCATTTGGAAGTCTCTAGGTCTAACCTTTTTGTTATAGCTCTTAGATATCCTCTTTTGATATGCTCTGAGATGATAGAATGCCACCTTCCGATGTTCATCCAATAATTCCAGCTCTTGAAGCTGAGATATTCTAATCTCATCATCTGTAATGGGGCCTTTCAAAGAGACTCGCAAGGTAGGAATCTCAACCTCAATAGGCAGTACTACATCTGCACCATAGACTAAAGCAAAGGGCATGGCCCCTGTTGGAGTTCTTATACTGGTGCGATAGGCCCATAAAGCTGGATTAATCTGGAGGTGCCAATCTCATCCATATTTGTGTACCATACGGTGTAGGATCTTGAGAATTGTTTTATTGGAAGCTTCAGCCTATCCATTCCCTTAAGGATAGTAAATAGATGACCAGTTTTGAATGATCTTAAACTTAGTGCATAAGATTTTCAGGTCTTTATTCTTGAATTGTCCTCCATTTTTAGTGATAATAGAGGAAGGTACACCATATCTACAGATAATGTAGTTTGGAATAAACATAGCTATAGATTTTCTGTCGGCTATACTAAGAGGTACTGCCTCAACCCATTTAGTAAAATAATCTATAGCAGTGATGATGTATTTGTGTCCTCTTGAAGAAGAGGGATATATCTGACCCACTAAGTTGAAAGCCCACTGTTGAAATGGCCAAAAGGTGATAAAGGGAATGAGCTCCTTAGTTGGAGTGTGAATCAAATTATCGTGGAGTTGACATTGCTTGCAAGATTTGGCAAACTACATAGCTTCCTTCTCCATATCGTGTCAATAATAACTAGCTCTAATAAGTTTATGAGCTAGTGTTAGACCATTTGAGTGAGAACCATAAATGCCTTCATGTACTTCTTCTAACGTGCGTTTGGACTCGTTAGGTTCTAGACACCTAAGGAGGGTACCGTCTAGACATCATCTATACAAGTCATTTGCTATGATGACATACCATGAAGCACTGTGGATCAGGTGGTACTTTTCATTTCTAGTATATGTGTCAAGAATAGTTTGGTTATGGAGATAAGAGTAGATGTGGTGGTAGCGAGATGAATCATGTCCAATTACTGAAAATACCATCTGGGAGTCAGGAGAGTCATAGGTAGGGTAGCATAATGTCTCCACTAGGAACTCATGTCTGAAATCATTCTCTGGCATTTGTAACATAGAGGCTAGAGTAGCCATAGCATTAGCCACTTTATTATCTTCCTTGGGAATTTTATAGAAAGTGACATGTGCAAAGTACATCTTAAGATGGTCCACCATCTTTTTGTAGGGTACCAAATTTTCATCCTTTGTCTAATAAATGTTGTTCACTTGATTGATAACTAGTTGTGAGTCTCAAAAGACTTTTAGTTCATCCACTCGCCATTCAATAGCAATCTTTAGTCCATTGATCAAAGCTTCATACTCAGTGGTGTTATTGGTACAAGGGAACATCATTTTGTATGCCTTTGGTAAGGAGTACCGCTAAGGTGTGATAAACAAAATTCCAGCTCCTGACCCTTGTTGGGTGAATGACCCATCAAAGAATGTTGTCCATGTTTGATGCATAAGAAGCATAATGGAATCATCTGGGAATTCCATCTTTAATGGTTGATGATCTGTAAGAGGTGCTTTAGCCAATTGATCTGCAATCGTCTGTCCTTTAATAGATTTTCTCTCAATATATGCAATATCAAACTCACTAAGGAGCATGACCCATTTAGCTAGCCAACCTGTGAGAGTGGCTTTACTGAGAAAGTATTTCAATGGATCAATATTTTCAATTAGCCTCGTAGTGTGAGCTAACATGTAGTGTCGTAGCTTCTGGGAAGAAAACACCACTGCTAAGTAGGCCTTCTCAATTATTGAATAATTCATTTTGTAAGAGACCAATGTTCTGCTGATATAGTAAATGGCTCTTTCTTTATGATTTAGATCTTCCTGTGCCAAGAGAGCACCTAGGGATGTTTCCGTTGCTGAGATATATAATATCAATGGCTTCCCTTGAATAGGAGGCATCAGTATGGGTGGATTGGCTAGATATTGTTTAATCTTTTGAAATCCCTATTCACATTCTTTGTTCCAGTCATAAGTCACACCTTTATGCAGAGTTTTTGTGAAAGGTTGTGATTTGTCAGCTAATTGTGAGATGAACCACCTGATAGATTGGAGCCGACCTTGGAGTCCTCTAATTTGTTTAATATTACAGGGTGGTGGCATTTCCATTATAGCTTTTACCTTTTTCAGATCCACCTCAATTCCTTTTACAGAGATGATATAGCCAAGTAACTTTCCTAAAGTAACCCCGAATGCACATTTCTTAGGGTTAAGACGCAACCTAAATTTCTCCATACGGTCTAGTATAGGACCTAGATCAGTGAGATGTGTCCTTCTATCCATACTCTTGGTAAGTGTGTCATCCACATAGTCTTCCATTGTCCTATGCATCATGTCGTGAAATATTATAGTAACAACTCTTTGATAAGTAGCTCCAGTATTTTTTAGACCAAAGGGCATAACATTCCAGCAAAATGTACCCCATGCACAAGTAAAAGCAGTTTTCTCTTGGTCCTCTAGCGCAATTTTAATCTAATTATAGCCAGAGAATCCATCCATTAGTGAATACATCTCATATCTCGCTATCATATCCACGATCATGTCAATGTTTGGAAGTGGAAAATCATCTTTAGGACATGCCAAATTTAAATCTCTAAATTCTATGTAGACCCTAATAGATTTGTCATGTTTAGTCACTAGAACTATATTAGAAATCCACTCTGCATAATCAATCACTCGGATGAACCCAGCTTTCAGAAGTTTTTCCAATTTTTCCTTGATCAATAAAGCTACATGCAAATGCATCTTTCTAAGTTTTTGTTTGACAGGTTTCACACCTGGAGCTATTGATAAGTTATGCATAATAAGATTAGGATCCACACCCGACATGTCAGAATATGTCCAAGAAAAATTTATCGTTTTCTCCTGGAAGAACTCTGTAAACTCCTTAAGTTCCTTTGTAGATAATGACTTGGCCACATGAATGATGTGTGGATGCTCTTCCATCCCCAGATTTATTGGCCAAGTTGGTTCAATTAACACTAATGAGCGTTCCTAGAAGTGACTCAGAAGCACATCAAGTACCTCATCCTCAAGTGCCTCAGAGAGGTTTTCACCTTTGGATAGGTATTTTTTTTTTTACTTTTTTTTGGCTTTGATACTGCCACAACGTGGTTTTCACCATCAGAGTGCTTCTTTTTTCTTCTTTTAATTTTTTGACTAAGGTACTTGATGTCAGCCTCAGTCATGTTGACACTTTCTTCACTAGTGGAGGACATTACGGGTTCAACAGTGTGAAGGTAGCAGGCTAAAGTGAAATCATTCTGGAATGTAAGGACTTCACTGGATGAAGAAGGGGAATTCCAATCTATTAATTTAGGATGTTGGAGGGAAAGAGATGTGACAGGTTCAAGTGCGTTCACAATATAGTCATCAAAAGCATTAACTAGCAAGCTAAGAGGTAAACTGATCTCATCGAAAGGTGTGTTTGAATCCTTTTGATCCCTAAAAACCGAAGTAGAAGACATGTTAACACCTACAAAATCAGACTCATTAGGTTTTTCACTAGACCCCTCACTTACGTCAACAAGTTTTTCATAAGATCCTTCTGACAAACTATCAAACTCATACTCATGAGAGTTGGTATGAACTCTGACTTGGGTGCTTTCACTAGGAAGGTTTTTGAGTTCTTACAATACTAGTTTATTCTTGTGTCAACCGTTCTCAAAAATTTGGTGGCATGTACAGTTCACCTTTGAAGTTAGGATCTTGTAAATCTTTCCACTGATCAAAAGTTAGTGTCTCAAATGGAGTGGTTTGATCAGAATCACTGTCAGTTTTAGCTGTACTAGTATGTGGCACAAACTTATCTAGCTCAGCAAAGAATGCTACCAGGTCTGGAGGGATGGGATAAGGAAAGAAATCCTCATCTAAGTTACTTTACCCAGGGTCAACTATAGTTGTATCTTTAGGTTCTAGTGTAGGTTCTACTTTTGGCACAAATTTATTGATCCCTAGATGAAACAGGACCCATTTGAAACCTAAACCAGTGGTGTCTTTTGTCTTTTGACCTATAGCTTGAATGGGTTCCACTAACCCATTACCATTTACCCCTATTGGGCCACTTCCTTTGTACCCAAAATGTTTCATAATCTTAAGACCCTCACTGTTAGGATTTAATTCACAAGCTGGGGCGATTTGTTCAGTTGTATTCTCTCCTTTATAGAGCCAAGCCTTGATAGCCCTTTCCTTGTCTTCATCTTCCAATGGTGTATTAGACCGTACAAAAGCATCATCATAAAGTTTCTCAGGAATAGTGGAAGATTTGTTGTGTTCAAAAGGTCTCCCATAGGAACAAGGAGACATAGGGAGAGATGCTAATGAGAGCACAGGTTCTATCTGATATCCTCCCATGCCTATGTCTGTAATTTTTAGTTTCTGTTCCATGTCTTTGAGCTTAGCATCATAGATTTATGTGTACTCTCTATTAGTTGGAATAAGAATGTCAGCTAATTGAGTGAGAGCATTACAAGAAGAACCCATGCTAGCGTGAACTGTCACCTCTGTGCCTTGAAAAGAAAACTTGACACATTGATGGTATGTTGAAGGAACCACTTGCATCTCATGAATCCACAGTCTCCCTAGCAAGATATTATATGCAAGAGGAAGGTCTAGCATTTGACATATGACGTCTCTTTTGATTGGGCCAACCCGAATGGGTAGCACAAATAGACCCTTAGATGTTCTCTCTTCTTCATCATAAGCCTTTATAGCAATTATTTTGTGAGAATCTAAGCGATCCTCACCATAACCAAGCTAAGCAAGAAAATGAGTAGAGCAAATAATAAGACCAGCACCATTATAAACGAGAACGTGGCAGACTAGTTGTTTTCCAATCATGACTTCTATGTGCAGGGGAGCATCGTGTAGGTGACTAATTGAGTGATCATCTTCTTCAGAGAAGGATAAATAATGCGGTGAGGTCAAATGACCCACCATGGATTGAAACTGATCCAAATTGATATCTTTGGGGTCATTAGCTTCATCGAGATCTTTGTCTAGAATCTACCTATGAGCAGGAAAGATTTTTAATAGCTCAAAAATAGTTATCTAAGCATTGGTCCTTTGAAGTTGATCAAGAATTCTATAACCAACAGTAGGAGGTGTAGGGACCACCTTCGTGGTCTTGTTGGTAGAACCAACAATAGTCTTATCCATATTTTGTTTTGGCATGGACGTAGGAGCAGGAGGGTTAGGACCCTTGATAGAGATCTTAGCATTAGACCTAGTAACAAAATTCGCACAATCTTGAGATGTTTGAGATTTAGATAATCAAGACCCAGGGCCTCTCAAGACAAACGGAGTTCTGGGTTTTGAAACATTCCTACTTCCTTTGCCACTAAACATATTATAATATTCCACTCCCATTGGTTCAATCATATTGATCACATTATCATATGTGGTATGTTTGTAGTTAACTTTGGCATTATTATTCTGAGCATTGGAGGATTCACCTTTCTCATGACAAGGAAAGGGATCTTTGAATGCTTGATGATCCAAATTCTTGTTATGATTCTCAACAATGATAACCTAGTTATCAATCAAATCTTGAGCTTTATGACGTAATTGGAGATAGGTAGTAGTCTTGTGACCTTTATTTTGATGGTAATCATAGTAAGAATTCTCATTCCACCAATGAGGTCTTGGTTGCAAACTGTATAATTATTTCTCCAAAGGAGCCATAATCTAATTTTGCACTAAAGTTTTGAAAACCACATCAAGAAATTCTCCTAGAGAGGTAAATTCATGCTTGGGTCCCGCTGCCCAAGGTTTGTTGCCAAAAAACTTAGATGGCTATTGAGTATTGGTTGTAGCCTTTTTGACAGCTTTGGTCACTTGTATACTTGAGGTGAGATTGAAGACCAGTTTTGACAAAGTTGAATTCACGTTATCGACCACCCCATCATTCACAACATCTCTATTTTTGTTGGAAAATTTACCCTTGTCTTTGTTGGAAGATGATGGATTTTTCTTGTTATCTTTATACAAGGTCAATTCTCCTTTCTTATCCATGAAGGCTTCTATTCTCAAAGCTTTTTTTATCATACTATCAAAGTTAAGGGGAACTTGAAGTTGGACTTGATACCCAAAGTCACGGGTGAGATTATCCAAGAATATATCGAGTTTCTCAGACTCGGGTATTTTGCGAGGGTACTTTGTGCAAAGTTACCTCCATATTTGGAGAAATATCAAGAATGGTTCCCCTTGCCTTTTCTTAATGTTACAAAGGTCCCTTATGTTGACAAGATGTTGAATATTGTGAGAATAATGTTGTATAAATAGATTGGCAATCTCATCAAAAGTTTTGATACCAGAGGGTAGTTGCAAAAACCATTCCATAGTGGGCACACCCAAACTTCATGGAAAAAAATGCATCAAATACATTTGATCATGTATAAAATCCATTGATAAGGCACCAAATTCTCTTAAGTGATCCTGAGGATCAGTGGTACCTAGATACTTGTCATATTTTGGGAGTTCTACACCTTTGGGAAAAGGTGGCATAACAATGCTCCTATATAAAAAAAAAGGACATATACTTTCCATTGTGAACTATTGCGTAGGTTTGTCCTTATCCTTCATTAGTTGGCTGATTTGACGTTGCATGTCTTGAATTATCTTATGCAACTTGGAAGTTTCAGTTTCTTCTTCCTTAGCAACAAGCGTTTCCACTTGGAAGTCTGCAGGTAACTTGACCCCTTGTCTTGCCAAATCTAGGAAGTATTTTTCTTTGTCTTCCGCAAGGAGTATCTCCATCATTTTAATAAGAGCTTTATTAGACTTTGCTGTGTCTATATCATTTTGAGTTATGGGGTCATTGTTGTTACCAAGGATTTTGTAAATGCTCTGAGTTTGATCTTGACCATGGTGTTGCTCTTCTCCTTGATGACCTTGTTCATGTTGAGATTGGTCATGACCTTGTGCGTAATCAAAAGGAGATGACATGTTAATGTGAGATTGTTCTGTGTGTACTCCTTCAGTATGAGAGTGAGGACTCATAGTTGGTGTGCTCTTCAGTGAATCAAAAGGATTGATGTGTGAAAAAGGATCACTAAGAAAGCAAGGGTTGTTAATAGGCTCAACCCAAACAGATGAATTCCTGTAGCCTTGATGACTTGAGGGAAATGGGTTACGTTGATCTTGAAACAACGGATTAGAACAAAACTGAAGCACTGGTTTCAAATTTAGACTTGGATCCGTACTGAACGGGGAAGAGGAATGTGATGATCCCTCTTGATTATCAATTTGAATAATGGGTTTAGAATGACCTTTTCCTTGATCATGAGGTTTACCTCTACCTACTCCAGAACCATGTATGGAAAAAATATTACCGCTCCTAGTTGTAACAGGCATAGACGAAGCTGATACGAGAGGAAACTTAAGATCTGACTCAAAACTATGTCTCTAAAGGTATCAAAAAAAGAGATAATAGGCTAGAACAACCAAGGTGTGAGATGCACCCAACATGAATCATCAGAGGTATGGCTAGAACAGTCAAGATATGACTATCATGTCGCAAGGTACAAAACACAAGAAAATAGGACGGAGATAAAGAGACAAGACAAGTTTGAGTATGATTCAGTCAGTTTACAACTCGACACAACTAGTTTCAGACTGCAAACAATGAGGGAACAAGGAACAAAAACCCATGCAAGAGGTAGATTAGGCAAATAAAAAAATTCAATTTTCAAGATAAAACCAAATTTTGAGACACAGTGAATATTGTTCTCTAACAAGATTTCCAAGTTTATGAATCAACAATATTTGTTTCAAGGTGACAAGCATTCGTTTAAGAACACAAAGTTTCAATCAAGTAGTGATGCAAACAATAGTCATAAACAATTCCACCAAGGACAAAGCAACTTGGTAGAAACATGGGAGTCTTTGTTTTGATGATAGTACAAATAGTTTAAGACTCAAAAATAGACACTTAGTTATCCCTAGAAAGAAAATTGGTTGAGAAGACAAAATACGTGCCCCGCTGTTTTATGCGTATGCGTGCACCTCACACAGCAGTTTCACTCTCGAAAGAGTGCCCGTGTTTTTAGTGTTTACAAGGACTTAGTATATATGTTCAAAGGTTACCCTTAAACAGGGGCCAGCTTCATATACCACTTCAAACATCCAGTGCATACCTATGTCAAGAATCTAGGGGAGAGATTCTTCCCTCTCCTTGCGCACAGATTATGCCTCCCTTCAAAGGTGAACTAGGTAGGCATCTAACTAAGAGAGTGTTAAATAGACTTCCATTCACAATAACCTCTAGTACCTCTGATACAAAGCTGGGGCCTCACATCCACACCAACACTTGTAAGTCACACACCCTTGCAAGCAGGGCTGTGAGCGGCGCCGCTCAGTATGACAAACAAGGCTTTCTCATGATGATAGTCGAAATCAATGAGAAAGAAGTTACTATGGCTTTGGAGTTTTTGGACTCAACAAATCAAACTTTATTAGAGTGAGGTGGAATCACCGACAAAAGGTGTGTACTCACTTGGCTCATTCCCAAAAGTTCAACTTTCGGCAGGCCCTCTAAAGGTGACTCAACTTGGTTTGGATTCAAGGGTTTGATTTTCTGATTCTCTCAATGAGAGAAGAGAATACTTCTCTACCTTTTCACCTCACCCAAACACATCAAACATGTTCATCACCAATATATTTTCACTCCACCAAATCCACAAGTCTTTGGGTTTCTGATTCTCTCAAAGAGAGAAGAGCATAATCCCCTAACAAGTAGAAGTGCTAAAGATTCGCTATCTTGCTTTGCTTCCCCAAGTATCTGTCATGCTAGCAACATCTGGGTCTTGGTTTCATCCATGGGCATCACTTCCATGTAATGAAGAGCCTATTACCCTACTTTTCTATTGGGATCCTTACAAAATTTTAACAAAGCCCTATTTAGACTATGTGAATTAAAAACAGTAAATAAACATGACGTTTTAATTTTGCCTTTGACTAGCATCCTGCAAGTAAACCGTTAGAATGTTTTAATCTTTGACAAGTGAACTTGCAAATTACTGTTATGCTACAGCAGAGAAAAAAAATAGGAAAATCAGAGCAGAAAATAGAGGTCAAACCAGAGAAATAACAGATTAAAAATTCTAAATTTTAAATGCCTGTTTGTAAAAGTTCACGCGAGAAAGTACTTCAACACGCGCGAGAAAGTGCTTTGACGCGCGCAAGGAAACTATTTCTTCACATGATAGAGTGCTACAGGGAGTAGAACTTCATGTGGCTCGACGCATAACTTCACGTGAGAATCCATACCAGTGTTGTATGGACATATGATAGAGCTTAAAAAACATAGTCAAAAGATTTGGAAATGAGGGCAGAAATTGTTTTTTTTTCCCCACAGTGGGCGCTAAAATATTGTATGTTGAATGTGGACCTCTAAATTTGGCACAAAGACAACATAGTCATTATACAATCGTTCAATTTACAAGAATGAACATGAATTGTTCATCTTACAAACTCGATTGAGATGACTTGTTGCCTCCTAATTAGTTGGGGACGTTGAGTTTACCCTCAGAACGAGAGCCAACAACTTGACCATTGCTAACATGGAGGATTTCTAGAATGCAAGAACAGAAGAATTGTCATTACAATTATGAAATTGCAACTAGTCTATGAGAAAAATGCTCTTAATCCATGAATTGAGAAGCAATTTTAAGCTATGAAAGCAAATTATACTAATCTAGGAATGAATTGCAAATACTCTATGGAAGTAAAATGTAATTAATCTAAGAATGGAAATGCTTATAATCTAGAAAAAAATTTCTTTTAATCTATTAAAGGAATTGCTTTTAAGCTAGAATTGAACTTGCAATTAATATAGGAAGCTTGAAAGCACCAAATTGAAATGTTAGACATATAGATAAATCATAATTGAAAGCAATACATCTTCAATTCCAATTGAAACTATCTTAATTATGCAAATTTAAGCTTAAAACATGAAAAGAATAGATGCAAAAATTGCCTATAAATTTGATGCTCTCCGAAATCATCCTCTCAAATGAAGGAAAAGAGGTCCAATTTATAGAAAACCATGAAAAGAGAGTGAAGAGTTTCTTGAAAAGAAACAGTTGTCTCTTCATTCCCATTTGAGACAAAAATGCAAAGATTATTTAATAAAAAGGATGGATTATTGCCACATGAGTGACTTTTCAAATGGAATTATGTAATTCCTTTTTGAGGATAATTCATCCAATAATTAAATAACCTTTCAATTCCTTTTATGTATATTAGCTAAAGGGGGTGGAATTAATTTAATTAAAAGCACTTAGGACTTTAGAATTAAATCAATTAATCATAGGGATTTTTAGCTAATAAACCCTGAGAATTTAGGAATTAAATGTAATGTCAGATTTATGCAAATTTGGGTTTTCTGCATTTGAAACTTAGTCAATTAAAGTCAATCAGGAGAATAATTTTCCAAGTACAATAGGACTTCAAAGATGAGAAAAATGCACCAAAATTTATTGGATTATAAGGTGCCAATTTTTTGGTGTTACAGTTATGTTTACCCAAAGAGTCAATGAGGATGAACCTCATCCAAGAGAAACATAATGGTTCTCTAAGTGGTCACTTTGGTAAGGACAAGACCTTGGAATTGGTCCAAAGGTTCTACCATTGGCCAAAATTGGTGTAGGATGTCACCAAGTATGTTGAGCAGTGTATTGTTTGCATGAAGGAAAAAGGAGGAATGAGTAATGCAGGGTTCTATCAGCCACTACTAGTCCCTAACATGCTATGGGAGTGTGTAAGTATGGATTTTATTATGGGATTACCGAAAAATAAATAGGGGTGTGATAGCATTTATGTAGTTGTTGATAGATTTAGTAAAATGGGGCATTTCATCCCATTTAGAACTAATAATGATGCTAGACACAAATTTTTTTTTTAAAAGAGATTGTAAGGAATCATGGCCTTCCTTTGAGTATAGTCTCTGATAGAGATGTGAAATTTATGAGTCATTTTTGGAGAACTTTGTGGACAAGGCTGGGTACTAACCTATATTTGGGTTCAGCCTACCACCCTCTGACTGATGGCCAAACTGAGGTGGTAAATAGAGTGTTGGGTAACCTCTTGAAGTTCCTAACTAAGGAGTATGTGCAGACTTGGGATGTGGTTATTCCTCAAGCTAAATATGCTTATAATGATAGCAAGAATATGATGACCGGAAAGAGCCCATTTGAGGTTGTTTATGGCATGCACCCTAGGGGTGTTTGTGTTCTTTGATATCTTGGTGGAATGGAATATAGAAGTGGACATGCAGAGGATTTTACCTCTACCATGAAAGAGATACAGGACCAAGTAAAGAAGCAGATACAAGACAATCAACTTAAGTTGAAAGCCAAAGTTAATGAGAAAAGGAGGGATGTTCAATTTGAAGTGGGTGACTATGTGATGGTCCACTTAAAAAAATTTGGACTACAGAAGGGTGTCCCTACAAAAATTTAGATGAAAAGGGTGGGACCTTGCAAGATCTTGGCAAAATATGGAGCTAATGCATATAAGGTGGACTTACCATCAGACTTGAGTATATCTCCAGTTTTTAATGTTCAATATTTGATACAGTTTAGAAGTAAGATGGATGAGATGATTCCAAATATTCAGGGGGTCAGTGGTGATGTAGAGGTTTCTCTATTACCTCCAAAGTTTCAGATGGTGGCTCACAAAGTTTTAGACTCTCGGGTCAAGAAGACCACTAGACACAAAGTCTACATGGAACATTTGATCCAATGGAAAGATAGACTAGAATCAGAAGCCTCATGGATTGTAGAGGCCAATTTCAAGAAGGTGGGCATCTCAGAGGATCTACTGTCCACAAGAGTGACATAGCTCTTCTTTTGGGGGGAGTATGGTACAGGAGCACCTAGGTAGGTTAGTTGTGGAAATGTAACCTAAGTTTTTCTCCTTCTTTGTTTTGGCTTGTAGTGGTTCTAGCTAGACCACTAGGTGAATAAAGGGACCAAGTGTCCTAGTGTGTGAAGTGTTTGTAGGACGATAGGTCTTAATTGGTCCTTAGTTACCTTTAGGTCCATTTAGGTCCAATTACGTGATTTTGGCATTTTTGTAACAAAATGAGCCAAGTAAGAGACTAGAGGTCCTATTTTTTGGGTTTTCATCATATTTGGTGGATTGGACAAGTTTGGGCCTAGTTGGACCAAGTTTGGAGACCAAACTTGAAAGTTGCAAAAAGTTGTCAATGTTGTCATTGACAACATTGACAACTTTTATGACAAGTTTGAATCTTCAGTGGAATTGGTTAGATAACTGTCTGAAACTGATGAATTAGTGTTAGGGTGAACTATATAAGACCATCCTTAAGATGTTTTCAGGGTTGGCAAGTTAGAACAATTTTGCGTACGGACTGTGTGAAGCAATTACAGTGAGTGTTTATGCTTTTGGAAGTGATCGGGTTATTGAATGGATTGAAAGAAATTCTATAAGATTTTTTTAGTGTATTGTAGGTTGTTTCAAAACTTCTTGTGGTGTTAGATTTTCAGATTCAATAGTTTTAGTTGTTTGAATAAAATCTTTCAAATTTAGTCCAGTCATTGGTTTTGATTTGAGCATAGTTTGTAAATAGGGTCTTAACTCCATTTTCCACCGTGGCTTTGGCACGGTCTCTTAGATTATGAGAGTAGAATCCATGCACATTGTGTACATAGTAGGAGGGGCCTAGGAAATTAAGGCAAGAATTTTTAAGGTGATGCCCTAGGCGAGCCAAAGTGGCATGGCTAGGGATCACCAGTGATTGCAGAGCTAGCTAGAGGGAGTTAAAGCATCCATAGATTCAATCAGAGAATGTGTGAAGGTAGGAGAGTCAATGAGGGATCCCCAAACTAGAGGATGAGTTTGGAGAAGTGAATTTGTTAGCCAATAAAGTTCATTTCTTGAGCAGGCAGTGCAAAAGACCTAAAACCCTCAATTTTAGGCATGAATGTATGAAGGACTGTACAGACAACTCTGAGAGCCAAGACCTAGAGAATCCTTAGGTTCTTGATAAAGGGTATCAGGACATGAACTTGGTTTTCATACTTGTTTGGAAGATTTAAGAGTTGCTGCAGAAAAGGGGCTTAATTAGGCCTAAAGCTTGTAGCCCTATTTTGGGTGAGATTGCCTTGGAATTTGGAACTCATTTAGGGTTACATGTCCAAGAAAGGTTTTGAGGGTTGGAATTAGTCCTATTAACATTCTTGAATCCCAAATTTCCAATTTGGGAATGTTTGGGATCTAATTGGATCAGATATTTCAGATGGAGCAAGAAAGACCAAATTGAGGTCTAGTGAAGAATATGCAGAGTTTGAATTCTATCTTGTTGGTGTGCACTTTTTTGGAGGACTTAGGATCTTGTGATAAGATACCTAAGGAACCTAGGTTAGACAAAGAACCCTAGTAGGCCAGAGAGTGACCTAGGAAAACCTAGAAGAGGTCTCAGAAGAAGCAAGACAGGTGCTACATCATTTTTTCTTTGGGTAAGTGCACAAATTTGAGTGCCAATTCTATGAAAGTTTGCAGGGAAAAAAAATTGTTGCTAGAAATAGGCGCATGTTTCTTAAAAAATGGGCACCCGTTTCACTTTGGGTGACCGACCCGTAAAACAAATGGGCACTCATTTGTAAGCATCGAGCAATCAAAGCAAAACATACATCCATTTTTTACAAATCAGGTGCCTATTTTGTAATTACATATTTTTTAAACCCGATTTCCATGTTATTTTCACTAGTTACAAAATGAGCTAGCAATTTATCAAGAAATAATTGCTTGATTTTAGGTTCACTGCAGACTCCCTCAACTTTTTTCATCATTCGAAGTATGTACCTTTGTTTTTTAATAATTTCTTTCAAAAAAATTCAAAACAATATTGTTTATTGTTATTTTTAAATTGTTAAACAGTAATTGTTGTTCTAAATATGTTTTTTTATAGTGAAAAAATTAACTTTATGTTCAAAATAATTGTTTTTTAAAGTATTATTACTTCATAATATATTATAGAAAACATGAAAAATAAAAATAGTTAAAAATTAAAATCCTAGGTAGAAAACAAAAAAAGTAAACTCTCTCTCTCTCTCTCTCTCTCTCTTTTAAATTTATATTTCTAAATGTCATAGAAATTTCATTATAAGTTTTTCTTTGTAAGGTAAAATGTAATTTTAAATTTTAATGCTTGTATATATATTCTAATTATATTCCTGGATGATTTTAGCATAGATGATCTCTTAGGTTAGCAGGCATCCCCCACCCCCACCCCCTCCATTTCTACCCCTATATCCACAAACACCTACACCTCCACCTCCACCTACTCTGAAAGAGTTGAGAGAAAATATGAGGAAAAATGTTTCTTCCATTATACAAGACATTGGTACTATTAGACATGATCCTCATCCCCTTTTCCTTGCTAACACATCATGCAGATACCATGCAAGGCATTGTAGATTCTGTACAAAAATTAGACAGCGAATTGGATAATTTTCACACATGGAGGGATACCATGCATGTATATTATGTTGAAAACCTTTCTTATAAAGAGGTCCATGACCTAAACATTACAAAATCTGATTTTAAATGTTATTTTGTGAACCCTCAAATGGGCGAGACAATAAATCAAAAGAAACAACACATATATATTAGATGGTGTCAACACTCATAGATATCTCAGCTTTTTTGGGAGTGATGGTGGATGGTATTTGACCATCCAACATGTGCTAGTCATGAGTTTCATATGTACTTCCTAAAAATTTATGGGCTGAATTTGAATTTGGTAAAACACCCAATTACTTCAACATGAGAGCATTCCAAGGGGTCGATAGAGGTATGACACAAGATAGGATAGGGGCCAAATTGAGTGATATAGTTAGAAATCATGTGTGTAATGATCCCCTTATTCCTCTTCCTACTCTAGTTGTTCTAGCACCCATCCATGATCAAGTAGTGAACTCTGCTCTTGTTTCATTAAATACCCTTTAGAAAAATTTTCTTAGATTAGTTTACCCAGCCGAGGGTTGTTCCTAGCATTACACATTTTGCACAAGTTGTGGGGATTTTTGCAGTGGTCTTAGAAGTGATCTTGTTGGTGCTGATGTTGCCCATGGTGGATATGTGTATGATGATGATGGTGGAAATGTTGACGACATATCATCATATGTTCATCTTTTCTATGAAAGATGATCATCATGCATAGGTGAATTTATTTATAATTTAAGGCACAATATTAAATTTCACATATATACACATATGAACCATAACACGTAGATTTTTGTTGAACATAGGAGGGATGAAACTATGCCTTTCAAGGGCTATCATCATCTTACCTCAAGATTTTTGTGCCTATTTTTTGCAATTGTAGGATTTTAGATTGTCTGATGATGCATCACATCTACGTCCTGACCCATCAGTGAATTTAGCTATGCGTCAGGCACCATATGTATAATTTTATTACATTAATTTTTTTGTCTTTCTAGACTTTATAATTTATGTATATATAAGTTTGATTCATTTTTTATATATGTTGTTTAGGTCGACACCATTATGACTCTTGGTATGGCTATAGGATTGAGCCAAATGCAGCGACCAACATCATCCTTTGAGGTCATGATTAAATTAATTATTTTGAACTATCTATTGTGTACCTGTCTGTTATAGGGATTATCAAAAATTTGTAATTTTTGTTTGTACAGGACTTGGTTTCACTTTTGTTGTTCATGAGAGTGCACCCGCTCCTCCCAATGAGGGCATTATTGAGCATAGTCGCATGGTAAAATTTTAAATATTCATTATTTAATTGGTTTGCAAGTGAATTATTCTAGTCATTTGAACTAACCACACATAGTCTTGTCATGTCATATTTTAATTTAATTTATGTAGGAGGGTGGAGGCACTGGTATTGCAGACACACAAGATGGTGCATATCAGGAGCAGACCTACTAGGATAATGCATCTTAGTCATCTTTGCATGGAGTGAAGAGGACTACCGATTAGCTGCATAAGAGATGTTAGATTATTTATGTGACATATTATATCACAATTTTTTGTCACATGTTTTTATACTTACATAAACATGTTGGACCTTGTTATGTTATTATATGATGGACTTTGTATGATGGCACTTGTTATGTTTTTAGGAACTGTTATCATTTTATTTGGACTTGTGTTATTAGACTATGTCTTGTTATGTGATTATATATCATGAGTTGATATGATGGACTTATAGCATGTACTTGTTATCATACATTTATGATGCATTATTCTAGGACTTGTTACATACTATTTATGTTAGTTCACAGATATTTTATCCTATTTCATGGTTTTTTAAAATAATGATTTGAATCTACATGATTTTATGTGAACTATATTAGACTAGAACATCAATTATATATTTAATTGACATGAAAACATATATTTAGTGAACATAGGAACAATAAAATCGGACATCACTAACTATTAGATCATCAATTAATGAACATAAGAACAATAACATAGGACATCAATAAATATCAGATCATCAATTAATGAACATAGGAAAAATGTACATAGTTTATTTAAAACAAAATTAGATGAATACAATTATGCATTGGACTTATATTTAAAACAGAATTGGATGAATAAAAGTGAACTCATATTGTTTATGAAACCAAAATTAAAGAATAAATAGTGCATGTGTGTATGTTCTTCTAGGGTTCCTAAATCATAAAAATGAATGTTCACATGTTAGTAAAAATAACAAAATAAATTACAACTTTGACAGAAAGCTTAAATTAAAGAATTTGCACTCACCTAGTATTACAACTTTGATTAGCAAAAAGTTGTAAAATATAGAAGTTGTAGATGTCATCTATGTCATCGAGGAAAATTAACCAAAATTTAATTATCTCTATGTGGATAAAAAATATATATATGTTAAAGGGACTAAGACTCAAATTTATCAAAATCAAATTGAATTCTATGACCAAAAACTTAAATAAAAGAATTGCAGTCACCTAGTAAATTACAACTTTGATTTACCAAAAGTTGAGTGTCATCCATGTTGTCAAGTTATACTTGACACCTGAACACCAAATTAATTAGCTACATACTTAAGAAGAAAGAAGACATATCTTTACATGTAGACCTACATATAAAAAGAATACAATTAACAGAAACTTACATGTGTATAAATTTGATTCAACCTAAGGTACCATCTACATCCTCTCTCTTCTGTAATGCGTCTATGATTTCCTCAGTCTCTTCCATCGAAAGTGTCCATAATATTTTATTGGTAGGTTTCCCTTTGTATCTTTCTAATTTGATATTTCTTTCCACCACCAAATAAGAATAGTGTATAATCTTATTTTCTGATTGGTAGTCTTCAAAAGCTAGTAAACCATTCCTTATTGTTACGTATTTGTGTAGCCTTGTAACAACTACCAAAATAGACCCAATTGGATACTCGAATACCATCATCATCTACTTGATGACATATCAACCTTTTTTTGGTTCACAACATCTTGCTAGCCAATACTCAGTCTTCTCATCATTATCCTCAGGTGCAACAACAACATACAAATATCCTACAACATAAAATTAAGTACATGTACAAATAAAACTTGTTAGAAATTTTAATTCAAATACAATCACAAATTATATGACATACATAAATGATATAATTAAAATTTTTACAAAAAAAAATGAATTAAAAAAATACCAGGTTGTATGAGGTCTGAAATACGATCTAATCTTTTGATGCAAATGCATGATCTAGGTCTTCATTTCTTGTATCATCTTGAACTTGTGTCTCACTAGGTGTTATGGATTTCTATTTCCATTCTTCAACACATTCCATATTCTCGCATTCTTCCCATTCACCTGCAACACAAAATTAACAAAAGCATGCAAGCTCCCTAGTGCATATAGTACAAGTGTTAGAATATGAACTCCTAAATGAATGCCATTTAGCCAACTCATTGATTCTATCATAGTCATATCTTGAAAGGATATTATTCTCTTCAAATGGCGAGAAGAAATGTCTGATTGTAGAGTTTTGACTTGATCGTGTAGATAAAGCTATACTACATCATTCCACATTTGCATGTACATTTTTAAATTTGGCTTTTTCCTCAAATTTGAGTTTCTCTTTGCTAAGGGCTCTCCTAACACATACACTGACACCATCATGTTCTTCTTTCCTATATATAGCCTCATTAAAACTCCACATATGTTGGATATTGGTTTGCTTATGTTTCCTACTCAAACAATAAAAAATTCTAGCATTCTAGAATTTACCTATGTAATTATCTGATCATATTAAATGTTAGGTCATTTGAATTTATCTCTCCCTTAAATTATCATAAAAGGTCTTGAAGAAATATTGGACAAACTATGATGAACTTAGTTTATTATCACTCATTTATAAATGGTACTCTCTCAAAGAAAATTGATCCTTTTCTGTACTATCAAGTGCATGCATATAGAAAATATGAACAAAAATTGATAATTGCACTAAATTATAATATTACACTTAGACCTCATCTTGTGGTGCAAGCGTGAAGTTATGTACAAAGTCAACGACTAAAAGTATACTACCAACTAGAAATGTATTCTTGCATAAGACAAATTGTCCATCAAGCCATCTAGCAATTTGAGAGTGTTTCACATATTTAGGTATGATCTTACTCTTAAATTCATTCATTAATGCATGAACACTAACTATTTTAGTATTTAGATTGCACCATCTTCCAACCTTTCCATCCTTTAATGGATATTCAATAGTTTTAAATCTGTTTACATCAAGTAATTGTTGTCCAAAATTAGTTGAAGGATTTTCATGCAAACATCCATCTAACAATGCAAGATTGCCATATATATCACATACACGATAAACACATGCATTGAAAATAAAATATTTCTCATTATTTGGGTTACAAAAAAAACCTGATATGAACTCCTTTATAATTTGAGGTGTTATATTTATACCACATTCCTCCAATATTTCATTAGCATGCATGGTACTACGTACATTGAAATACATCATAATGATAATGAAATTGAATATGATTTTTGCAACAACATGTGACTCTTTCCTTGTTAACCCTTACAAATGAAGGTTTACACTTATCAAAAGATCTTTGATTAATGGTAATAGTTAACACCTTTTCATCCAAAAATGTTTTGTATAATTCAGTTTGAGTCATGTGCAAAAGGTGTTTTGGATGTGGATTGTGAATTTTTGAGCTAAATCTTAATTTAAGAACATCTTTGGAATTAGGTTATACTCTTATATTATCATGCCAAAATATTTCAATCAAAGTTTAGGCTTCACTAGTAAGTTTCATATCAGACCTTGGAATTCTGCCACTATAAGTCCACAAATTATTTGCCAGACCGCTTTCAAAGTTAACTACTCTCTTTATATCTCTTCCCAAAGTTTTACAATGAATATTAAGATATCCACTTATGTTACTCATCATTATTTTATTAGAAGCTCTTTTGTTTACTAAATTTATTATTATGCTCAGTGTGTCGCATTTCTATCTTTAGAACAACTATTCTTTCTGATTGTATCAAAAGTCCTAGAAACAATGGATACAACTTGTTTTAAAGACTCATCCTTCTTTTTGGGTTTGACATAAATGCCTAACCTCTTCATCACTTTTCACATTTTTGTCATTTTAATTAGTTGTAACATTATTTAACATTGAAACCCAAATTTCTTATTACAAAAAAATTGTCTAAACAATCTACTAACATGTGTCCTAATCTGTCTCCTTCAAACCAAGCCATGAAGATTGTATAGACTATAAATCTTAATTTAATAATGTTCATGCATTTAATTATCATTAAAACATGCTTCTTTCTCAAATGGTGTTTCCATTTCTATATCCAAATAGTTGATTTCAATTGTTGTTTGATTTTCAATTTCATTTGGGGTTTGAATTTCAGTTTCAATTGGTCTTTGACATTCCATTTGGGTTTGATGTGCAAAATTTGTTACTCTATTTTCATGAATAAAATCTATATTATTTAAAGATTAACCTTCTACAAAATCACCAATTTCTTGATGGGCACAGGCCTGTGAAGACATGTACCTATATCCAATACTAGATTAGAAGATGCACCTGAATTTTCTTGTATTGTGTTTTCTTCTTCAACCTCCGCATCCATCATGGTGTCCTCAATGTTCTCTTCTTCTGAAATGGTTGTTGAACATGAAGCTCCAACATTGTTTAGTTCTCTAATTCTTACTTTTCTTTCTCGTTGATGTTTTGCCTCCTCCCTATTTTCTGCAACTTCCTCAACTGTTAGAACCTTCCTTTGCTTATTTCTTCATTTCTTTGATACCATGTTTTTACCAAATTTTGAATTTAAATATTTCTCAACATGTCAAATCCATAACAAGACAAGAAAAGGAGAGATTTATAGGAGAAAGTTTCATTTGCAGATCAAGACAGTCGATTAATAATAGAATATGATTCAATCATTGAACTTTATCCCCGTGGGCCTGTCTTCTTGCACAATGAATCTTTTAGAAATGGGTGCCCATTATTTGAATGAAACAAACGCCTTTTTCTAAATTGGGTGCTTGTTTGTAACAAACAAGCATTTGTTTTGTAGACAACAGTCCAAATGGAAATGAGGGCCATTTTTTGAATTTTAAATAATGGGCCCCCGTTTCTTAATACATGAGTGGTAAAGATGCCTTTGCCTCCAATTTCATTTTGGGATAGGCTTGGTGTAGGATTTGTGAGACCAAACCTATGCCTTGACCTCTAAACATTTGGATAAGGCACTAAAATGTCAGATTTATGCCTTGCCATAATTTTTTGAGGGCCTTCATCATTGTATTTTTTGATAAAATTAAAACCCATTAGATTTATCATTATCTTGATTTTAGAAATGTAAATTTCATAGTGATATAATTTTTATTACTATTTTTTCATTATTTATTATTTAAAAGTGGCACCTAAATGTAAAATAGTGAGGTTCACTAAAAATTTAATAACTTTTCTATTTTTAGGGTTTTTGGAAACTAATTTATATGCCATCAATTTACATTCAAATTTTTTGAATTTTAATTTTAAAAAAAAAAAAAAAATTCATCAATTTATGGTGGTCGTACACCAGAGGTTTCAAAATATACTTTATAGTCAATTAAAAATTAATAAAAAAAATCCAATAAAAAAAAAAGCAAAAAAATGCTCATCAATCGTTGTTGTCTTAGGTGTCTTATCCAAAAAGGATTCACAGAAATTCATTTATTTAGGTCAAAATATGGTGGTCGTACAAGAGTGTGGTATTGTCCTCAAACATGCTTTTTGAAAAAGTGGTTTTTAAACATGCCTAATAGAAAGAAATTTATACCATGTGGGTCTTGAAATAAATTATGTATATGAAAAGTAGAATCTAAGCACTACATTTTCTATTACTGAAGTTTTTTAAGATTCAATCTCTAAGTGCCTCAAATTTTGACATCAATTCATAGAAAATTTCACAAACAGGGAAAACACTTCCTCTTTTTCCCCAAAAGTGGGACTCAAATTCTTCCAGCCATCTCTTTTACCAGTCTCATTCTGAACCAATCTGTTACATTTTAAATTTTTTTTTAAATACATGATATTTTTGCCTAAGCAAATAAATTCATACTTTCAAGTTGCATCCTCAATGAATGTAACATAATACAGAGAGCCAACAAGGGAACATAGTGTAGTATTGACCGAGTGTCATTATTTTGACAATTTGGGAGAGATTTGAGATCCCAGTTTACATAGTTGATTTTCTTGGGATATGTGAAGTGTATTTAAGATAAGGATAATTTTTGTGGAGAATTAAATAAGCATTTAATATATGTTTAACCATTTTATGTATGGATTCAAGGAGTTTTAGGATGTATTTTACAATGTAGATGGAAATACCATGTTGGAAGGATTTTCAAGATCTAACCAAACCCTAAGATCTATGGTGATGATTAAACAGCAATAGATCAAGCTTCCTAATCAGAGAGGTATAAGATTAACCTAATTGCAGGTTATGTGTGTGTGGTATGAGGTTAATTCAGTTGATTGGCAAAATCTAAGCAGAAGGAAGAGACAGCTGAAGAGAGCAGTACATGACTGCACAGTGGTGATTGCTTGAATGATTTCCAAGTAGATTTGAGTGATAGAGATGACAATGAAGGTCATTAAGTGAATTAGCATTTGAGCTATAATTAGATCTATATTTTCAAAGTGAGTTGTATTTTTTAGATTACAATTTACTGTTAAGTTTTCTAACCATTGTATTAGTTGGAAAATAATTTTAAACAAGGTTGACCTAACAGTCATATTGTTAAATACTTTAATCAAGGTGACTTTCTGATGGAATGGTCTAAGCCCTCTAACAAGAACTTTTAACAAGGTGATTAAATCCTTTAACCGGGTCAAATTTAAATGTGTGTATTGTAACCTTTAACCGGGTTGGATTTTCACAGAGCTCACTTTCGAAGAGTAAAAAATTGGGAGCATGTTACTGGTGGTTTTTTTCCCATATTGGGTTTGCACATTAAATCATGGTGTCATACTTATGTGAATGTTATTTGATGTGTTGTACTATTAAGAGTTTATATTCTGCAAGTTGATTATAGTAGGACAGTAAACTATATGTTTATATTATTTATTATATGCTATAGAGACCGAGTGGATTACTGAGTGTATCTGATTTGGTTGAAGTGTTTGAAAGTTGAATTGGTAAATCTGGACCTTGGATAACTGATTCACCCCCCTCTCAGTTATTCTAAGTCATTATACCAATGAATACATAATAAAATAAAATAATTTAACAATTACCCAACTAATAAATTAAATTGGATGCAATGACCACATTAGTACTCTAGACTTATTAAAAAACTAATAATTTTTACATGTAACCGATAAAAAATATAATATATTTTATTGAATCACTTTTCAAAGATACGTTCAAAATTTTATAATGTCAATTTGCAGAATCATGGAAAAATAAATTTCAAAACCAAATCAATTCCCTGAAAGTGTATCTGCCCCCACCTCTTCTTCAACACAATAAATACCAACACTAATGTGAATCTTTCTACATATGGGAGTCCCACTCCCATATCATACCACATAGGTTCTTCACTTTGCCCCGTTTCATTAAGAGATTTAGAAATGGGAGGACTAGGAGAAAATTATGGCCAAGAACATTTCTTTGGAAGTGGACACCCCCATAGATTTGGATTGCCTGAATATGATGCTTTAGTAAATTTTGTCATTGCCATCCTTGCGGTATACTCCTAGAAATGTGGTTTTTGGAAAATTTGACAACTCCCAAGTAGCTCAAAGAACCAATATCTAGAGGGATTTGTCCAGAAAGATGATTTGTAGAAAGGTCTAATGTTTCCAGCCAAGTCATTTGAACAATACTATTTGGAATAGCACCATTGAAGTTGTTTGTGGAAAGGTTGTGCAGCTTCAATCCCTTCAATTTTCCTAAATCAGAAGGAAGATTCCCATTCAACTGATTGTTTGAAAGGTCGATGATGGCCATTGTGGGGAGAATATATGTGTAGTGCTCATCTCTGCCTTTGGAAACCATAGTCCAAAGAAATTTTTGTGGAAAGAATTGCTCATATTCCTCCCATCTCTACATATATTAATGAAGAAGAACAAAGTAAAGAAAGTGTGGGCTATGACATTGGAGTGGGATTATCATTTGTATCATCTTTTACAATAGTGTTGGTATTTATTGTCTTTAAAAATAAATACTTCTAGGGAGTTAATTTTTTTTTGAAAATCTTATTTCCATGGCTCTGTAATCTGACATTATAAAATATCTTTCTTTTATAAGGTGATTCAATATAAATATATTATAAATTTTATCAATTTACGTAATTTTTTAGTTATTTTTAAAAATAATTTGTTTATATATTTGTTAATAATGAAAAAGTATGTGATATTTTTCAATATTATTTTCTAGATGATGTATGGCTTGCAGAAGGCTGCTCCTATTGAGACACAAAGGATAATGTAGATAAAGTCCAACTTGTTGGAATAGTCCCAAGGGATAACTGAGAGGGGGGGGGGTGAATCAATTATCAACTAGTTTAATTCCTTTTTCCAATTAATTATAGAATAACATTAAGCATTAACAAAATCAGATAACACGAGATGAAACACAACAATTTTGGTTACAGGGAAACCAAAAAGGTAAAAACCCCAGTGGGAATTACCACCCACAAATAACTATACTTGAGTATAGTAATCCTTGTTAGAAGATATTTTCAACCCTATTAGGAGTTGATCCTTACACTGCAATAAGTACAAAAACCTGGTCAAAGGTCGGACCCTGTTACCTGAGTCTTTTACAAATAACCCTGTTAGGTTTGAGGACACACTGTCCAAGAGCTCACTGCTCAAAGGTGAAGGCTACAACCTTCTGTAAGGTAGATATACACTATATCTGATTAATGAACTGGTTGAGTAGACCAGCTATCTTGATCAGCTCCGGTGAATTGTAATCTTCTTCTATTTCTTCACATAGATCTTCAACTGCATCTTTACTATCTAACTTTCTGCTCTGCACTATTTTTTCTTTTCCACTTCATTTTTCAATTAGTAATCAAATTTGAACTGCTATATGTATCTTCATCAAAGAGTAAGGTCACGACGGCTATAGGAAACACTTCATCAACTTTCTTGTCGGCTTAACTAAGCACACAACCATAATTAGGACCGCACAACTCAAAATGAATAGACATGACGATTCATGAAGTCAGCTTCACCAAATTAACCCAAACATCTTTCTTTTGTTGAAACACATTTAGCACCTTTGGATAATCATCATTAACTCATAACTAAAAATGAATACAAACATGCATATCCTAAAGATAGGCACAACTCAAGAAACAATGAAAATACGTCGGCTCTTAACAAACAATCTCCAAAAACTGTAACTGACATAGTAGATCAACATAACTCAACTGTAACTGCATATCTGAATTGGTGTGAATGCACATAGCATCTGGAACATGTCTACAACATGGAAATGAACATGCAAGGCTTAATATATCCATTCTGATAAGTACATACTGAACACTGTTGTATATTATATGTTGTCATCAATGACAAACATACAATTTGTTTGCACAGAGGCAAATCTCCAACAATCTCCCCCTTTGACATTGATGGAAACATATGATATGAAAAACACCATAAGCTCAAAGTATCCTCTTTCATTTTACAATCTTCTAAATATCCTCATCAAAGGTTCATCTTTACTCTTGTAGTAACTTTGACTATGTTTTTGTTCTCATGACTGTATACTCCCCTAGAGTATATGCTCCCCCTTACTATATACTTCCCCTTTGACATCAATGGAAAAGGGCGTCAAAACAATTTAAGCACAGGTACTACTCCAAAAGTAGAGTAGTCAATCATTCATCAGTCACCAAGGACTGTTGTTCTTGCTACATGTTCTAATCAGACCCAGGAAAGGGAATTACTCCCAGCTTCTCCCTGAGATACTCAAAAGTATCTTTTGATAATGAATTTGTAAAAATATCTTCTAGTTGTTCTTTAGTGCTTACATAATCCAACTTTACTTCTTTGTCTGCAACTTTTTCTCTCAAAAATTGATATTTGATCTCAATGTGTTTTGTCTTTGTGTGCAACATAGGGTTCTTTGACATGTTGATAGTGCTAGTGTTATCACAGTGAATAACTGTGTGTAAGAAAATACACCTTCATCAAATTAAGATTAGAGCAAACAATTCTATGGAAAATTAAAACAAAGTTAATCTAAGAATTGAAACTAAATCTATATCATCTCATGGTTCTCTATCCAAGCTTTGTTAAGAGAGCTCTCAGGCTTAATCTCTCTCAAGGACAATCCTAGGATGAGATATGTATGAAAATTCAATGCTCAAATCTAGCTAGAATGCTCAAAATGCTCAAACATGCTCCAAGATCATATAAGAAAATAGCAAATGCTCCTAAACATGATATGCTAAATGAAATGCAAATTCTAAAATTCTCTCAAAAAGCTCTCAAATGCTGCTCATATGCTCTCAATATGGATATAATAAGGATGATTTTTCTCTTGACTTCTTGGATTCCAAACACAAAGGAAATGGCTTTTATTTATAGCATTTCCCAAGGGTAGGGGGTAGAGTGAGTTGATCATGATAAAGGCTTGGTTAAGTCAAAAGCTTTGAGGTGTTCTCAAATGGAGGGAAAGTTGGTTGGTTGTCTCAACGATATTAGGAATTAAATAACTCCATCATTTAATTAAATTAGCCATGCAAGGGTGATTGGGTTGGATTTGATCTTTTTTGATTTGAATCATACAATTGAAAAATCAATTGCATAATTTGATTAATCCCTTTAGGCTTGTATTTAATTATTTGATTTCATGATTATTTGATCTTTTAATTTGATTTGAATTTTTTTCATTTGATTTGATAAATGTCCATTTGATTTACATTGAGATGAGATGTTGAAGCATTTGGCTGAGATTTATAATTTGGAATGCTTGAGATACACCTGGTCAATTTTAGGTGTCTGCAAATGCCCCTCTTTGAATTGATGTGGGAAGCACATTGATTCAAAGAAAGCTTGATTGTCTTGATCGTTGAGCTGATATTGATGAGCTAATATCAAAACCTAATATGAAAACCTGATATGAAAATCCTGATATGAAAATCCTGATATGAAACCTCGATATGAAACCCTAATATAAAACCTCGATATAAAATCCTGATATGAAATCGCTGATATGAAACCCTGATATGAAATCGATGATTGATAAAGTTTGAAATTTTAATTCCCCAAATTTGATATAAAGTATGCTAAAAAATCCCAGTTTGATGATATGATGATGCCCGCTCGGTAATGGAATCATCTTGATCATGGGTAAAAGTTTTTGATGAACAATGCTAAGAGAATAGATAAAAGATGATAGCATTTCTGATAAACGATGATGTGAAAAGATGTCGAACAAATGCCCCAGTGAGTAGAATATGAAGATTAGGTTTGAATGGGTCAAAAATCTCATAAAATAGGTTAAAATAGCTTAAATAGGTTGAAAAACCCAAAATTACTACTCATTTTCACTTTTCACTATTGAGATTTTGCTTTGATCCTCCGACGACTGATAGCTATGGTGGTCCCCATTTGAGAGCACAGGCTTGAGCGAGCATGCTGATATCAGAGACCTCCTGACTACGGGCCTCCGGTGAGTGATTTGAACCCTCTTGGTGCATTTATTACTTTGAAAAATTGCATTTATTACATGTTTTTACTGTTTTTTAGAAAAGTTTTAACCAAATGCCACATAGGATAGGTAAAGTGTCGTTTAGGCCTTTTAAAAGCTATGAAAAGATGCATACGCACAATCTATAGCTGTGTAGGAGCTAGGGTAAAATTACAAACCAAAATAGGAAATATGCCACCTAAAAACACCATGTTTTAAAAGCCGCGTAGGCCTATAAAAGGCTGCCGAAATAGTAAAGTGACGCCTTCGCGTGGTAAAGAGCCACTTTTAAAGATTAAAAATCTTCTTAGCTTTAAAAGCCCCGTACACTCAGTTAAGTCTCGCCTACCAGAAAGTTGAAAGTTTGATACAGGAAAAATAGATGAAATCAATTTGATTGATTGTTGAGATGACTCAATTAGGTTCCAAGGTAGAAAATGTTCATCCAGAATGTCATGTAGTGTTTAGGATGTTTAGAAAAGTCATAATGATGAATGTTTGATAGGTCAATCAGATATGATTAAAAATGATGATAAATTGTCCTTGTGTCTCACGATATCGAGATTAGGAGAAATAAGTTGATATGGTCAAGTTAGAGAAAAGATAGATTTAATGTGTTTTGATTGACTTAGAATGGTTCATCAAGAGAAAAACTAACATGATGCACTTTGTTTCAAAATGTAGGAGCATTACCGCAAGTTATGGGTGCGAGGAGTAGCATTATGGATTTTTGATTTAGTAGATGAGTTCATGTCTCCTGAGTGGTGTACTATTGAGATGTGTGGACTTAGTTTCCTTTTTGATCTCCCTTGGTTTCAGTTGAATTGAGGTTTATTGACAGCTATGGTAGAGCGATGACACTCTGACCATAATACCATTCACTTACCTCTCGACGAGATGATGATTACGTTAGAGGATGTATATAGACTTTTGAGGATCTTGACTCATGGAGAGTGGGTGTATTATGATGTAGTGTATGATAGCAGTGTTTGCAGATGGGTGTTTGGAGACAACGCCATCAATGATGATTTTATCACTTGGGTGCAGTTTGCCTCATTCCCTACCCTACCAGCGTTATTAGGAATATGAATATGAATATGTATGATTGATTATGAATATGAATATGTATATGGTACTAACATATCATGCAGGATGACAAATCCTAACCAAAAGGATATGTGAATAAATGAGAACGAGGATCGAACACCTGTGCAGTTGTGATGAAACGTGAATGGTGAAGAAGAAGAACTCCCCAAAGCATGAACCCAGAAGAATACAATGAAGAGAATACTGAATCATTGTCACAATGCAAGTCTAGAATGAAAATGCAATCCTATGCTAGATGCAATATGAAGGTGCAAATCTAGGACATGGTTGTGAGACCCATCGTATGTTTATCATCATTGAGCATTTTTTGGAACATCAAAGTCAATACAACCCTTACTGGTGCCACAATGGAACCATAAGGATATGAATATGACTTATCATCGGATAAAATGTAGGAAACGAACGTAAGAACTAGGGCATAAAAGCCAAGATGACCTGAATATTGTTTCCAATTAATGTTGCAAGAGTACACCAGTATCAAGGCATTTGAAGCCAAGATAACCATGAGTGCGATCGTGCGTAAACATACAAATCAATTAACAAGAAAAACAATAACAAACATAGCAAGAACAAGCAAGAAGATATTACCGACCTCACCATGGCGTACAAATAAACAAGATCGACGGATGTGAGGCTGTTCAACCTTATTGCGGGAGCTCTTATCACATACACCCTATTTATTTTACGTTTCCGGATCATCAGAACTATGCCAACAAGCAGTATAAAAAGAAAATGTCAATGAAATCCATAAGAATAGACAACATACAAAGAAATATTCAAGCATAGCTCAACCTGTTTCAAAGTTTTGCGAATGTGGATGTGTAGGAGGTGTTGAAAAACACCGTTGTGCTTGTGCGTGCATTGTGTTTGAATGTTATCGATAGATGTTTACATTTGAGATATCCGATATGTGTTAAAAACACAGATGTGTCCAAAGATAGTGTTGAAAAACACTGTTATGGTGGTGTTGAAAAACACCAGTTTGTGTCAGTAGCGAGTTGTCCTTAAGAAGTGACAAGATTACTGACTCAGGTGTAAACCAAAGATGTGATGAAATGGGGGACCCATGCCCCCAAGTAATGATGACTGACTTGACGTATGTTGCAAGAACAAATGAGATGTGATTGCCCCCAAGCGTATGGCGCTGAATCAATGACAAGTCAGGAGGGTCCGCAAAGGAACCAGAGTGTCACGAAAGTGACCAAAAGATATATACAAACTAAAGCATATAATCGTCAAGACTGAGTATCGATAGATAAAACGTGTGAGTATAACTCCAACTGGAATGGATGTGAGAAATCTCGATAGAATAGCGATAGTAGGCAGACACAGTGAGAACCACTGGTGACTGACGTGAGAGAGATGCTCAAAATGAAGTGATCACAGTATAAGCTATACATCAATAGGCAGACGCAGTGAGAACCACTGGTGATTGATGTGAGGGAGATTCTCAAGAATAGAGAATTCTGTATAAGCTAAGTGACAGTAGGCTGACATAGTGAGAATCACTGGTGATTGTCACAAAGTAGATCCAAAATATAATAAGACAATGCCCCCAAGACTAGGAGGATTGCCCTGAGAGTATGACTAGTTTCAATCCATGTGAGTTGGTGTCTTGACGGGAACTGAAAGCAAATGAAAGCAGGAATGTGGGAAAGCAAATGCATAAAGCGAAGGGCTGCTATGATAGGTATAGTATTGAGGAACAAGAGGCACCTGTTTACCAGGTTTTCACTCTCTTGGCAGAAATTCTTTTTTTTTTGCTACCATGACGCCTGTTTGCCAGGTTTTGATCAATGGCACCTTTTTTTCTTTTCTTTTTTTTTTTTTTGGTATTTTTCAAATTTTTTTATTTTTTTGTATTTTTGGAATATATAGTTTTTTTGGAGATACATCAAAGTGCCTATCGCTAGGTTTTCACTAAGATGATCATTTTTTAAGGACTTTTTCAAATTTTTAGGATTTTTTCAGGACTTTAATATGTACATGAGCATATTGAAGATGTCTCAGCTGTAGAACCTCTTCAGATGTAGAGCGTTGATGGGCTCTTTTAGTTGTTCTCCTTCAGTAGTAGAGAGTTGATAAGTACCAGACCTGAACACTGTAGTAACAATATATGGACCGAGCCAATTAGGTTCAAACTTACCTTTCTGGACCCGATTTTTCTGATTTTTAGGGTTCTCTCTCAGGACGAGATCACCCGCTTGGAATTCTCTTGGTCGGACCTTCTTGTTATAACTTTTAGAAATTCTCTTTTGATATGCTCTGAGGTGATCGAATGCCACATGGCGACGTTCATCAAGTAATTCTAGCTCTTGTAGCTGAGATATTCGAGTATCTTCATCAGTGATGAGGCCTTTCAGAGAGACTCACAAAGAAGGAATCTTGACCTCAATAGGCAACACCGCATCTGCCCCATAAACCAGTGCATAGGGTGTAGCTCCTGTTGGTGTTCTAATACTGGTCCTGTATGCCCAAAGAGCTGGATTGATCTGGAGATGCCAGTCTCATCCGGATTTATGTACTGTACGATGCAGGATCTTAAGGATTTTTTTATTGGAAGCTTCCGCTTGTCCATTACCCTGAGGATAATAGATAGAAGACCAGTGTTGAGTAATTTTGAACTTAGAGAAAAGTTCTGTCAAATCCTTATTTTTAAACTGTCCCCCATTATCTATGATAATCGTAGAGGGTACACCATGCCTGTAGATGATGTAATTAAGAATAAACATTGCTACTATTTTGCCACTGGCAATGGTGAGAGGGACTGCCTCCACCCACTTAGTAAAATAATCCGTAGCTGTAATGATATACT
>MU223022.1:181145-191460 GCA_018584345.1 Thuja plicata | reverse complement strand
CTCAGGTCGAGTAGAGTTAGTGAAAACTCAGAATTGCCTAGTACAATAGGACTTTGATGATTTAGAAGAATGACAAATGCAACAAAATTGGTTAGGGTTGCAAGATGCCAATTTTGGGGTGTTACAAATGTCACCCTCCATCATTGTAGGAAAAGTAGGAATCCCTCTCCATCTCTTTGTTTGGTGTTTCATAGATTTAACATTGTGACCTTGTGTTTGATGTTATAAGAGTAGTGGGTTACAAATTTGGAGGCTAATTCCTCAAAGGTCCTAATACCAGAGGGTAATTTTGAAAACCACTCCATCGCCATACCTCCCAAACTTGTAGGGAATAACGACAAAAGGTAAGTTATGTCATGCATTAACTCTAGACTTAGGGCACAAAATTCCCTTAAGTGATCTTGGGGATCAGACGTTCCTTCATATTTATCATATTTCAGATAAATAGCATTTGTTGGTAATGGTATCATGACTAAGGACTTGTCAAAAGGAAAAGGACACAAGGCTTCAATAGAAAAGGGTTTAGGAGCCCCACTTTGTTTTAATATGTCCAATTGCATCTGAAAAAGCTTGAATTGTTTATTCATGACATCAATGGGGTTAGCCTCTGCTTCATCTCATTTAAGTTTAGTGGCATCATAATCGTGTGGAAGATTGAGACCCGTTTGTGCTAGGTCTAGGAAGTATTTCTCTTTGTATTTTTCCAACACTTTTTCCAGGAGTTTCATAAAAAAGGGCTTTAGATAGCCTCGATAACCTTTTCATTGGTTAGCTCTTCATCATTAGGGTCCGTATTACCCCTGTTATTAGTGTTATTCATCCCTTGATTGTTAGGGTCTATGTTTATCCCTCCGTTGGTATTGGTGTTGGATCCTTTGTTGTTAGGATCAACATTTCCTTATTTTGTTAAGTCCTTGTTCACATGAATAATCTGATTAGGATCTATGTGACCAAATGGGAAAGACATCCTCAGTTCTATCTCTTTGATGGGTTCATGTACAGGATTTGCAGAAAATGGATCAACTGAGAAAGGACACTCTCATCTTAGATAAGACCCATCCGGTTGTAGGGTAGTTTTTATGTAATGGGATCGAGTGAAAACTGGCATTAACATATGTCAAAATGAGGATCTCAGGTTTTCCAAACTCGCTAAATGACCAATCTAAGTATAAATTTGTGAACTGCCCACAAATGGTGGATTCTGATCAAGATCGGTATTCACAGTGATAGAACATCCTAAAGGGTATCCAAAAATCAAATTTTCTTGTTCTTAAACCTTCGACAGATACCCACTATTTTCCTTTTAAAATTTCCAGGTGGCTCTTACCTATGTGTAGGTGGCCTTTAATTGATACTACGCGGTTACTAGAAAATTTGTACACGGTGCTCTACAGTTGGCAGGAGGCGTTTGTCTGTTGTGAAGCATTTTTGAAATATTGTTATGCGGCTCTTTCCAGTTAACAAGCAGTTGTTTGATATTACCAAGTGGCATTTTATGTTTGATAAGTGGCCCTACTTTTTTTGTAAGCGGCTCTAAAATTATTTTACGTGGCACTTTGCTGATCAGAATTGATTTTGTCAATTTTAATTGTGTTTTCAAGGTTTAAAATTTTAATGTCTTTGATCAGATTTATCAAAAAGTATTCTTGCATGAAAATGAAATACAAACTCAACACACATGTAAGATTTGCATCATATCCTTAAAAACCACACTAAAAGTGTATGTTCTCGGATGTTTCAATTGGTTTACACAAGAATATCTTCCAAGTAGTCTACCTTAGCATCAACAAATTTGGCTTTTAAACATGGCTCTACAAAAGTTAGGTCTTCTATTTTTATCCGGTCTCAACCTATTCCGGTCTAAACCTTGACAAGAACCTTTACCCCTTTGAGGGCTTCCTACACACACAAAAGTATGATTTTGCACAATCCTAAAGGACTACTAGAGGAAGTGAGGATGGCTTGAACAAGTTTTAGTCACTTCCTGATTAAGGAAAAGTGCATTATTTATAGTGGGTCAGACAATATTGTGATAAAATCAAATATCTCCCACTTTGGGTTGTTCCCTCTCACTATCCTCATAAGGAAAATCTCGCGAGGCAGGCCTTTTAAAGCTCTAATTAGCTAGCATGTTCATAAAAGCGAGAATTGAATTTGATCCAACAAGTTTGGGAATCTAATTCACTCAAAGAGTGAAGAGCATATCCCTATTGTTTTCCTTTCGTTCCAAACACTTCAAACAGTTTTGTTCATTTTCAACCCCTTAACAAGGAGGTTCTTAGAATTGAAATGTGTGGTTCAATTTGCCTATCCTTGTCCTTCTACCAAATTGGCTTTGTACATTTGGCTTTTTGATTCACTTCAAAAAGTGAAGAGCATATGCCTAACGCTTGTTCAATTTGGATGAAATAAAGGATTTTCTACTTATGCTAGATTAAAAGAAAGCCACTATTTGATCAAATATAAGCTTGATGAGATAAGTACCTAAATTCAAAGCTAGCAAAGTCTAGGCGCATTTTTGAGTATTTGGATTGTTTTTTTACTCACCTAGTGGTGATCGTTCCCACTCCATCTCCTCCAACAAGTTAGTCAACACAAAGCACAACAAAGTGAAGAAAACTTGAAAACCTTAAAAGACACAAAAACCTCCTAAAATCTCTTTCAAATGAATGATTTATCAATTAAAGCTTTTGAAGAAAGTAAGGATGCAAAATTATCTAGAGAGTAGGAAATTTTCTCTTATACACAAAGAACCCCTTAATATAATGATCATACAAATGCTCTTCCTCAAACAAACTTTCTAACAAATTTTCATTATGAATCTCTTTATCATTCTTGGTTTTAACTCTTACCTCCTTGCTAGGCCTTGAGATCCACTTCTTTGGTTTCTGCACTTTGGGGTGATTTTTCATCTGCAGAACAAGAAAATACAGAGAGTTACAAAAGTGACAGAATTAACCAAAAATTGATTTAAAGCAAAAGTTACTACGTGGCATTTTACAGCTAAACAATGGCTACAAAATGTTAGTAAGCATAACTTTAATTTTTAAATGTGGCTTTTAAGTTTTAACATGTGGCTCTTAAAATACCACAGGTGGTAAAATAAAACTAGAAAGCGGTGCAAAAAGTATAAAAGGCGGTCAGAAATTGTTGATAAGTAGCTATTGAAAGTTCACATGTGGTGCACTTTATCTGACAGGTGGCATGATTTATCTGACAGGTGGTCCAATTTATCTCACACGCGGCAGTAGATAGAAAGACAGAGATGAATCAAGCTCTGTAAGCAGCATTTTGTTGTTTGTAGGCGGCTCTTTGCATCGTATACGCGGCTTTTCTCCTATTTTCTGCAAGAAAAACACCAAGAACAAAGAAAATAGACCAAATATTAGGATAAAAATGTTAATACAAAGGCTTAGAGCCCCACGGTGGGTGCCATTATGTGTGTAAGAAAATACACCTTCACGAAATTAAGATTAGAGAAAACAATTCTATGGAAAGATTAAAACAAAGTTAATCTAAGAATTGAAACGAAATCTATATCATCTCATGTTTCTCTATCCAAGCTTTGTTAAGAGAGCTCTTAGTCTTAATCTCTCTCAAAGACAATCCTAGAATGAGATATGTATGAAAATTCAATGCTCAAATCTAGCTAGAATGCTCAAAATGCTCAAACATGCTCCGAGATCATATAAGAAAATAGCAAATGCTCCTAAACATGATATGCTAAATGAAATGCAAATTCTAAAATTCTCTCAAAAAAATCTCAAATGCTCCTCATATGCTCTCAATATGCCTATAATAAGGATGCTTTTTCTCCTGAATTCTTGGATTCCAAACACAAAGGAAATGGCTTGTATTAATAGCATTTCCCAAGGGTAGGGGGTAGAGTGAGTTGATCATGATCAAGGCTTGGTTAAGTCAAAAGATTTGAGGTGTTCTCAAATGGAGGGAAAACTGGTTGGTTGTCTCAAAGATATTAGGAATTAAATAACTCCATCATTTAATTAAATTAGCCATGGAAGGGTGATTGGGTTGGATTTGATCCTTTTTTATTTGAATCATACAATTGAAAAATCAATTGCATAATTTGATTAATCCCTTTGGGCTTGTATTTAATTATTTGATTTCATGATTATTTGATCTTTTAATTTGATTTGAATTTTGTTCAATTGATTTGATAAATGTCCATTTGATTTACATTGAGATGAGATGTTGAAGCATTTGGCTGAGATTTATAATTTGGAATGCTTGAGATACACCTGGTCAATTTTAGGTGTCTACAAAAATAATAGGATAATCAATTTGAATACCAAAGTCCTTAATCATCTGTTGATCCAAACCATTGTTGAACAATTCAATACTGCTGCAATATAATCAACTTCTGCTATTGACTGTGAAATACAGTTCTGCTTCTTTCTTGTCCAAGTAACCAACCTGTCTCCAAGAAATATTGCTCTTGCTGAGGTACTCTTCCTATTGTAAACACAACCTTCCCAATATGCATCAGTATACACATGAAGTTTTATTTTCTCTGAGTTAGGCTACCATAAACCATAGTCTATAGTCCCCTTTAGATATCTAAATATTCCTTTTATTTCCATTAGATGATTTTGTTTAGGTTTAGCTACAAATCTTCCAACAACACCAACTACATTAGAGATATCTAGTCTTTATTGAGTAAGATATATTACTTTTCCAATCATAGAATTGTATAGTGTCTTGTCTACTATTGTGGAATTATCTTCTTTAGAAAGCTTGCTTCCTGTTATGATAGGGGTGCTTACTGGTTTGCAATCTTCCATTTTGAAAGTCCTCAATATCTCCTTCACATACTTGGATTGATTTATGAATATGCCTATGTCTGTTTGTTTTACATTCAACCCTAAAAAATACATGATAGGTCCAATCATGCTCATTTCAAACTCACTTTGCATTTCTTTGGCAAATTTTGCACTTAGCTTGTCATTACCTCCAAAGATAATGTCATCAACAAAGATAGCAACAAGTAGCAATCCATCAGATGTCTCTCTTATGAATAAATTGAAATCTACTATTCCCTTTTTAAATCCAAACTTGGTCAAGTAACCATCAAGTCTCTCATGCCAAGCTCTTGGGCCCTGTTTGAGTCCATAAAGGGCTTTCTTTAGTCTGCATACCATGTTTGATTTGTCTGATAAGTTAAATCCTTCAGGCTGTTCAATGTAGACTTCTTCCTTCAAGTCACCATTCAGAAAGGCTGACTTAACATCCATTTGATATACTTTGAACTTCTTTAATGTTGCATATGCTAAAAACAACTTGATAGCTTCCAGTCTACTAACATGGGCAAATGTATCAGTGTAGTCTACCCCTTCTCTTTGCGAATATCCTTTGCATACCAATCTTGCTTTGTTTCTTACCACTGTACCTTCTTCATTCATCTTGTTCCTGAATACCCACTTTGTTCCAGTCACATTTTTTTCATGAGGTCTAGGGACTAGTTCCCATGTGTCATTCTTGATTATCTGATCTAACTCTTCTTTCATAGATTTATGCCAATCAGAATCATTACAAGCATCTTCAACACTTACAGGTTCAATTAGAGAAAGTAAACATATCTCTTCATCAACTGTTGAACTTTTAGCTTTTGATCTTGTCAAAACTCTACTGCTATGATCTCCAATGATGTCTTCCTTGGAGTGGTATTTGGATGTGTATTTAGAGTTTTTAGGATTGGCACTCTCATCTATAATATGTGATTCTTCTTGACTTGGTTCAGGATTGTTGCATGAAACATCAATACAATCAAACATTTCTTCAATAACAGTTTCCTTACTGCTAGGTCTAGGTTCATCTTCAATCATGGGAGCACATTCATAATATCTTTCTTGAATCATAAACTTCTCATCAATCTTCACATGAGTACTTTCAATGATCTTCTTCAATTTTAGATTAAAACATATATAGGCTTTGCTTTTAGTAGAGTAACCAAGAAAAATACCTTCATTGCTTCTAGCATCAAAATTGCCAATACTATCATCTCTCTTGATGTAGCACTTGCTTCCAAAGATTCTGAAGTATTTTACAGTAGGTACATTACCAAGCCAAAGTTCATAAGGTGTCTTGTCTGTGCTTGGCCTTAATTTGATTCTATTGATAGTATAAACTGTTGTATTGACCACATCTCTCCAATAGGTATGGGAAACCTTTCCTTCAATTATGATGGTGCATGTTGTGTCAAGTATTATCATGTTCCTTCTTTCTGCAATCCCATTCTACTGAGGGGTTCTAGCTGCACTTAACTATCTTTTGATTCCATGTTCTTCGCAATAATCATAAAATTGGTTAGAGGTGAGTTCTCTTGTCTCTGATCTCAAACATTTTATCTTCAATCCAGACTCATTTTCAACTTTTTCTTTGAATACTTTGAAATTTTCAAAGGCTTCAGATTTATCTTTTAAGAATGCAACTCACATCATCTTTGAAAAATCATCAACAAACAAAATAAAATACCTTTCTCCATAGTATGATCTTGTTTGCGTAGGTCCACATAGGTCTGTATGTATCAGATCTAATTTGTTCTCTGTAGAGTTTTTTTTACTCCTGAATGAGGTCCTCACATGTTTCCCCATCACACATTCCCTGCACATAGTATTAACTAGTCTTGCAATACTTGGAAGGTCTCTTACTACTTTAACATTACTTATCTTTACTATGTTGTCAAAATTAATATGACAAAGTCTCTTGTGCCAAAGCCAACTTTCATCCACTTTTGCAACAAAACAACTTACTTCAGAGTTAAGCTGAAAAACATTACCTTTGGTCTTTGAACTAGATGCAATCATGTCACCTTCTTTGTTATTAATGATACACTTGTTGTCTTTGAATTCCAACTGATATCCTTTGTCAAGAAACTTTCCAACACTCAGTAAGTTATGATGTAGACTATCAACATATAGAACACCATATGTCTTGTACTTTCCATCTACTGTGATAGATCCTCTGCCTATGATAGGTTTGGGAGTGTTATCTCCAAATCTAACCATGCCATATTTGTACTTGTCTAGATGTACAAATCTATCTTTGTCTCCTGTCATATGATGTGAACACCCACTATCAATTATCCAGTCAGTTCTGATATCTGCTTTAGAAACCAGTGCAAGTTATTGTGTTTCCTTTTCATCTTCAATGTCCATTTCATCAAGCATTTTATCAATATCTTTGATGGCAACAAATCCAATATCATCTTCTCCTGAATCATCATTAGTTACACCACCTTCAACATGATAACATTCCTTATTATATTTAGGCTTATAATATGATCTGAACTTCTTGACTCTTGTAGGACACTTGGATGCAAAGTGGCCAACTTTGTTACATGAAAAACATTTGAATTGTAGCTATCCTTCATATTTCCCTTTACCTTTCCTTTCTTTCTTGGAAATCATGGCAATGATCTCTTCTAATTTTGTATCAACTTCTTCTTTCTCAATATTGCTAGAGCTGCTCTTGGATTTCTTACCATGGACTGAGACTTTGAAAGTTGTTTCCATTTTAGGTTCAGTCTTTAATCTTGATATCTCAAATGAAGAGATTTTGTTGATCAAGGTCTCTCTCTTGAAGTCTTTTGAGAATTTCATAGTCTCATCTAAGATATTGATCTTCCTCTCATAGTCTACTATCAATGTAGTCATCAGTTTGTCCATTATGTCTTCTTTTGAAATTTCTCCACCATTGTTTCTGATACCTGATACTGCTTCATTAATCCTTTGATTGTAAGCTCTGATGTTCTCTTCAGGTAGCATCTCCAAATTATTGTATCTTTTCTTCCATGTTTTTCTGCACGCATTCTTTGCTTGAATGTCTCCTTCAAACATATCTTCTAAGTATTTCCATATTGAATATGCTTTTTCTGGCTTCTTGATCTCCAAAAATTCACTGTCAGATATGAGATTGATTAGGGCTTCCTTGGAAATCGCATTTTGAGTGAATACTTCTTTTTTCTTATTTGTAGAGTCTTCTTCTGCAAGGTCTTTCAGGGTGGGAACATCAATTGGATTAGTAGCAATCTCATAGATCTCAAAACCAACGCACTGAAGATGCACTATCATTTTGTTCTTCCAGTCAAGATAGTTCTCTCCATCAAACTTAGAACTCTCTTTCCTGAAGCATGCCATTTGATCTACCTTAAGCTATTAGGCTTACTCTCCAAGGCACTTGGCTCTGATACCAATTGTTGGAATAGTCCTAAGGGATAACTGAGAGTGGGGGGGTGAATCATTTATCAGCTAGTTTAATGATTTTTTTTCAATTAATTAAATAATAACATTAAGCATTAACACAATCAGATAATATGAGATGAAACACAACAATTTTGGTTACGAGGAAACCAAATAGGTAAAACCCTCGGTGGGAATTAGAACCCACAAAGAACTGTACTTGAGTATAGTAATCCTTGTTAGAAGATCTTTTCAACCCTGTTAGGAGTTGATCCTTACAAGGCAATAAGTACAGAGACCTAGTCAAAGGTCGGACCCTGTTAGGTTTGAGGACACACTGTCCAAGAGCTCACTGCTCAAAGGTGAAGGCTACAACCTTCTGTAAGGAAGATATACACTATATTTGATCAATGAATTGTTTGAGTAGACCTACTATCTTGATCAGTTCCAGTGAATTGTAATCTTCTTCTATTTCTTCACATAGATCTTCAACTGTATCTTTACTGTCTAACTTTCTGCTCTGCACTATTTTTTCTTTTTCACTTCACTTTTCAATTAGTAATCAAATTTGAACTGCTACATGTATCTTCATCAAAGAGTAAGGTCATGACAGCTATACAAAGCACTTTATCAACTTCCTTGTCAGCTTAACTAAGTACGCAACCATAGTTTGGACCGCGCAACTCAAAATGAATAGACGCGACGCTTCATGAAGTTAGCTTCGCCAAATTAACCCAAACATCTTGCTTTTGTTGAAACACGTTTAGAACCTTTGGATAATCATCATTAACTCATAACTAAACATGAATACAAACAAGCATATATCCTTAAGATAGGCGCAACTCAAGAAAAAATAAGAATACGTTGGCTCTTGACAGATAATCTCCAAAAATTGTAACTGCCATACCAGATCAACAGAACTCAACTATAACTGCATATCTAAATCTGCGTGAATTCACATATCATCTGGAACATGTCTACAACATGGAAATGAACACGCAAGGCTTAATATGTCCATTCTGATAAGTACACACAGTACACTGTTGTATATTATATGTTGTCATCAATGACAAACATACAATCTGTTTGCACAGAGGCAAATCTCCAACACAACTCACAACTATTGTTCCCATCTCTTCCTTTGAAGCTGTAGTGTTCATATTTCTTTGGATTCAACCTTTATTTTCTATTCTGATCATACTCCTTTTTATCTTTCTTAAATTATTTTAAGTAGTTTGTATATGGGCTCTATATCTAGATGTAGCTATAATCTCTTGTACTATGATGTAATTGCAATGCTTTATTCCATGTTGTTTGGATAAACCATACATAGATGCTTATGTAAACCTTTCATATGGTAAAATTGCAGTACTAATCCCACTAAAGTAAAGATAAATTTGTATTTATTTGTCTGCATTTTCTCAAATCTGTATGTATGTAGAATTTATATTGTAGTTTGTTCTTTAGTTTGTGGTCTTCTTTTGTCTCGATGCTCTCGATGCAAGGCTCATTTGTAAGACATGATTGTTATCATAGGGAGCAGTTATTTTTAAGTCTCTCTTAGATTCCACATCGTAGCGTTGTAATACTGCAGAATAAACTTACTTATTTGTACTCCACCTCACCAATCTACAAGGAAAATTAATGCAGTTTCAGTCTCATCTCTGATGTTCGCACAAAACCAAGAATGGAGAAATAATTCAGTTTTGATTTTTGTTTTCTTCATTTATATTGTTTTGATTTTTATAACAACAACATTTGAGTTTTTCTTTGTGTCTAAAGTATAGTGTCATTTTTAATCCTTCAATTGTTGGGTTTACTTATGATTTTTAAAGGTGATTTCAGAGGAAGAATATTAAGGTTCAGTTATGATATTTAAAGTTTTAGTTACAATCATTCACCTTCCACTATTCATTTTATGCAATTTTAATCTATATGTATTGACAGTTGTACTAGTTTTAAAATATTATTTATGTTATTATATAATAATTTTAAAATCCATTTTATTTATGTTTCATTCTTTTCAGTTTTACCACATAATCGTATTGTCACATTTGCTAATTTGCTTTATTCTCATGTGTATTGTCTATTTAATAAAACCATTATATATATATATA
>MU223022.1:145362-174331 GCA_018584345.1 Thuja plicata | reverse complement strand
ACATTGACCAAAACAATATTCCCAACCTGAAACATATTATAATTATAATCCAAACCCTAACTCTAACCCTAACGCTAACCATAATTCTCCTCGCAACCATGACCATAACCCTAATGCTAACCTCAACTATGATATAAATTGTAACGCTAAATGCTAACAATAATAAAATTAATTAATTCAATGTGTTATGCACGCTGCGACTGCTACTAGCTAATATAGACTCTATAGATAAAATACGCCGAGATACATCGAGGCGTTGAATTTTCTCATCATTCACTTTTAATAGAAAAATAAAAGTTGAAAAAATTTAACGCCTCAATGTATCTCGGTGTATTTTATATATAGAGTCTATATTAGCTAGTGTTCGTTTAATACCATTGGTGGCCACTAGATAATTATTTGTTTTTTCATAGTTTTCAAAATTTAAAGTACATCTTATAATGCGACCTAAACTGATAATAAGCAAATTTTTCCATGATTCTTTAGTAAACAACATGCTTTAAAAAAAGGAAAAAATGCAGTTGAATGAAATTCTTATGGCCATTAGTTAATGGTATAGATCAACAAAAATGAAGCCAAAAGATTAAACAATAAGAGCATGCACAAGAGGATTCTCCCAACAAGAATATTGAATGAAGTAGGCGTAACCTCCAGCAACATATATGCCATTAAAGTAAAAGATAATACAAAGTTCTTATGAAAAACTGACATTTAATAAATGGAATGAACCATAGTTTTGAATATTATATATTGTCGTTGTGTAGTAGCATTGATAGGTATAATCTGATTTACAAATGAAGAAAATACTTAGGTTTGTAGTCATTTTATATCTTATAACCTCTATTGTTTAAGTGTTCAAAGATTTTGATGTTATATGAAGTAGATGTGTTGAGGATTTGTTTCAATTTTTTGACATGTTTTTACTAACTTGGGGAAGCTCCTTTACTAAATAGATTGCACGATATTTAAAAACATCATTTCAAAGGAAATCTTTTAAAGTTTAAACTATAATTTTATTAAAACTAAAATTTCCTTTCATATTAACGTCATTGCTACTTTATATGATGCATGTAATAGTGTGTAAATATAATTCAAATCGTTAATACAGTTGAAATTATATTCAGTGGATGTGTAGTTAAAAAAAAAAGAAATTGCACTTGGTTTTTCCATCGACAATCAATAGAAAAATAAATAACATTCTTACAATCTTATAAAATGGAAAATTAAATGTAGCCTCTAGGATTGTTATTGATTTTTTTATATTTTATTCATTCATTGACCAAACTAATAAAATAATTTGAATGCAATGAATACATTAGTATTTCACACTTATATAAAAAAAAACTTACATATAAATGATAAATTACATGAACTATAGAAAATATAATATATTTTTATAGAATCGCTTTTGAAAAATAAACTAACTTTTATAATGTAAATTTGGATGCAATGAATACATAATAAAATAAAATAATTTATACATTGACCCAACTAATAAAAAAACTATACTTATTAAAAAACTAATAATTTTCACATGTAAGGGATAAAAAAATATAATATATTTTTATTGAATCACTTTTGAAAGTTAAACAAACTTTTATAATGTCAATTTGCAGAAGCATGGAAAAATAAATTTCAAAACCAAAACAATTGGATGTGAAAGTATCTCTGCCCCCACCTCTTCTTCAACACAATAAATACCAACACTAATGTGAAACATGCTACATATGAGAGTCCCACTCCCATATCATGCCCTAGAGTTTCTTCACTTTGCCTTGTTTCATTAAGAGGTTTAGAAATGGGAGGACTAGGAGCAAATTCTGGCCAAGAACATTTCTTCGGAAGTCGACACCCCCATAGATTTGGATTTCTTGAATATTTTTCTTCAGTAAATGTTGCCATGTTCCTTGCGGTATACTCCCAGAAAGGTGGTTGTTGGAAAAGTTGACAGCTCCTAAGTAGCTCAAAGAACCAAGATCTGGAGGGATTTGTCCAGAAAGATGATTTGTAGAAAGGTCTAATGTTTTCAGCCAAGTCATTTGAACTATACTACTTGGAATAGCACCATTGAAGTTGTTCATGGAAAGGTTGAGCAACTTCAATCCTTTCGATTTTCCTAACTCAGAAGGAAGATTCTCATTCAACTTATTGTTTGAAAGGTCGATGGCGGCCATTGTGGGGAAAATATATGTATAGTGCTCATCTCTACCTTTGGAATCCATAGTCAAATCATTCTTATATGTATATGAGGTGAAGTAGGAGGATTCTCCTATTTGAAGTTGAACCCTTGAAAATTTCTGATCTACTTCTGCCATCATTGCTTTTAAAATAAAAATGATGTGTGGTATAAGACTTGACAGTCAATTTGATGATAGGTCCAATATTTTTAAGCTCTTCAGCTGCCAAATTTCTCCAGGAATACCACCTTCAAAATTATTCTTCCTCATTGCCAACACTTTTAGTTCTGAAAGGTTTCCTATTGACTTTGGAATGTGGCCTTTCAAGAAGTTTTTCCCAACATCTAAAACATACAACTTTGTGCAGTTTGATATGGAGGGAGGGAATGATCCACTTAACTGGTTGTTCTTTAATAGGAGTACTTTTAGTTCACTTAGCTTACCAAACTCATACGGAATCATTCCCCTCAAATTATTGTCCCCCAAATTCAGGTGTTGAAGGTTGGAACAATTTGCTAAGCTAGGAGGAATGATTCCACTCAAATGGTTATTTGCGAAATTAAAATATGTATTGAAGAGATACCCTATAACTGTGAAGGAACATTTCCTATCAGAAAATTGTCATTCAGCAACAATACGTCTATAAGGAGGCCATATTGATGTATCTGACTAGAAATTGCATTTCTAGACACATCCAAGACGTCCAATGGATTCCTGGATGAAGTATCTAGCAAAATCTGACCTTGGAGATGATTTGATGTGAGGTTGATGTAGAGAATACGCATATCCAGTAGCCACGGAGGAATTTATCCAACAAGATTATTGTCAGATAATTCCAAATTTGCAAGTGTGAACTGAATTGAAATAAACGGCGGGATTTGACCACCCATCTTACATGATGTGATATAGAGGAAGAACAACTGGAATGGGGGAATCCAAGTGGTGTTGATATTAAGTACACAATTTTACAAGTACAGACTATCCAATTTGCAAAGGTTGTGAAAGAAAGCCTCTGAGATTGTTTGTTGGCCGTCTAATGAGAGATGAAGATATATAAGTGAGGAAGGTAGCACTGAGGGGGTAATACTCTGGTTGAACGCATTCCCATTAGCAAACAGCTGCAAAAGGGAGGATAGCCTTGACAACGTGGAGGGGGGGAGTTCCAGTTAATTGGTTGTAAGAGAGATCCAAGGTTTCCAGCAGAGAGAGATTGCGCAAGGAATCTGGGATAGAACCAGATAATGAATTATTAGAAACATCAAAATACTTGAGTGAGGAGATCTCGCGTAGAGAATATGGAATCTTACCAGTCAAGTGATTTCCAGGAATATCTAGCCTATCGAGAGAAGAGATATTACCTAGACACGATGGTAAGCTTCCTTTCAGTTGGTTGTAAGAAAGATCAACCTCACTAAGGTTAGTGAGCACACAAATAGTAGTGAGGACACTTTCAACTTCCAAAATGTTATGTTCTAAATGAAGGAGAGAAAGAGAAGAAAATAGTGGAATTCATCGAATACTGTGAGAAACATGGTATCAAAAGGCATTACTCAACTGCCCGTACACCACAACAAAATGGTGTTGTGGAAAGGAAAAATAGAAAAATTAAGGAAAGGGCTTGAACAATGCTGAATGAAGCCAAGTTACCTGATAAATTCAGGAAAGAAGTTGTTCATACAACTGTATATATCTTAAATAGAGCTCAAATTAGAGTAAGAACTGCTTATACTCCTTATGAACTATGGCATGGGAAAACTGCTAATGTCAATAACTTAAAATTTTTTGGTTGTAAATGTTTTATTAAAAAGGATAATGATTCCTTAGAAAGCTTTAATTCAAGATCTGATGAAGGTATCTTTTTAGGATACTCCACACATAGTAACGCATTCAAATGCTATAATAAAAGGCTGAATAGAGTCATAGAAGCTATAAATGTGATATTTGATGAAAGCTCTTTGTTGAACACTAAAAATGGAAAATGTTTTGAAGAAGATTCTTTCCAAAGGATAGAACATATTTCAGATGATCATGAATCAGATAATACTATTCAGGAAATTCTTGATCAAATTGAACATGAAAATTTCTTAGTTCCTCAAGAAACCAAAACTTATCTAAAAAATCCTTCTAGAATCATTGCTAAAAGGCATCCTGAGTCCCAAGTTATAGGAGATAAAGAGGCTGGTATCTTAACTAGAAGAAAAGCTAAAAATGGTGAACATGCTCATATTGAAGAACATTTCTGCTTAATCTCTGATTTTGAACCAAAAAATATGGCTGAAGCAGTCAAAGACCCTTGCTGGCTGAATGTTATGCAGGATGAAATTAACCAGATTGAGAAAAATAAAACATGGGAACTAGTTTTTAGACCTGATGACAAAAATGTCATAGGCGGAAAATGGGTGTTTCACAATAAACTTAATGAAGAAGGAAAAGTTGTAAGAAACAAAGCCAAATTTGTGTGTAAAGGCTATGCTCAATAGGAAGGTATTGACTTTGGTGAAACCTTTGCACCAGTTGCACGATTAGAATGCATTAGAATTTTTCTTGCATATGCTAGTTTTAAAAATATCACTCTTTATCAGATGGATGTCAAAACAACATTTTTAAATGTTTATCTTGAAGAGGAAGTTTACATGGAACAACCAGAAGGAATCTTCTGAAAAAATAGACTGTGTATATCATCTTAAGAAGGCATTATATGGCTTGAAACAAGCTCCTAGAGATTGGTATTCAAGGATGGATAAACATCTTACAGGAAATGGTTTTACTCGTGGTGGTGTAGACAACACTTTGTATACCAAAATTGTTAATAATAATATTCTAGCAGTTGAGATTTATGTGGATAATATCATTTTTGGATCCACTAATGATAATTTATCAAAAAACTTTTCCAACATTATGGAATCTGAGTTTGAAATGTCTATTTTGGGTGAACTTACTTTCTTTCTTGGTTTACAAATTTCACAACTTGCACATGGTTTATTTATCTCACAAACAAAGTATGCTAAAGAAATGTTAAAGAAATTTGATATGGCTGATTGTAAACCAGTTAGCACTCCTATGGAAACTAGCTGTAAACTAGTTAAAAATGATGATTCTCCCATAGTTAGTCAAACAGAATTTAGATCCACGATTGGCAGTTTGCTCTATTTAACAGCCTCAAGGCTTGATCTAATGTAGGCTATGTGTATGGTTTCTCGGTATCAATCTGCCCCGAGGAAGTCACATCTCAATGCTGTTAAAATAATTTTCAAGTATATTCAAGGGACACTTGATTACGGTCTTTGGTACCCACATAGTACTAATTTTTCTTTAATTGGTTGTACAGATGTAGATTGGGGAGGTTGTTTTGATGACAAGAAAAGCACCAGTGGTGCTACATCCTTTCTTGGTGAGAGGTTAGTTTCCTGGCATAGAAAAAAATAAGAATGTGTTACTCTGTCAACATGTGAATCTGATTATATTGTTGCTACTGCATGTTGTACTCAACTGATTTGGATGGCCCATCAGTTATTAGACTTGGGTATTTAGGTGTCAAAGCCTCTTTCAATTATGTGTGATAACACTAGTGCTATTCAGTTAAGCAAAAATCCCGTTCTACATTAAAGAACAAAGCATATTTCCATAAAGCTGCACTTTCTCAGGGATAAAGTTTTTGCTAATGAATTTCACTTAGTCTATGTTCCTACTCATGCTCAAGTGGTTGATATCTTCACCAAAGCTTTGCCCTGAGAAATTTTTGAACAGTTTTGCACCCGATTGGGAGTTGTTTCTCAATACTTGTTGCATTGATTCTTTCTATTCTGGGGGAGTCTGTTTTGTAGGTTCCTGCTCCTACCAACAGATTTTTTTTTCAAAAGCAGTTGTTCTGTGTTGTCTGTCCTTGCTGCAAAATGGGGGAGAAAAGCTTTGCTCCATTGATAGTTGACTTAGTTCATGGGTACAGGTATACAACTATATAAATTTTCATATATACATTTTTAGTTGTGATGGTTACAGGATGGATGCACTGGTATAGTTCACAGTTGTGATGGTTACAGGATGGATGCAATTGTTTTGTATAGTTGGAAGTTGTGATGGTTATAGGATGGTTATATGTATGAATTATAACGCATGATTTTGCCTCAAGGAAAATGGGGGAGTTTGTTGACATGTTTTTTCGCTTGATGCAAAATTCCAACTCGTAATAAGGTGGCAGATATTATTATCTTTGAAAAGTCAATATATCCATGTGACTGCCGATATGATTAATTACAACCATAATGTCGATTAAATCCACTAACCATCGTGGGCACTTAACTTGGTCCTTATGTTTCTACGTGGTATGTTTCTATGGTGGATGTCAAATTTTATGAAACATGTTTTTAAAGAATGCGATGAAAGCAAAAAGGGTTTGCGAGAAACTTGTTTACTGATTCTGTGTGTGCCCTAAGGCCGCCACCATGTATAACTTGACAGAGATTTTGATCTTGTGGGTTCTCAGAACTTTTTGTGGGTTTTCTATATGTCTTTCACTGCGTTACCATGATTCTTCTGGTTAATAATTTTTTCCTATGCTTGGATCAGTCGGTTGAGGGAAAACATCAGAGATGGTTTGTTCTGCTCATTCAACCGGATATTGACAGAAGAAGGTAATCTTTGATTTTCTTCAAATTCAGGTATAACAAATTTCTATTTTTCTCCTTTGAAGCTGATGTGAAGAAGGTAATACTGTACAGTGAAGGTTTTATAAAGGATGTTGACGTCTAGGGTTTGAAAGCTTTGTTTCTTTCTCAAATTACAAAGTTCTCTCCTTACTATTTGAAAATCGTTGAATATCTAGCATGAAGAATGAGATGTTGTTAAAAGCAGGGCAAGTTATTTCTTACACTCTTAACTATTTTTGGTTTCATGAAATAGTTACAAGACTTGACAGTTTGGAGTTGTGTCAACTATTTTATAAAGAAATAGTTATGTTTATGGGAGATTTAAAAGTTTTTTTCTGTAAACACATCGTTCTTCTAAGAAGGGTTCTTGTGTGTTAAAGAATTTTTTTTGAAATAAAAAGTGTTAACAGTTATACAACAATTAAAGAAAGCTTATGCGTTGTTCGGTTTCAGCACACAGATTGTGAACAATAACTACACTGATGTTTTGATCAAAGAAGATGAAAGTGTTTGAAAAAGTTTGATTAAGGAAATAGTTTTTTATTACTCCACCCTATCAAAGGGTTTATTGTATAAAATAGTTACAGTTATAATAACTGTTGATTATTGAAAGAAATACTGTTATATCTCTCTATATAAGAAAGCATATGCATACCCAAGGAGAAGTGAAAAAAGAGGAAAAAGTGGGTTAAAAAGAGGCATACGTATACTTTCTTGTGTAGAGGGATTGTATCAATTTTGGTTTATGAAGACTTCATGAGATTAGATGTAATTTTATGAATGCAAAATAGTTTTAATGTATTTATGCAATTACATGTGATCTGTAAACAAGATCTACAAAACAATAAGGAGTTGAAGCTCCTTGCAATTGAAGCTGCGAACTGATGTAAGAGTTGGAGCTCTTTGTTAATCAATAAGAGGTACAGATTTTGGAGTGGTTTTTTTACCCTATGAGAAACCTATTTGGGTTTTGAGGGTTTTTCCACTCAGCACAAATAATGTGTTCATGTTTTGTGAGTTTTCTTTAGATGCTCTGATATCTTCCATTTGAATTTATATATGTGTCCTACATTTCATGTCTGTGTTTAGTTAAAAATTACTTGTCTTATGCATAAGTTTATAGATCTTGTGTACCATTTCTACATTTATAAATCAAAGCATAATAATTCCTAAATCAGCCTAATACTCTGATTCACCCCCCCCCCCTCTCAGAGTAATTCTGCTTTGAACNCCTAATACTCTGATTCCCCCCCCCCCCCTCTCAGAGTAATTCTGCTTTGAACAAGTGGTATCAGAGCATAGGGTCCCTTTTTAGGTCTGCCTATAGGGATTATGCAGGGATAGTTTGAAAGTAATATGGCACAGGCTGAAGGTGCCTCTCTTACTAGAGCCCTATTATTTGATGGCACTGATTATGTTTTCTTGAAGGTAATGATGGAAGCCTTCATAAATTCTCTAGATTTCCGTATGTGGGAAGTTGTTGTGATAAAATATATAGTACCACCGATCCTGATGATAAAACCAAGTATGAACTTGATAAGAGAGCCAAATATGCTATCCTATGTGGTTTGACTAAAGATGTGTTTGTAAAATTCATGTATTGTCACTCTGCAAATGACATTTGGATAAAACTAGAAACTATTTATCAAGGTGATGAGAAGGTTAAGGAATCAAAACTAATAACCCTAAAAACTCAATTTGATAATTTGAAGATGAATGAGGATGAAATCATAGCTACATATTTCTTAAGAATTGATGAAATTGTAAATGCTAGAAGGGGATTAGGAGAGATGATTGAAGAACATGACATTGTCTCAAAGGTAGTTAGAACTGTTCTACCAAAATTTGAAACAAAGATCTCTACCTAAGAAGAAAAGAAAAACTTTTCTAAAATGACTTTACATCAGTTACAAGGAACCTTGATTGCATATGAGATGAGAATCAGCAATCAAGATAGTTCCACATCAAAAGGGATAGCCTCTAAGACTGAAAAAAAAGATGAGAGTGATTCAGATTTAACTGATGCTCTAGAAGCATTGTTGGTTAGAAAAATGAAAAATAAATATCAAGGAAAACCTAAGTGTTTTAGTTGTGGTCAATTAGGACACTTTGCTGCAAAGTGTCCACATGCTGATCAAGATGATAATGATGAGAAAACATAAAGTTTTTAAAAAAGGAAACCTTGGAATCAGAATAAAAGGTTCAAAAACTTTAAAAAGAAGAGTCTCTTATCAAAAGAGGACTCAAACGAAGAATCTAACGATTCAGGAGAAGAAGGAGAAACTTTATTCATCACTGAAATTATAAATATTCCAAAGTCAGAATCTAGTCAAATGGAATCCTCATCTGATTTAGATGAAGACATTGATCTTGAGGAAGAGCTTCTTCGTTCTTTACAAGAAATAAAGAGATTTTAAAAATTAATCTTCAATCATGAAAAAGAAAATAAAATGTTACAAGATGAATTAGAAAATAAAAATCAGCTTATTGAGAATCAAAAGCTATTACTTGATGAAAAAGAAAAGAAACTAATTTTGTTACAAAAGCAGATTGACCAATCTGATTTAAATTTCAAAACAATTGAAAAAGAAAAGTTTGCAAAACAGGTCTCAAACTATCTCTTCAAAGGCTATTGTTTCAATTGTAATATTTTTGGTCATAACACATATAAATGTAAGATGGGTGAAAATGAACATGGCTTTAAGAAAATAATTAGATGTTTCAAGCATTTTCATTATGGGCACTTTGCTAATCAGTGTAAATTGAATTTAAAGCCTAAACAAGTTTGGAAGCCTATTGTCATTGAAAAGTCTCTAATTGTTAAAACAACCTTATTTTCCCATAAACCTGCAACTTTGGTTTTGGACAGTGGTTGTTCACACCATATGACTGGTAGCAAAATCAAGTTTCAAACCTTAGAAGATTTTGATGGAGGTTTTGTCAGGTATGGTGATAATTCAGGTGGTTTTATCATAGGACGTGGATCCATCAATTTAAATAAAGATACTCCTATACATGATGTATATTATGTTGAAGGTTTGAAACATAACTTGTTAAGTGTGAGTCAGATTTGTGACAGTGGTTATTCTATCTTGTTTGATGCAAAAGGTTGTGCTATTAAAAGCAAAAAAAATAGAATAATTGCAAGTGGTCTAAGGACAGGTGGAAATCTTTATAATTTGATAGATTCAACAGTTCAAGAATCATCCTTAATTAATACTTGTCTTATGAGTCAGATTGAAGAGAATTGGGTGTGGCACAAAAGATTAGGTCATTTAAATTTTGATAATCTTGCTAGAATCAGAAAGAAAAAATAGGTTAGGGGTCTGCCTCTAATCAGTAAGCCAACAAAAATTTATGAAGAATGTGTTAAAGGAAAGAAAACAAAAACATCCTTTAAAACCAAGAAATATCTATCTAACAGACCACTAGAACTTGTGCATACTGATCTATGTGGTCCAACCAAAACACCATCCTTGAATGGCGAAAAATATTTTATGTTGTTTGTGGATGATTACTCAACAATGGTTTGGGTAAATTTTTTGAAACAGAAATCTGAAGCATTTGAACGCTTCAAAATATTCAGAAAAATGGTAGAAAGGGAAATTGATCTAAAGTTGAAGTGTCTAAGATCAGATTGAGGTGGGGAGTTAACCTCTCAGGAATTCATTTAATACTGTGAGAAACATGGTATCAAAAGGCATTACTCAACTGCCTGTACACCACAACAAAATGGTGTTATGGAAACGAAAAATAGAACAGTTAAGGAAATGGCTCGAACAATGTTGAATGAAGCCAAGTTACCTGATAAATTTTGGAAAGAAGTTGTTCATACAGCTATATATATCTTAAATAGAGCTCAAATCAGAGTAAGAACTTCTTATACTCCTTATAAACTATGGCATGCGAAAACTGCTAATGTCAAGAACTTTAAAATTTTTGGTTGTAAATGTTTTATTTAAAAGGATAATGATTCCTTAGAAAGCTTTAATTCAAGATCTGATGAAGGTATCTTTTTAGGATACTCCACACATAGTAAAGCATTCAAATGCTATAATAAAAGGCTAAATAGAGTCATAGAAGCTATAAATGTGATATTTGATGAAAGCTCTTTGTTGAACACTAAAAATGGAAAATGTTTTGAAGAAGATTCTTTCCAAAGGATAGAACATATTTTAGATGATCATGAATCAGATAATGATGATCAGGAAATTCCTGATCAAACTGAACATGAAAATTGTTCAGCTCCTCAAGAAACCAAAACTTATCTAAAAAATCCTTCTAGAATCATTGCTAAAAGGCATCCTGAGTCCCAAGTTATAGGAGATAAAGAGGCTGGTATCTTAACCAGAGGAAAAGCTAAAAATGGTGAACATGGTCATATTGCAGAACATTTATGCTTAATCTCTGATTTTGAACCAAAAAATGTGGCTGAAGCACTCAAAGGCCCTTGTTGGCTGAATGCTATGTAGGATGAAATTAATTAGATTGAGAAAAATAAAACACGGGAACTAGTTTCTAGACCTGATGACAAAAATGTTATAGGTGGAAAATGGGTGTTTCGCAATAAACTTAATGAAGAAGGAAAAGTTGTAAGAAACAAAGCCAGATTTGTGTGTAAAGGCTATGCTCAACAAGAAGGTATTGACTTTGGTGAAACCTTTGCACCAGTTGCACGATTGGAATGCATTAGAATTTTTCTTGCATATGCTAGTTTTAAAAATATCACTCTTTATTAGATGGATGTTAAAACAACATTTTTAAATGGTTATCTTGAAGAGGAAGTTTACATGGAACAACTAGAAGGTTTTGAATCTTCTAAAAAACTAGACTATGTATATCATCTTAAGAAGGCATTATATGGCTTGAAACAAGCTCCTAGAGCTTGGTATTCAAGGATGGATAAACATCTTACAGCAAATGGTTTTACTCGTGGTGGTGTAGATATCACTTTGTACACCAAAATTATTAATAATGATATTCTAGCAGTTGAGATTTATGTGGATGATATCATTTTTGGATACACTAATGATGATTTATCAAAACACTTTTCCAACATTATGGAATCTGAGTTTGAAATGTCTCTTTTGGGTGAACTTACTTTCTTTCTTGGTTTACAAATTTCACAGCTTGCACATGGTTTATTTCTCTCACAAACAAAGTATGCTAAAGAAATGTTAAAGAAATTTGATATGGCTGATTGTAAACTAGTTAGCAGTCCTATGGAAACTAGCTATAAGCTAGTTAAAAATGATGATTCTCCCATAGTTAGTCAAACATAATTTAGATCCATGATTGGCAGTTTTCTCTATTTAACAGCCTCAAGGCCTGATCTAATGCAGGCTGTGTGTATGGTTTCTCGGTATCAATCTACCCCCAGGCAGTCACATCTCAATGTTGTTAAAATAATTTTCAAGTATATTCAAGGGACACTTGATTATGGTCTCTGTTACCCACATAGTACTGATTTTTCTTTGATTGGTTATACAGATGCAGATTGGGGAGGTTGTTCTGATGAAAAGAAAAGCACCAGTGGTGTTGCATTCTTTCTTGGTGACAGGTTAGTTGCCTGGCATAGCAAAAAACAAGAATGTGTTACTCTGTAAACATGTGAATCTGAATATATTGTTGCTACTGCATGTTGTACTCAAGTGATTTGGATGGCCCATCAGTTATTAGACTTGGGTATTTAGGTGTCAAAGCCTCTTTCAATTATGTGTGATAACACTAGTGCTATTCAGTTAAGCAAAAATCCTATTCTACATTCAAGAACAAAGCATATTTCCATAAAGTTGCACTTTCTGAGGGATAAAGTTCTTGCTAATGAATTTCACTTAGTCTATGTTCCTACTCATGCTCAAGTGGCTGATATCTTCACCAAAGCTTTGCCCCGAGAACTTTTTGAATGGTTTCGCACCTGATTGGGAGTTGTTTCTCAATCCTTGTTGCATTGATTCTTTCTATTCTGGGGGAGTCTGTTTTGTAGGTTCCTGCTCCTAGCAACAGATTTTTTTTTCAAAAGCAGTTGTTCTGTGTTGTCTGTCCTTGCTGCAAAATGGTGGAGAAAAGCTTTGCTTCGTTGATATTTGACTTAGTTCATGGGCACAGGTATACAGCTATATACATTTTCATATATACATTTTCAGTTGTGATGGTTACAGGATGGATGCACTGGTATAGTTGGCAGTTGTGATGTTTACAGGATGGATGCAATTGTTTTGTATAGTTGGCAGCTATGATGGTTACAGGATGGTGATATGTATGAATTATAATGTGTGATTTTGCCTCAAGGAAAATGGGGGAGTTTGTTGACATGTTTTGTCACTTGATGCAAAATGCCAACTCGTGAAAAGGTGGCAGATATTATTATCTTTGTAAAGTCAATATATCCATGATTGCCGAGATGATTAACTACAACCATAATGTTGATTAAATCCACTAACCATCGTGGGCACTTAACTTGGTCCTTATGTTTCCACGTGGTATGTTTCTATGGCGAATGTCAAATTTTATGAAACATGTTTTTAAAGAATGCGATGAAAGCAAAAAGGGTTTGCGAGAAACTTGTTTACTGATTCTGTGTGTGCCCTAAGGCCACTGCCATGTATAACTTGACAAAGATTTTGATCTTGTGGGTTCTCAGAACTTTTTGTGGGTTTTCTATATGTCTTTCACTGCGTTACCCTGATTCTTCTGGTTAATACTTTTTGCCTATTCTTGGATCAGTCGGTTGAGGGCAAATATCATAGATGGTTTGTTCTTCTCATTCAACTAGATATTGACAGAAGAAGGTAATCTTTGATGTTCTTCAGATTCAGGTATGACAAATTTCTATTTTTCTCCTTTGAAGCTGATGTGAAGAAGGTAATACTGTACATTGAAGGTTTATAAAGGATGTTGACATCTAGTATTTGAAAGCTTTGTTTCTTTCTCAAATTACAAAGTTCTCTCCTTACTATTTGAAAATTGTTGAATATCTAGCATGAAGAATGAGATGTTGTTAAAAGTAGGGCAAGTTATTTCTTACAGTCTTAACTGTTTTTGGTTTCATGAAACAATTACAAGACTTGACAGTTTGGAGTTGTGTCAACTATTTTGTAAAGAAATAGTTATGTTTATGGGAGATTTAAAAAAAAAATTCTGTAAACACATCGTTCTGATAAGAGGGGTTCTTGTTTGTTAAAGAGTGTTTTTTGAAATAAAAAGTGTTGACAGTTATACAACAATTAAAGAAAGCTTATTCATTGTTTGGTTTCAGCACACAGATTGTGAACAATAAGTACACTGATGTTTTGATCAAAGAAGATGAAAGTGTTTGAAAACAATTGATTATGGAAACGGTTTTTTTATTACTCCACCCTATCAAAGGGTTTATTGTATAAAACAATTATAGTTATAATAACTGTTGATTATTGAAAGAAATACTGTTATATCTCTATATATAAGAAAGCATATGCATACCCAAGGAGAAGTGAAAAAAAAGGAAAAAGTGGGTTAAAAAGAGGCATACGTATACTTTCTTGTGTAGAGGGATTGTATCAGTTTTGGTTTATGAAGACTTCATAAGATTAAATGTAATTGTATGAATGCAAAATAGTTTTAATGTATTTATGCAATTACATGTGATCTGTAAACAAGATCTACAAAACAATAAGGAGTTGAAGCTTCTTGCAGTTGAAGCTGCGAACTGATGTAAGAGTTGGAGCTCTTTGTGAATCAATAAGAGGTACAGATTTTGGAGTGGTTTTTTTACCCTATGAGAAAACCTATTTGGGTTTTGAGGGTTTTTCCACTCAGCACAAATAATGTGTTCATGTTTTGTGAGTTTTCTTTAGATGCTCTGATAGCTGCCATTTGAATTTATATATATGTCCTGCATTTCATGTCTGTGTTCAGTTAAAAATTACTTGTCTTATGCATAAGTTTATAGATCTTGTGTACCATTTCTACATTTATAAATCAAAGCATAATAATTCCTAATTCTGCCTAATACTCTGATTCACCCCCCCTCTCAAAGTAATTCTACTTTCAACAGAGACATCATGTAAAAGTGGTAATCAATGACTTTAAAGATAGAAAAGTCAGTCGACCAGAGAACCTATTGGACCTAAAGAAATGAAGTCGTCTCTATTTTTTTTGTTGCCAACTTCATTTTTTCTTTGAAATGTTGCCCCAAAGCAATATTCTATCCAATTGGTCACTGTCTTGTCAGGTTCTAAGGAATTGGCATGATACAACTTCGAGAAATGCTTATCGGGCTGAGCCAAATCCATCGAACTATATATCCTTCCCAATTCAATAATTTGATGATCGCTTAGCAAGTTTTGATATTCCATATTACTTGTTGGGCTCTGAAATTCTACTTGGATGTCATTATACATATCTATCTGTGTGTTCCAGATGGGGCGCGGTCGGGTTCTGAAATAGGTTTTGGAACATATAACAATTACCAGCATTGAATTTAGTCACTTTAATGTGAGTGTCCCATACGTTGGAATTCCCTTTGCTTGGCGGTTCCTAATATGTGGTCAAGATCCAAGATTGGATGCGAAACTTTATTTCATAGTTTCATATGTCACTTCGGGCTCCGATATAAGATTTCCCACTTGTTCCACTTACCCTTAAAGTTCCCAAGTTAGCGTCGGAAACCGACATAATCTCCTCCCTCCTCCCACGAGCTCAGATATGAAGACTGCAAAGAGTAAGTTAATGCTTCTTTGAATTGAAGGAGAGCTTCTCCTTCCCCGCGAATGCATCCATTGCAGAAGCGGAGAAGAAAGAGGGGAACAACAGCAAACAAGAATAAGCTGGCCATGAGTTTGGGTGATGTGGCTGGTAAGGAGAGGGCAACCGATTATAAACGAGGAGGGGATGAGTTGGATCAACGGCCAAGCGCGAGACTTTCGTGAAAAGAAAGAAGAGGAAATGTGAAAGGGATCAAGTAACTTTGAACGTGTAAAGAAGGCGGGGGTTGAGCTAACAGCCGGATCGCGAACGCTGCGAAACAATCGCGAACGCATACTATGGCGAAGCAGGCGGGACGGAATGAAGAAGAGAGGTGCAAGGAATGATGTGTTCCATTGTCTCTTGCCTCATCGATCTTAATATATTCTATATAAATTAGCTAGATTAAGTTCAATCCAAAACTCTTCGCACCGACAAGACCGACTTCCATGAGAAAATGAGTCAATACGTCGAACGAAGGAATGAAGGAAGGAAAGTGACCCCATTAAAAGCTTCTGAGTACATCGGTCGCTTACGCGTAAGACCCAGTGTTGACTTGAAATCAGATCAGTTCTTTCGTCGAATTCATGGTATGAACATGACGTTTGAAACCCATAACTCCCTGGTGGGTATGAGGCTTGAGGGATCGGATGTGCTATAAAAAAGGCTCGGGCTAGCATTGGTAGGGAGCAGGGAAATGGCGAGGAGCAGAGCATGGATGGTGTTCGTGTTTGTGATGGTGGCGGTGGTGGGAGGGGACAAGTGCGGGGAGGAGTTGCAGGGGTTGGCAAGCAAGTGCGCTCCCTTATTGCAGGGCAGCGCTCCCTCTGCAGCGTGCTGCGGGGTCATCAGGAGTGTCGACCTGTCGTGTGTGTGTCCCAAGGTCACTCTCGCAGTCGCTGCCTCCATCAACGTGCCCAAAGTCGTGAGCATCGTCCAGAGCTGCGGTAGAAACGTCCCTCACCACACTCGATGCGGAAGTAAGCACACGCCCATCCTCCTTTCTTTTTCCTCCTTGCATTTCCATCTCTCTCTGTCACTCCTTTTATTCCTAGCATAATCCTATTTAAGACCGTTTAAATAAATTGTTCGCCTTCCTCAACAAGGACAAATGTGCGCGCGACGACACCTATCCTCCATTAGTCTGTTTTATCTATTATATCAGTTGCTGCTTTAGACGTGTTCTTCATTGTGCAATCATCTTAATGTTACAAGGAAAATATTACGCTTGGTTATATTGTTTAAATTGTGATCTTGTCTATGGTTATTATGAAGATATCGGTTAAATTGTTTGAAATTTTGCTTTCAAAAAAGTATTATTGTTGTTACATGTCTTGTAGTCTAAATTGTGATCTTGTCCATGGTTATTAGGAAGATATGGTTAAATTGTTGAAATTTTGCTGTAAAAAAAAGTATTATTGTTGTTACATGGCTTGTACTCTAAATTGTGATCTTGCCCATAGTTATTACGAAGAAATGGTTAAATTGTTGAAATTTTGCTAAAAAAAATTAGTATTATTGTTGTTACCTGGCTTGTACTCTAAATTGTGATCTTGTCCATGGTTATTATGACAATATGGTTAAATTGTTGAAATTTTGCTAGAAACAATTAGTTTTATTGTTGTTACCTGGCTTGTACTCTAAATTGTGATCTTGTCCATGGTTATTACGAAGATATGGTTATTACGAAGATATTGTGATAGAATATGACCTAGATACCATTGATCATTATTATTCTAGATCTAAATCAAGTTGAATCTCGTTGAATTCCTAATGGGTTTCTGCCAAAAGTGCTGATGGGTTTATGAATAGTTAATAATCATAAGACAAAATGCAATTTCCAATTAATAACATTTTTTAATTAAGATAATTTATTTAGATTTATTTAAAGATGTTTTTTTTTTTCCTTTTCTATTGGAGAAGATTTGAACTCTGCACCATCTAAACGCCTACAAAATATCTATGTGAAACTAATACACTAATTTGAACACATGCAGTTCAAGATGCTTTTTCTTTAATTCAAGTATAAATATTATTATTTTAACCATCCACGTGAATGTAATAATTCTAATAATTTAATTCTATTAATAACTCTCACTACACATCTACTTCACCCATCCTTGCAACAATCAACTATACTTTAGTCTCTCATGCACTTAGTTAACTAATCAATTAGATTTGTTAAATTCCAAAGCACATTGAGCTAAATATTATAATTAAAAATTTAAATGGTGTTCAACTCTTCCACAAATATCACATCTCCTCATCAGTCCCTGAAATTATTATGATCTTAACTCAAGATTCAATCTTATTCATTCATCAAATCTCTTTCAAATCTATAAATCAAACCAACTTTTCATCATTCATTGAGCATTGGAATCCATATCAAATCTCTATCAATTTCATACCCAAGGAATGCTACAGTCAAGTTGACAAATTGAGCCACCAACATATCATATTACTAACACCATATTCAAATACAATATATAATATTATTCTCTTTGTAAATGTATTACCGTTATTATCTTTTGACATGTATTCATTGTACACTTTATTAAGTGATTTTGAAGATGAATTTGGTACTTTTTTGCATTATTACTATTTTTTTCTTTTGAGCTCCCAAATCAATGACTAGACTTTCAAATTTTTACCGAGTAGACATAACACATCCCAACTAAGCTCACCTTAAAAATATTGAATAAAAACTACATCCACATTCTATCTTATCATTTATGTCACACGTTACTTGGTCAAAAAAAAATTTGAACATGAAAAAACAAAGATAACCCTTTAGTACCTAGTGATAGTCACCTTATCCAAAGTGAAGGAGAGTAACAACTCATACAACATAGAACTATACACAAAAAAGAGTGTCTTCTTAACCAACTTGATTACTATACTTAGGTTAGGGATTTCATCAATGATGCTATCACATAATCCCACCTAAATTGACTCAAAATCAATAAGGATCAAATCTCTGTACACAATTAAGTGAAGAAGCTGAGCCATCACCTAACTTTAATAGGCTTTAACTTTTATTATACTCATTCACAAGAACCTACCTTAGTTACCAAAACACAACATTTTTCACAAATCCCATTGAATGACTATACGACACTTCATAAAAAAAATTCCACTTTCTCTTATATATCATAATGACATCCTCACATTATTGAAACCCCTAAAGTATATTGAAACTTCTACCAGGAGAAATGTGATAATTTTTCATATGAGCCATAAAATATCATTTCATATTATATTCCAACTTCACATAAAACATTCACGAAAACTTGCTTTACTCCCTCTCCATTTCTAAAATATTAATCGTTAATCGAGACTCTCTTCTCAGCTTAGACGAATGCCAAATCAACTTCACCACAAATATAGGAACTTTTGACTTCAACCTCCTAAAAATAGGACCTTCAAGGTGGGCATCAATTTCCAAAAAAAATAGGGTTCACTCCAAATATCAACTCATAAAATAGGGGGATCATGTCATACATGTCACTTGCCACATGGAAGGATGACACCCTCCAAGAGGGACCACAAAGTGGATAAAAAGCGTAAGAAATTAACAAACATTAGAGTAAATTTTTATTTTCCAAATAAATAATAATTTTTAAAAAAAAAATCAAAGGTTCACATACCTTAAACTCAAAATATCTATCCTCCTCTCATAGTCATTCTCTTACTAGTGATAAAAAATGGGATAAGCTTCATTTAAATCTTGACACTCGAACCCCTTGGTCCTAGGCTTCTCCTCATTGTGATGTCAACAACAAAAGTGAATTGTACAATGTCTGGTGAAAGTTTCCTTTGCATCCCCTTAGTAATGCTACTTTTAGGTTATCTTTTAAGTGTGTTTTTTCATTAACTACTAGTGTTCCTAGGTGTTCAATTGATGATTCTTTGAAATGGTGCATCATTTGGCCTTGACAATATCTGTAACTAGCACTAAAAATAGAGATAACCAAACTGATGAGGGGTGGTATATCTATAACATCATTCTAGACCACACTGATGTATGAAGCAAGATATGTGACTAGGACCTATCACCTCCTCTTGATGTTTTCAATCTATTTTCTTAGAAACTTTGATTATGTTATTGGTTTTTATTTCAATCTTAGCACCATGTGAATCTCAAGGTGTGATATTGTATCCAACCATCTTTTCTTTGTGAAAATGAGTAATTTTATTCATTATTGTGTAATATGAAAATGGAAGCATCAACATAGAGGCAAGATCACACCCCCTTTTCAAATGGAGAAATATTGCACATTAGGAAGATGAACACCTCAATTGGATCAAATATGGATTCAAGATCTAATTGGGATATTGTGGCTCTTCCCTAGAGAACAATATTGATTTGAAAAGTAGGATGATATTGTAAAGATTATAGAATTGGAAATGAAAATGAAATAAAGACACATGTACCTTGAAATAATAAAATAGATGTTATTGTACTACTGTGTTTTCAACTGTCAGAGTCCCAGAAACTGTTGTACTTCCATAGCAGGGTCCTGAAACTTGTTTTCTCTCTTTCCTGAAAATATGAGCCTATTTCTTAGGGTAGAGAACAGATGGAATATTTTGTACCTAGGTATTTAATGTTTGGAATATTTTGTGACATTTGTTTTTCCCTAATATTTCATAGAGACCTATGTCAAGATCTATGGAGCTTAGATTTGCATTTACAACTTCTTGGCCTATATCTGGGTGGTCCCACAATATTGTGTCCCACTTTTTAGCCAACTTTGACACTGAGATCATCATTATGAGAAAAAAATTCACTCTCGAATACCTGTTGCCGCAAAAATATTTGGAATTTGAAGATGATGTAAACTAGAGTCTTTTAACAATTTTTTCTAGTTTCTAAATATAAATTTAAAAAAAAAATTCATTTAAATTCATTTTTCCTTCTCCTTCAAAAAGTAGGTTGTGTGAAAAAACTGTGATTTTAAGGAGTGACTATCACTTGGATTAGCATAATTTTTTTAAAAAATATGATAACGATGTAATTATTTCTAGGTTATATTTGTAACTTCAATATCTAAAGGATGCAATTTGTTTCATTCATTTTGGCTCAATATTTCATACTTTATTAAATTCTAAAGTGACAGTAGCTGTAATTTAGAAATAAGGTCACTTGAATCACTCTAACTTGATCTATATATATCGAAATTCATTTTTACTTTTTCTTTTTATAGAAAGGTAACACAAATACTCTTTTCCTACATATTTTTCATAAATTGTTTTTCCCTAATTTACTATTTTACCCGAAGCGTCGAAGAGAGAGGTTGCTAAATGGCCAGACAACCTCTGTTTAATTAAAATAAAAATAGAAAGTCACAATGAACTCAATATATATTAAAATCATAGTCATTGTAAAGCTTTTTTTGAGTAGCATCATCTGCCATTTTGATTTTAGAAGATTGGCTTATTTGGTCCTTGATTGAGACCTTCAAAGAGCAAAAAATTGTAGAAATTTGTTGGCTTTTGAGAGGAAGGACAAATTCAAGGGATTCGCTCAAACACCCATTCTAGTGAAAGGGGTTAGAGACAACCCCCTTCGAGAAAACCCCCCATAGAATATTTGTGAAAATTTCTTGTTTTTTGTTCATTCACAGTGTTCGCTCAAATTAGGTCTAGTTCAAGCGAACCCCCCATTTCATCTAATTCATGCGAAGGGGTTTTTTTCCCCTTCGTGTGAACACCCCCATTCTCTTGAAGGGGTCAAAATGAAAAAATTCATCCACGTGATTTTTATTTGTGCCTAAAAGTGGGACACAACTTTTTGGGATCACTCATCTGCACATAGGAAAATGGGGAAAATGTTGGCTAAAGGGGTTTTCCTTGGTCAAACTCTTTTTTAGGAATCAACCTTGGAAAAGCATGTAATGTAAAACATAAAGTAAATGTAAAGGCTCAGTGTCATATGATTGTGCTTATCCTCATCGACGGATGGTTGTATTGCTCAAATCCATGAAGTATTCAAGATGTTTGTTTCTTCAATTTAGATTTTGGCCTTGTAGGAGAGATTTGGGATTAAGGATGGCTTCACATGTGTATGAATATATGAATGGCAATCATAGATCTTCCTTTTCTTGAAATTCTTGATCACACTTGCTAGGAGAGATAGAAGAATGACAGAGAAAGAGAAATCTTATTTGGTTGTTTGAGAGATCCACTAAGACACCACCATGCAATAGAAATGATAACTACAACTTGTATAATATTGCCTTGATGAGATGAAATAATAAGAAGAATACCTTGACTTGAGATCTTGAAATCACCAAGATTTCTTGAATGCTATCAAAAATCTGAAAGTGAATGTTTGCAGTTGATATCTTGAGTATGGTAATGATAGATTGCATATATGATAGGATATGTAAAAATGAGGAGATATGTAGGGTTTATGTACTTTTCCCCTCATTTAGAGACCATAAACTAAGTAAGGTCAATAATCAAAGAAGAGTTAATCTCAAATCCCTAATATCAAGTTGCGGGCCCAATCTGTAACAAAATACTTGGGTGCAGAATGCCTAGAACATTGTCCACATAGCTACACAACTTTTGGAATGTTTTCCACCTTGGTATTTTTTCCCAAATTTTTCTAGGGACACTGGGGTAATGAAAAGAGGGCTCAATTTGAATTATAGGTTACTTGGATCAAGCAAAATTGATAAAAAGACCTCTAAATCAGCAAAGAGGGACTAGAGGTCCTAATTAGAGCCACCTATAATGGTTAGTAAATTTTTTAAACAATACATTATCCCATGAATGTAGAAAGAGTATGAGACAAATTCACACTCATGATAATGTAGATCAATGCAAATGAATAGTATTATCAAGGATAAGGAGATAAAGTAACATCAAACCCCCAAGTAACTTTTGTCTTCATCAAATCCATAACCAAAATAAGAGAGGAATCATTCAAGAAAGAAAGAAAGAAAGAAAGAAAGAAAGTGACTACTAGCGTAGTAATGAGATGCCTATAACATGCAAAGAAAAAGTGTTGCAAAAGATGGCATTGAAAGTCTAGAAAGCTACGTAGTTGTTAGTCAACCCAGAGGAGAGGATCAGTCTATGGATCTAAAAAGTGGTCATTCTAAGGACCAAGTGTGTATGGTCAGTAAAAAATGAATAAAAATAGGATCAATCTAAGGATCCATGATAGGTATCATTGAATCATTGTGTGTGTGTGTGCAAAGTGTGAAACAATGAGCAGAATGTATTCCCCCGTGTTAAAGTAATTTCAAATTCCTTAACAGAAGAAATAGTTTTAATGAAGCATACATACATCCAACGAGAGATGTTTCCACTATGAGATGACCCTAGGAAATAACATACCAAGGTAGATGAAACACATAAAAAAAAGAGCATGAAAGGGATCTACTAACTCAGGGGTTAGTATGATCATTTGATAATACATGTATATTATATCAAAGTGAATTGTCGTCATTCCCTCAAGGTAACACAACTACAAGCACAATGGAAGATGGCATGTAAGAGTCACAAAGAAAAGTGTTTTTGGGCCAACATCACAAAGACCAAAAATAATAGGTAGTTATCATTTTGCATCATCCAAAATCAGACAACACAAAGGCACATTTACAAATACTGGTACATGTACAACATAACATGTAAAAGAAAGTAGAAGAAATGATACAAATAAAGGAATGTCATAACAGATCAATTCCTTTATTACCTTGCACCAAAAAAGGAACAAGGGTCATTTAAAGAAATATAAGCAAAACATATAAGAAGAAGCACATGATGGGGGAACGACATCACAGAAAACAAGATAACACACAAAATCTACCATACTAGATGAGCTAGTCGAGCATATGGCCTGCCCCTGCATGTTGGTCTATAATGTTTAGGGAAGGTGGGAAACATGCAATAGGAGAAAAATTAAGCACAAATTATGGAACAATAGCCAGTTCTAAACAAGGACCATATTGTAAATATGGATCACTTTGTCCGTCCTTAGAACTAAAAGATAATCGTTGTAAAAACATAGCTGGTAAATCATGATTAACATCAATAAGTTCATATATATTATCAGAATCATTGGAATGAAAATTATTTTTAGTTGCATTAGGAACATCAAAGGAATCATAATCAAGAGTATCTTCTTCATCTAAATTAATTGTAATAGAATCCAAGATACGAATAGAATTATCATGTGTTTGTTCAATTTCATTTTTTTGAAATTAACTTCCTCTTTGGGGCTATGCATAGGTTAGCCAAATGGAATCAAAGAATTAGTAGGTGTTTTAGGGTAGGAAATCATTTGAGAAGCACACCTATATTCTCTATCATGATGTAACTTATGATGGTGATCATAGGCACAATAGTTACATTTAGTCTTGTTGGAGATTTGATTTTGTTTTGGATCAATCAACATTAGATACATTTCTCCATTAGGGAGAATAATTGAATGAACCTCACTAGGTTGGGATATAGGATGGGTAGAAGGTTTGTATGTTATAGGAGATGGAATAGATTCATAACTTAGAGGAGGTGTAGGTGGTGTAAGAAAGAGTCTAGTTCTGGGGCAAGGAGATGCAATACCTTTAGGATTGTTAAGTCCACAAATATTTTGGATTTTGTACTTCTAATAGGACTGGAAAAGATTTTCTTTGCGAGGGTGAGTGGGTTGAGGTATATAAGTCCAAAAGAAGTAAAGGTCAATGGACTCACAAATTACTAATGGTTGGAAATGATGATGATTAACAGTGATGATTTTTCCAATATTAGGAAATTTCAAACACTTTTGGATCGGAGAGGCTACAACTTTCATGGAGGTGAGCCCAAGAAGACCAAGTCAAACTTGAAACTGATCGGAAGTTGGGATGAAAACAAAGGGGACATCTATATTTTACCACCAACTTCTATAGGAAAAGTGATAGAACCATGGGTAGGATAAGTGAAACCAATATAGGTTTGAATTTTCACATCAGATTTGTCATAGAAATCATATTGCATTTGTTAACTGTAAATATGTTCTTTAGTTATAAAATAAACCATACAAGGAGGATCTATAAGCACACCATGGGAAATAAGGTCATTATTTTTTGAAACAACGTAAATAGGGCCATCAAGAACCTTAATAGTTTCACTAGGATCAAAGGTAATCAAAATATCAAGTTCAGGTTTGGGTTTAAGTTTAGATTTATTTTGATCAATAAGATTAACCACATTATTGGATTCAATTGATTCATCATCATACACAATAAGATGGGAGGAAGAAGGTAAAGGTTCGATAGAATCAATGGTATGAGTGGAATGAGAGGGTAAATGATCAATATAGATTTGCAAGTTTTGATTAGGAGGTGCTACATATTTGTTTCCTTGTTCATTCACACCTTCAACAGATATGGCATTAGAATCAATAAGGTCTTGGATGATATATTTCAAGTGAAAAATGTTTTTTAGTATCATGACCAGCTTGATGATGGTATTAACCAAAATCTTTGGGATTGAAATATTTAGGTTGAGGCTACTAGGATCATTGGATTAATGGGAGGAAGCGTTAACATATTAGCATTAAGACACTTCATCATCATATTATACAAAGATTCATTAAGCTAAGTAAAGGTATGAGCAAATTTAAAGTAAGATGAAAAAGGAGCCACACCTTTGGATGTTGTTGCCACTTGCTCATCTACATGATTATACGAAGAATTGATCTTAAGGAATCCCTTTGGTTATTGAAACTTCTGAAAGGACCGTGATGTTGAATCATTGTTATCAACCAAAGCCATCAGAGTGGTGCTCTCAAATTGACTCACTTGAAGTTGATAATTATGAATAACTGCACATAATTAAGTAAAATAAGAAAATTTAGAAAATAAAATCTTGTCCCTAATCCTTTTTTTTTTTGTAAATTACCAATAAACATACATTGCATATCAATATCAAGGAGAGAAAAAGACATTTGGTCATGAAAATGTTTGAATCTACCATTAAAATTAGTAACATTTTCTTTAGGACCTTGTTTACAATGCATCAAATCCCTCACAGATATCTTAGGACCAATATTATTTTGGAATTTTTGAAAAAATAAATAGACAAGTTTCTTAAAGGAATCAATGGAATAAGGAGGAAAATAGAAATACCATCGCAAAAAATTATCTCATATTCCTATAGTAAATGATGTAGAGGTAAGGGTTTAAACACAATAACTCTTTATTTGGTGGAGTTTAAGGGTAATTCATCAAAGTGACAAGAGGTCATTCTAACGAGGCCAACACGAGAAAAAAAAGTAAACAACCCTTCACACCATGGGGTCATTAATCTCTGATTATTTTGAGAAATAAAGGACTTCAAAAACTTAATTAAAACAATTTGAAAGGACCCAAATAAATCTCAAATGATAATTCCTTCCTCAAGTGCCTCTAGGCCTATTAGCCTTATTCACCCAATTTTTGTACATTAACCTGAAAACCATTGAACAGAGACAGAAAATGAAACCTGATATAGATACCCATTTGGATGTTATAACATATATCTCATAATGATCATAGGGTCTTTAAGACCAACTTGAAAAAAAATGGACCGGTAATGTACAAGCTATGGGCCTTTTATGACAAACAAAAATTAATATTTTGGACACAACGTTTCACACAGAGTTCATAATCTATATCTAAAATCATTTTCAGATACCCATTGTTGTGTTATAAAACATATGTCAAAATAAATGGTGGTTTTTTTAACAACATATGGCTCAAAATAGATGAAAATCACAGGTTTATCTTCATAGGGCATCATCATTTCAACCACAAACACTTTTATTCACACCTAAAAGTTCCAAAATCATAATTTAAACTCCTTAAGCCTTCAAACAACCAATTTTATAAAGATTTCCAATGGTGTCAAGTGACCAAATGAATAATTTCTTTTAAAAACCCTTGTTGAGTAAGGGTTTTAGACTGTCAAAATACATCTTAAAAATGAATGACAATGGATTCAAATCAAAGATTATTCATTTTTATAACTCCTAAAAAAAAGTTCAAATTGAAAAAACATTATATATTGTAGATACCTAAATTTGACTAGGTGTATCTTAAACATCAAATTTGTAAATCTCAGTCAATTACCCCAAATCTCATCAAAATGCATTAAAATAGATCAAAATCAAATCAAATGGACATTTATCAAGCAAAGCGGACAAAAATCAAATTAAATCAAACGATTAAATAATCATGAAATCAAATAATTAAATTCAAGCCTAAAAGGGATTAACCAAATTATGCAATTGATTTTAATCAATTAATTGTATAGTTTAAATCAAAAAAATCAAATCCAACCCATTCACCCATACATGGCTAAATTAATTAAATGATCAAATTAAATAATTCATAATTTCTTTGAGGACAACCATTTAATTTTCCCTCCATTTGAAAACACCTCAAAGCTTTTCACTCAACCAAGGCTTGACCATGATCAATTAACTCTACCCCCTACCCTTGGGAAATTGCTATAAATACAAGCCATTTTATTTGTATTTGGAATCCGAGAAATTCAAGAGCAAAGCATCCTTATTATAGGCATTTGGAGAGCATTTGAGAGCTTTTGATAGTATTTTAGCATTTGCATAGCATTTAGAGCATCATTTTGAGAAGCATTTGTTGATTTCATAACATGATTCATGAGTATTTGAATGGAAAGCACACATATCTTTGAGCATTTGAGTTAGATTAGAGCATGTTTATCATTTTATTCTCATTCTATGATTATCCTTGAGAGAGATTAAGGTTGAGAGCTCTCTTAACAAAGCTTAGATAGAGAACCATGAGATGTCATGGATTTAACTTCAATTCTTAGATTAAATTGTATTTTATTTCCATAGAGTTATTGTTATTGGTCCTAATTTCATGAAGGTGTAATCTCACACACACAAATGACACCCACTGTGGGGCTTTAGGCCTTATTTCTAATGTTTTTATCTTAATATTTTGTGTGTTTTGCATCATTTTATGTGTTATTTTGCAGGAAATAAGAGAAGAGCCGCCTACAAAGCATTCAGAACCGCCCGTGAGCAGTAAAGCGCCACATATAGAGTTTCTTTCTTCTCTATCTTTCATTCTTAGGCTGCCTATGAGATAAAGTGGGCCGCCTATGAGATAAAGTGTGCCGCCTGAATCTGTAAAGCGCCACCTGTCAGACACTAAAAACCGCTTGTGAACTTCGAAGAGCCGCATAATAAGCAATGTTTGACCACACTTTGCACTTTTTGTGCCACCTGTGGTTTTTATTTGGCTGTCTATGGAATTTACAGAGCCGCCCTTTAAGATTTAAAAGCCACTTTAAAAGTTTTTATTTACCCTTAGTCACAGTTAAAACTGCGTATTAGCTGTTAAATGTCACGTAGATCTTTTTGCTTTAAAACAAGTTTTTAATGATTTTGTCACTATTTAAAGTCTCTATGTTTTTCATTGTTGCAGATGAAAATCTAGCTAAAAGTGCAGAAACCAGAGAAGCGAGTCACAAGGCCTACCAAAGAGGAAATGATTAATACTAAACATGATAAGAAAATGCATGCATCTAATCTTTTAGAGAGATTATTCGAATAATAACACCTTTATGATCACTATATTAAAGTGTTTTTTTCTTATAGAGAAAAATTTCCTACTCTTTGATTGGTTTTCATTCTTAAGTTCTTTAAGCTTTGATTTGAAAAATTTGATTTAAAAGAGCTTTTAGGAGTGAAATGGTCAATTTATTTTCCAAGTTTTTCTTCACTTTGTATTTGTTGTGTTGACTAACTTGTTGGAGGAGCCAAAGTGGGAATGATCACCACTAGGTGAGTTGAAAATGAGGTATTTATCTTATTAAGCTTGCATTGATTAAATTGTGGCTTTCATTTAAATCTAGTCTAATTAGAAAAACCTCTAGTTTTCCAAATTGAACAAACATTAGGCATATGCTCTTCACTTTTTGAAGTGAATCAAAAAGCCAAACATGCAAAGTCAATTTGGTAGAAAGACAAAGGATAAGGAATTGAACCACACATTTCAATTTTAAGAACCTCCTTGTTAAGGGGTTGAAAAATAACAAACTTGCTTAAAGTGTTTGGAATAAAGGAAGACAATAGGGATATGCTCTTCACTCTTTGATTGAATCAAATTCCCAAAGTTGTTGAAATAAGTTCAATTTTCACTTTCCATATACATGCTAGATAGAATAAATCTTTAGAGGGCCTACCTCCCGAGAATTCCTTTACGAAGGTAGTGAGAGGGAACGACCCAAAGTGGGAGATAATCGCCTTTGCCACAATATCATTTGACCCATGTTAGAAATGGAAAAGAAGTATGCAAAAAATGAACAAAACCAGGAAAGAATCTAAGCAAGTGAATGCATAAAAGAAATATTACCATAAACAAGGAGAGAGAAAGCTCCAAGATTCAACACATG
>MU223022.1:79560-128146 GCA_018584345.1 Thuja plicata | reverse complement strand
TAAATTCAAGCCTAAAAGGGATTAATCAAATTATGCAATTGATTTTAATCAATTAATTGTATAGTTTAAATCAAAAAAATCAAATCCAACCCATTCACCCTTACATGGCTAAATTAATTAAATGATTAAATTAAATAATTCCTAATTTCTTTGAGGACAACCACTTAATTTTACCTCCATTTGGAAACACCTCAAACCTTTTTACTCAACCAAGGCTTGACCATGATCAATTCACTCTACCCCCTACCCTTGGGAAATCGCTATAAATACAAGCCATTTTCTTTGTATTTGGAATCCAAGAAATTCAAGAGAAAAACATCTTTATTATAGGCATTTGGAGAGCATTTGAGAGATTTTGATAGTATTTCAGCATTTGCATAGCATTTAGAGCATCATTTTGAGAAGCATTTGTTAATTTCATAGCATGAATCATGAGTATTTGAATGGAAAGCACACATATCTTTGATAATTTGAGTTGGATTAGAGCATGTTTATCATGTTATTCTCATTCTAGGATTGTCCTTGAGAGAGATTAAGGCTAAGAGATCTCTTAACAAAGCTTGGATAGAGAACCATGAGATATCATGGATTTAACTTCAATTCTTAGATTAAATTGTATTTTATTTCCATAGAGTTGTTGTTATTGGTCCTAATCTCATGAAGGTGTAATCTCTCACACACATATATGAGCATACGTTTCACTGGAATAATCATAGACTCGCAAAAACATGTGATAATAAACACTTTTTATTAAATCTCCCCATCCAATACGTACAAAAACTAATTTTCTTTTTGTTGGAAATATATTGAGGCTAGGTGACTAAGAGGGGGGTGAATCAAGAACCAATAAAACATATTCTCTTTTATCCTTTATTAGATTGACTAATCTAATTGCATGCATGAAACAGAAAAGAAATAAACACCCACAACACTTGACACAAGATTTGGCTACCCATAAACCTTCCAAATAGAAAGTAAAACTGGGGTGGGGATGGTACCCACAAGATTTAGTACTGCAGTATAAATTTAGCCTGTTAAAGTTTAAAATTGACCACTTTTGATGGCCTACCCTGTTAGGAGCAATATAGACTATTATTTCCACCTTGTGAAAGGATTTGTAGAATCAATTAAGTATGCAACTCTGTTAGGAGATTTGAAAAGGACTGTTAAGTCCACCCAGTTAAAGGATTTGGCTGATACACCTGTAAGGATGAATGAGTGAATGATTTTTTATGCAACTATTATTTGATGAATGAGATCCTTTGATACAATACTAATCACCTAAATGTGATAGATGAGTCTTTTTTGTTCCTTTTACTATTTTAGCCTTCTAATCAAACTGCCAATTCATATTCACATATCTTACTTCTGTTGTTTGTATACACACATTTGGATAAATAAAGTATCTTACATGTATATCTTATCCAAATCAATTGCCTTCATAAGTCATCTTCCATGATATAAATTAATATCCAACAATAATAACTAAGTCGGCCCAATACTGATACTCGGGTCCAGTAATCCACTCGGGTGTTATACTCACACTCGGGCAATATGCTGACACTCAGGCGACATAGTGAACTGCCAACTCTGGCACTCACGCTACACTGGGTACTTGGGTCGCATTGATCACTTGGAGCTGGTATGAAACTTGGGTACCACTTGTGACTCAGGTGATACTGATTGACACTATATGCTCTATCGACACTGCAACTGCACGGGCTACACTGCAACTGCTCGGGTTGCACTTCAAGCTGCTGGCTCGATCAACACTATAATCATATAGGTGACTAAGTATTTTTGCACTAATTGAAAACATGGCTTTTCATAAGGTCTAAAATCTCCCCCTTTGGCATTAGTGGCCAAAAACACTTATCATACCAAAAATTGATCAAACACCTAAGTCAAAATTCCCCCTTACCATGTGCTTGGGTACTTGCTCAAGTTTTGACAAATACTGCATAACTCGGTTGCAACTGACTCTATTTTTTATTTTTAAAAATTGTTTTGATTATATACTATGGATATCTTCCTCTTCTCTATACATGTATTTCCTCATATATATACATATATCCTATCTTTTTTTTTCTTGTATATATACATATATTTCCTATCTTTCCCCCTTGTTTTTGACACATGCCAAAAAGTATAACTACAAGGTAATATCAAAATATGATAGGAAATCATAATGTACCTTCAAAATTTGAGACAAATTCTTGTCCCAATTATCTTGCAATACCTTCAGGATGTGCAACTCAATCTGAATCTCTACTGACAACTCCATCATAAGCTCTGCAACTAAAAAGTTGTTATCATGTATGAGTGTCTTTGCATGAGCAATATGTTTTTGCATGACATCCATGTGTGGAAGGAGTTGGCTTTGTATAGATGTAATGGATTACCTTGTTCTACTTTCTTCCCTTAGTAACTCTATGTACAGATCAATAAGATATTGTTGGATGATATCAGTTTTGGTTACTGATCATACTATTGATATTCATGTTTTGTCAATGATGTCAACATATATTTCTGTGGAGAAGACATACTAGCTACTTGACTGGAAGAAGTGTATAGACACTATACAGATGATTCAAAATGATTGAATTTGTATTTTAGTAGAAGGATGTGTGTTGACCTTATTCCTAAGGTCACTTGACTTAATGTTACATATTGTGGATGTTACAGTTGATTTTATGAAGATTGGTTTTCGGGACTATAACTGTGATTCTGGACAGAGCGGGTCTTTGTGTTTCTAGTGTATCTTTCTGGCAAAGATATTTCAAATGATGCAAGCTTAATAATGGATAGCCAACATATGTTTGAGTAATGGGTTGAGTTTTATTTCCCTATTGTTACTAGTGATGTCAATTGTGGTGTGTATTCTGGAGAAGACCTATTTACTAGCCGACTTCAGACATGTAGCGTGTGAAATTAATTATGAGTGTGGATTTTGGATCTATAAGTATATGTGATGGATTGTAATTGATGTTTACTTGTTATAGGTACTATGTGTATCTTAGAAAGGGTTTATATAACTATCTGTATGATGGAAAACCTTAATTGGCCGACCTAGTTAATTATGTATTGGGAAAGCTTAGCTGGCCTACCTAATGGAAGAAGGTATATATGAGAGATATTTTCTTGTGGAGAAGGTGTGGCAGTGATTAGAAGAGAAAAGTTGAGGATTGTTATACTTCATTGGAATTGACCAAGCAAAGATAGTTGCTATCAGACAGTTCACTGGATTGTGTATTTTCTTTATACACTTGATTCAGATTGTAAATCCTTAAGGGTGGCTTTAACCTTCTTTGGGAAGTGTGCCTTGGCAGTGAGCCTACTATTTTCTTTGACTCCTAACAGGGTCTGTCTCCTAACATGGACTATGTGTAATGTTTTAACAAGCTCCTAACTAGGCTAATATCTTTTAACAGGGATACTATACTCTCAGTACATTATTTGTGGGTGTTAATTCCCACTAGGGTTTTACCTTTAACAGGGTTTCCTCGACGCAAAATACTATGCTATGGTGTTGGCATTTACTGTGTTATTATTTACCTTTGCTGATATGGTTCATAAGTTTAAAATTTAATAATCTATACTATAACTTATTCACCCCCCCTCTCAGTTTTCTTACAGACTGTTATTCCTAACAATTGGTATGAGAGCTACTGGTCCTTAGAGATAAAGTTTAATAGCTTGAGGTGATCCTGAAGATGTCTTACTACATTAAGGATAGTCTGAAGTTTGATCTTCAAAACTTTGATAGTTGGAAGAACAAGATGAGAACACATTTGTTACGCCTAGAATTGATTACTAGATGATCACAAAGAAGAATGAAAAGATAGCAACTGAGGATGAGTTAGAGAAGGCTACTGAAGATCAAAAGAAGTTATTTTCATGTAATATGGTTGCAAGGTAATCTTTGATCAGTGCTCTTTCACAGGGACAATTCACTGAAGTAAAGGACTTGGACTCTGCACATGAGATCTAGACAAGATTGGAAGTATTATATGTTGGAGACAACTTTACAAAGCAAGCAAAGTTATAGAACTGAAAAACAAAGATGGAATCACTAAAGATGAGAGAAGATGAGAACATTAGGGCATATGCATAGAGAATTATTGAAGTGGTTACTGGCATTAGAAACTCTGGATGAACTTACAGTCAGGAAGAAGTGATTGCAAAGATACTCAAATCCTTGACACGTGTATAGAGAACCAAAGTGCAAGCTATAGAGGAAATTATACCTTTGACACCAAACTTCACTAGAGAAATGTTGATTGGAAAAATAACTACATTTGAGGCCGCAGATTGGGAGACACTTTACCTAGATTTTAGTCAGCATTCAAGGAAATCGTACACAAGAAAAAAAAGACATCATCTGGAAATTCAAGTACCAGAAATAGTGACTTAAGAGAAGAGCTTGGAGCTTATGCTGATGAATGGGAACATATACAAGAGGAAGAAAGAAAGCTAGATGAAATTGTGGCACTGATTTCTAGAAGAGAAAAGAGAGGTAAGGGAAAATTTGAAGGCAAACTACCTTTGAAATGTTTTTCATGTAACAAGATTGGTCATTTTGCATCTAGATGTCCTACAAGAGTTCTAAAGCACAAACCTAAGTTTTTCAAGTCAAAATAGTCAAAAGACAAGGAATGTTATTATGCTAGTGAGGATATATTAGATGATAATGATGATGACTATGATGAAATTGGATTTATTGCTATTAAGGATGATGTACCTATGCATGAAGAAAAATCCTTAGTATCTCGTGTTGAAAATAAATCTGACTGGGCTATAGACTAGTGGTTATTCACATCATATGACTGGAGATAAAAACAAGTTTGTGAGTTTGAAAAGACATGATGGAGGTGTTGTCAAATTTGGTAACAATACTCCTAAGCTTATTATTGGAGTTGGATCTATCTCTTTGGATAGAAAGACTAACACTGATAATGTATTACCTGTTGATGGACTTAAGCATAATTTGTTGAGTGTTGGACAACTAGTAGACAAGGGTTATCAATTGAACTTCATTAATAGGAAATGTTCTATCAAGAGTAAAATAGGAGACCTGATCACATCTGGTACTAAATCTAGAGGTAATGTATTTGAATTAAACACATCTAAAGCTTCTTGTTTTATTGCGAAGGTTGATGACAGTTGGTTATGGTACATAAGATTTTGTCATGTTAACTTTGATAACATTGTGAAGGCAAGTAAACCTAATGCAGTAAGAGATCTACCTAAAATTGTGAACTCGTTTAACACTATGTGTGGAGAATGTGTTATGGGGAAGCAGACTAGAAGCACTTTTAAAAGAAAAGCTTATTCTGCAAAAGTGAAGTTGGATCTGATACATACAGATCTGTGTGGTCCTACACAAACAAGATCATACTATGGTGAAAGGTAATTTATACTATTTGTTGATGACTTTTCTAGAATGATGTTGGTTACATATTTGAGAGAGAAATCTGAAGCATTTGACAAATTCAAGTTATTCAAAGAAAAAGTTGAGAATGAATCTGGTTTAAAGATAAAGTGTTTGAGATTAGACAGAGGAGGAGAATGTACATTAGAACTATTTAGTGCATACTGTGAATAAAATGGAATACATAGACAGACTTTAGCCCCTAGAACTCCACAATAGAATGGGATAACAGAGCGAAGAAACATAACTATGTTAGATGCTGCAAGGACTATGTTGCTAGAAGGAAATGTGTCACATGTTCACTAGAGAGAAGTAGTATGGATTGCTGTGTACACACTGAATAGAATTTATATCAAAGAAGGTACAAGTAAGACTCCTTATGAATTATGGTTTAATCATACATCTATTGTGAAATATTTTAGAATATTTGGAAGTAAATGTTATATCAAGAGAGATGATGAGATAGGAAAGTTTGATGCTAGAACTGATGAAGGGATATTTCTTGGTTATTCCACTAATATTAAAGCTTACAAATGTTTCAATCTAAGATTAAGGAAATTAATTGAAAGTGCCAATGTGAGGATAGATGAAAATTTTTAGATTCAGAAAAGGATTTATGATTGTGGTAAGATTACAAAAACAAAAAAGGTTACTGTTGAACCTGAAGAATCTTTGATGGTTGACGATGAGATTGAAGATGAACATAACAAAGCTACTGAGACATTGAAGACACCAAGGTATGTTAAGAAGAACCATCCTGAAGATGAAATTATTGGTGATGCAAGCAAAGGCATGATGACTAGATCTAGAGTTAGAGATGAGATTTGTTTGATTTCTCAAGTTGAACCAGAGACTATTGATGAAGCATGTAGAGATGAATCTTGGACTAAATATATGGAAGAAGAACTAGAAAAAATAAAGAAAAATAATTCTTGGGAATTGGTTCCAAGACCAAAGAAAAAAAATGTGATTAGGACTAAATGACTTTTCAGAAACAAGATGGATGAGGAAGGAACAGTGGTAAGAAACAAGGCTAGACTGGTATGGAAAGGCTACTCACAACAAGAAGGTATATACTATGAAGAAATATTTGCTCTTATTGCTATATTGGAAGCTGTGAGTTTATTCCTTGCTTATGCTACACATAAATACTTTAAGGTTTATCAGATGGATGTGAAGTCAACATTATTGAATGGCGATCTAGAAGAAGAAGTCTACATTGAGAAACCTGATGGTTTTCCTTTGATAGATGAGGAAAACATGGTTTGCAAACTCAAGAAAGCACTGTATGGATTGAAACAAGCACCAAGGGCATGATATGCAAGACTAGACAAAGATTTACTTCGTATTGGTTTCTGGAAAGGTAATGCAGATAGTAATTTATACTTAAGAACTGAAGAAGATGGAATCTTGATTATACAATTTTTTGTTGATGATATCATTTTTGGAGGCAATGTAAGATGAGTAAGAAGTTTGCTAAAGAAATCAAAAATGAATTTGAAATGTCAATGATTGGTGAAATGAAATTTTTTCTTGGTTTGCAAATTAATTAGAGGAAGAATGGCATTTTTATATCTCAGACCAAGTATCTTAAAGAAATGTTGAAATTTTTTGGAATGGAAGATTGTAAACCTGTTGGAACACCTATGGTGATAGGAAACAAACTGACTAATAGTGATGAGACTCAAAGTGTTGTTTAGACTAAATACAGATTGATGATTCATGGTCTATAATATCTAACACACACTAGACCAGATGTTACCAATGCAGTTGGAATTATGGCTAGATATCAGGCGGATCCTAAAGAAACACATTTTGCTACTATGAAAATAATTTTTAGATATTTAAAAGGGACAATAGAATATGGATTATGGTATGAAAAATCTGATGATTTTTCTTTGTAGGCTTTTACTGATGTTGATTGGGCAGGTAATGTGGATGACAGGAAGAGTAAAAGTGGTGGGGCATTTTTCCTTGGGAAAAGGCTGGTTTCTTGGTTGAGCAAGAAGTAGAACTGTATTGCTCAATCTACTGCTGAGTTAGAATATGTTGCTACTGCAATAAATTGCACACAAGTTGTTTGGATGAAACAAATGTTGGAAGATATTGGATTAACTTTCAAAGAGCCAGTGGTTATTCATTATGATAACACTAGCACAGTAAACATGTCAAAGAATCCTGTAATGCATTAAAAAACCAAGCATTTTTCTATTAAGTGTCATTTATTGAGGGAGAAGGTAGCAAACAAAGAAATTAGACTGGAGTACATTAGCACAAAGAAACACATAGCATATATATTTACCAAACCATTTCCAAAAGATTCTTTTGAATATCTTAGAGGCATACTTGGGGTGGTGGCCCCTCCCAGTGGTAATTAATTGATGTAGATATGCATCAGTCCAGTGGTTTTCAGAGCTATATTACTCTTTGGACTTGATGTATGGATCTACTCCTTAGGGTGAGTGATCGTAGAAGAACACTATGGAGTACATTTGGGTGATCTTGCAACTAATTATTGGACATGAAGATTTTAAAAGCTACAAAACACTAAGAGTGAGTTATGGAACCCTTTTCCATTGCTGCCAAAGGGGGAAGCAGCCTATGTGAAAATCCCTACTATTTTGGGGAGATCTGTATTGAGGATATTGAGAAGATTGTATTGAGAGAGAGTACTTTTGGGTTGATGCATATGGATTTTCCCATATGTTTCCATCAATGCCAAAGGGGGAGATTGTTGGATGATATCAATTTTGGTTACTGATCATACTATTGATATTCCTGTTTTGTCACTTATTTCAACATATATTTCTGTGGAGAAGAAATACTGGCTACTTGACTGGAAGAAGTGTACAGACACTATAAGGATGATTCAGAATGATCAAAGTTGGATTTAGTAGAAGGATGTGTGTTGACCTTATTCCTAAGGTATCTTGACTTAATGCTACATATTTTGGATGTTACTATTGATTTTATGAAGACTAGTTTTCTGGACTATATTTGTCATTCTGGATAGAAAAGGTCTCTGTGTTTCTAGTGTATCTTTCTGGCAAAGATATTTCAGATGATGCAAGATTAATAATTGATATCGAAAATAATTTTGAGTAATGGGTTGAGTTCTATTTTTGTATTGTTACTGGTGATGTCAGTTGTGGCGTGTATTCTAGAGAATACCTATTTACTAGCCGACTTCAAACATGTAGCATGTGAAATTAATTATGAGTGTGGATTTCAAATTTGGAAGTATATGTGATAGATTTTAATTGATGTTTACTTGTTATAGGTATCGTGTGTATCTTAGAAAGGGGTTATATAATTATTTGTATGATGGAAAGCCTTGATTGGCTGACCTAGTTAATTATGCATTGGGAAATCTTAACTGGCTGACCTAATGTAAGAAGGTATATATGAGAGATATTTTCTTGTGGAGAAGGTGTGGCAGTGATTAGAAGAGCATAGATGTGTAGAAGCTTTGAAGCTTGTTGACTACTAAATGTAGAGCAAAGTTTATGATCCTTATACTTCATTGAACCTAACCAAGCAAAGACAGTTGCTATCAGACGGTTCACTGGATTGTGTATTTTCTTTATACACTTGATTCAGATTGTAAATCCTTGAGGGTAGCTTTAACCTTCTTTGGGCAGTGAGCCTACTATTTTCTTTGACTCCTAACAGGGTCTGTCTCTTAACAGGAACTATGTACTGTAATGTTGTAACAAGCTCCTAACAGGGCTAATATCTTTTAACAGGGATACTATACTCTCAGTACATTATTTTTGGGTGTTAAATCCCACTGGGGTTTTGCCTTTAATAGGTTTTCCTCGACAAAAAATATTGTGTTATGGTGTTGGCATTTACTGTGTTATCATTTAACTTTGTTGATATGGTTCATAAAGTTTAAAATTTAATAATCTATACTACAAGTGATTCAACCCCCCCCCCCCCCTCTCNACAAGTGATTCACCCCCCCCCCCCCCCTCTCAGTTGTCTTATGGACTATTATTCCTAACAGATACTTGATCTTGAAAAAATGTGTTGAGCTTGAACTTGGATCAAGTGCCAACTAGTTTGTATTTGCCTACAAATCATTGTCTATCTTTGCCAACTTGTTCTTGATTTCCATGGTAAAGTTGGAAGTATCACTCAAATTTACAAAAATGATACAACATTGTTCATAGATGTTTCTAGAGAGCTAATGACAATTGTTAGCTCTACTTTATCTATTTCAATTTTACCTGCAACATTCTCTAGAACCTTATTCTCAAATTTCCTTTCTACCTTCTGCAGTAATTTCTCCTAACCATTAAGATCTGTGTTGAACTTATGAACTATGTCAACAAGTTACTCCATAATAAAGTCATTTACATTCTTTGCACCAACTGTAGAATCTGTATCAACTGTAGAGACATTCACAATGACCTTTTGTGACTTGATTTGGCTTGGCCCAGTAGTAGGTAGAGCCTGATGCTCGGTTCCTACTTGACTTGATGTAGGTTCTGTAGTCTTTTCCTTTCTTAGAGATAACACACTCGGAATAGGAAATTGGGGTAGGGATGCAATCACTTCTACTATTATATAGTAACTTTTCATCTTTATCCTGCACATGAGGGTCTGTACTCTATTTCTCTGCCTTATCTTCTTCCTTAATTTCAAAAATTGTCTTCCATATCTTTGTTGCGGCCTGCACAACATCTTCTATTTTCTTTCTCAAGATTTGAAAATTCCTAAACCTTGGAGTGTTATTACTCTCATACTGAGTCATAGCATCTTTTTCTTCTTTACTAGTCATAGTAGGCATGACTTTCTTCAAGGTTTGCATTCTGATGTCCTTTTCAATTTTTTTGGTATGATAGATGTTTTTGGCCACTAATGCCAAAGGGGGAGATTGTAGACTTTATGGAAAGACATGTTTTCAATTAGTGCCAAAAAAATTATTCTTTTATATGATTACACTGTTAACCAAGCCAACAAATTGAAGTGCAACCTGAGTAGTTGCAGTGTAGCCCGAGTAGTTGCAGTGTCGACTGAGAAGATAGTGGCAATCAGTATCACCCGAGTTACCAGTGTTACCTGAGTTGCATAAAAGATCTAAGTGATCAATGTGACTTGACTGATACTAATTTCCACTATCTTCTCAGTTGACACTGCATCTTCTCAGCCTACACTGCAACTTCTCGGGTTGCACTTCAAGCTGCTGGCTTGATCAACACTGTAAGCATATAAGTGACCAAGTGTTTTCACACTAATTGACAACATGTCTTGCCATAAGGTCTACACTTTTTTGGAATTCTACCATACCTAGATTTATAAGGCTCTTACAACCCTCTAGGATAGTTATAACTATATTTAAAGCCTTCATTATTATTTGGATACAACTTTTACAAATTGTGTAATTTTGTGCTTTTACAACTTGACAACTTCTATGACATTTTTGACAATTTTTTAATACTTGAAATATAACCTCATAATGACCTTAGTGTGCTTAAAATGACTAAAAATACTTCACCATGGCCTATTTATAAATATTACATGATTAGGACACCATATATCCAAGATTGACAACTCTTGTCATTATTAAAACTTTCAAACAACATTTGACAATTTTGCTCACTATTGCACACTCCTAACTACCTACTAACAAAAAATGGTTTATAAAGACCTTATTACATCTAATGAGGCAAAAATCATCAAAATATTATCAATTTTGACCCTATCCATGGATGAGGTTAGGTTCTCCTACACCATACTCCCCATGGAAAAGAAACACAAGTCCCTTGAGTGAGGATCTGTAATAAACTTGTGCTTGATCTTCCATTTCTCTAATCTCCAAGTGTTTCTTTGATTTGGTATGCCTTTCCAATGTACAAGGTATTGGAAACATGCATCGAATCTATAACTTGCATCAACTTTATACTGCATCTTCTCCCTCAGTCTTTCCATCCTCTTGCTTGAGTATTTTGACCTCTCAAGAAAATTTTGCTTCCTTCTCCATCCTTCCTTTCTTGCCACTTGTACTAGAACAAACATGATAATAATTTCATTATAACACATATTCTGGTTAGTATCAACACAATTCATGAAATATTGGCCATGTCTCCTTGGTGATTCCTACCATATGACAACACCTGATGGAATCATCTACATCCTTTCATCAGTAACCTTATCATCAATTTGATCATTGTCATTCTTTTCCATTGATTAATCATAAAATACAACTTTATCAGTAGGATAATCCTCCATGCAGTCTTCTTTATCATCCTTTTTTTTTGAGATATCATCCACTACTATATATTAATAATTTATTTTAAACCTACATATACCTTATCGACCTAAAAATATGTAACCTTTTCATTAGAAACTTGATTACTAACATCAACATCATCATGCCCTTCAACTTGTTCAACTTGATCATTAGATTCAATCAACTCTTCATTGCTTACCTCCTTTATTATTGTTGTCCTTGATTTCCTTTTCCTTGTTTGAATTATTTTCCTAATGGAACATGTGATCTTCTCCCCTATTGGTAAGTGCCATTTTTGCCTCTCTAAAGAAAATTCTTCCTTCAACTCTTTCAAAGGTTGACACAACCTTTGTAACTCTTGGTAAAAATATTCTCATTCTACCTTGTCATCTTTCATCTTCTTCCTTTCTCTTTCCTCTCTTTTATTTTCTTGTTTCTTCTTTTGTGAACCCACACCCTACAAACACCTCTTCGACAAATCCATCTCTTCAATCAAGTCTCTTTCACCTTGCTTCTACCGTCCCTTTGACTCACCTAGATCCCTTCTCCTCTCTACTTATTCTTTTGGAAACCAACCTGTACAAACACACAACCAAAAAACTTCCTTTCCTATATTATTATAGCTCCAATACCAATTTGATGTAGAGGTAATGGTTCAAACATAACAAGTCTTCATTTGGTGGAGTTTAAGTGAAAATCAACAAAGTGACAGGAGGTCATTCTAACAAGGCCAACAAGAGAAAAATAATTAAACAACCCTTCCTACTATGGGATCATTGATCTCTAATTATTTTGAGAAATAAAGGAATTCAAACACCCAATTACAATAATTTACAAGGACCCAAAACAATCTCCAATGATACTTCCTTCAATAAGTATCTCTAGGCCTACTAGCCCTCTTCGCCAAGTTTTTGGGCTCTAACTTTAAAACCACTAAAAAAAACATAAAATAAAACCTGATCTAGATACCCATTTTGAAGTTCTAACACATCTCAAATTCACCATAGGGTGTTTTGGACCAATTTGACCAAAAATGCATTGGTAATGTACAACCTATGGGCTCCTTATGACAACAAAAATGAATCGGTAATGTACAACCTATAGGATTTTTATGAACACAAACAAAAATGAGGGTAATGGGAACCCTAATAAATATATAAAGATAGGTCTAGTAGGTGGGTATTTAACTTTTGGCAAATATCACTATGCAAACAAGTGTCCTAATAAGTGTAGACCCATAAAATATCCTTATTATGATTAATATTTCCTCTATTGATTAAATGGATATTTTGATCTATTTAATTAATTCATTGATATTTTCTTCTATTTATTTATTTATTTAATCATTAAGTTATTCATATGATTCATAAATTAATTTATATATTAATCCATTTATTTAATGAATCCCTAGGCCTATCCTATCTCTAACCTCGACTACATCATAAACATATCTTATTTATAACTCCTTCACCCACCCATTCCTATCACTTACCAAGTGTGGGATAAATGATCTATAACTACTTCCAACTAACTCTTATAATCCCACATTCCTCCTACCATGTGCTCCTACATATGAGGAGACTTATTAAATACAATGTCCCTCTCTTTATGAGTCTCTTGTAATTATGATTTATCTATCTCTAGTATCATAAGTTTATAGTTTGTGTTTTTCAATAACTGTGAGATCATTTTGTGATTGTTTTAGTTATTAGATTCATCATTTTGATTCTTCATTCATCACAATCTCTTGTGCAAATTATGCTTCTAAGATAAAATACAATTTGGACATAAGATATTCAGGAATAGGAAAGCAATAGAGCATGAATTTTGTTAAAGTATAATTTTTTTTTTAGGTTACCATGATTTTGCATTTATGTTTGACATGAATAGCTCCATTGTTGGATGTTGGAAGAAGTTTTAAATCTTTGATTCATAGGAAATGGTGGGAGAGATGGAGAAAAATTGTGATCTATTGCTAGACACAAGTTCATGGTTTTGATTATGCTTGAAAGTAGTGTCTTCTTCTTTTTTAGGTGTGTTATTAAGATCTTTAACTTTGATTATATCTTCATTAAGGAGATCTTAGATCTTATGTTTTAATTCCATGCAATATGAAGTCTTATGCTCGTTGTGTCTATGATATGCACAATTCATTTACTCAAACATGGATTTCCACATGTTGTTTCTTTAGGAAATATAATAATATTGTGCTCAAGAAGTTCCTTTAAAGATAACATAAGGGATTGCCCCAAAGGTGTGAATTTTATATCCCTGGGATATTCAAATTGGCATGTGCTCATAGAAGAAGTATTTTATTATCTTGGGGTAGAATCTATGGGATCTTAGTTGGAGTTTAGCTTTTGATCTTCCAATATTTGTTGTTCCACTTCATATAGTCCTTTATGCATCTTTTCAAGATTTCCATTTTTGATATCTTGAATATATTTCTCATGATAACTCATTGGTTTCTTCTGTTGAATTTCATAAATTCATCTCTTGAGATCTTGGATTTGTTGAGTCAAAGAGGACATGGGTATGTATGATAGTTCAGTCTTTGACCTATGACAAGTGATATATAGTAGAGTATGAGCCTCAAAGATCAGAATATAAGAATGATGCCAAGGAGATTAATATAACTTTTGTTTTACTTTCTCCATTTCAGATGTATAGTAATATAGATAAAATATATAGGACATGTGTTTGGTGAAAATTTTGTTTATTTTTTACACACACATAAAACACACGAAATAGATTTTTTTTATAAAAGAATATTCAAGTACAAATCCTAGGCTAGCCGAGATAGATTTTTTGGATTCTCATTGCGAATAAATCTTAGTCGCACTTATTTAGAGTGGATAGCTTAGAATTTTGGTGGAAATTTCTCTCCCTTACATGGCACACACATATCGGGAACACCAAACTTTGAATTCCCAAAAACCTAAAACTCTCAAGAAATTTTCTATCTCTACTTTGAACAACTAGAATATGGGACAATTTTAGAGGTTGGACTTCCTGCACCAATAAATAGAATGATTTGGGCTACTACAACAATTGGCTTTTTAGTAGGGGCATCCATTTAGGTGGCCATGCGCAAGATGATTCACCCAATTAAGAGGTCTCTTAGTCCTTTCAAAATAAGGTGCATTATGTTTCGCAATGAAGGATTTTAATGCATCACACAAATACTGAGGGAGACTTCTATCGGCATGTGACAAACTCACACCCATTGGTTATGATTTTCATCACAACCACTTTTCTTATATAATGGTTTAGGGGAACCTTGGCTTTAGCCTATTACCACTTCGGTCATTCCCTCTCACCCGGCCTGAAGGCCTTCTCAGGAAGCATACCCTCTAAAAGATTGAACAAATTTATCCTACACCCAAGATCCGTAAATGCAAGGGGAGATGATACATTTGTTCAATCTTGATAATAAAACAAAAAGAAAATGTGTGCAAATGCACCACACACACCAATCACTTGTGTTCATTTTAAAGCTCAAATGAAATGTGATCTAAGCTAATAAAAAGAAGAGAATCATTTCAAAAAACACTTCTTTGACATGTGTCCTATATCAAACAACATCACTAGTTTCAGATTTATGGTATTTGATAAATGAGTTGTTCCTACACAAAAAGACAAGGAAAAATCAAACCCCCACATAAAAAGAAAATAAAAACAACTTAACACAAAATGAACTACAAATCTAATTAACAAACTAAAAATCAAGTAACAAACTTAAAACAAATTTAATTAACAAAAACTAATCTAATTAAAAAAATCTAAAAACTAATTTACAAAGTCTAATTAATTTACAAAATCTAAATCTAATCTAAATAAATAAATAAATAATTTAATTACCAAAATCTAACTAATAAATCAAAATCTAATCTTAAAAGATAAAAAACTAACTCAAAATATAATTCAAATTAATATAATCTAAAATCTAATACTAATTTAACAAATCTATTTAAAACACTCTAAATCTAACTAAATTAATAAAATCGACTATAAAAATAAATATGGATTTATGAATGGACTTGTCAATGAGACTCACGAATAGACAATAAAAATGAAGCAAAAACTAATGAATGAACAACCAACATGTAACTTATAAACCGTCGCCAAAAGGAATATATTTCTAATGCACGAATTGTACTCTTTAACCAAGGTGTTAACTTGATTTTTGAGGCGTTACTGATTAAAACGCTTTTGGCAACAATTCCACGATCTTTGCTAGCATCGTACCCTTCCTGCGCATAACAATGGAGTGCTTTGTAACTGTGAATGGGAATTGTTTGTGTTGTCAAAAGTGACAGCTACAGCACCATGGTAGACACATGCATGCAAATATTTGATAGAATGCTTCAACGCCNCCCCCCCCCCCCCCCGCAAAAAAAAAAAAAAGAAAAAGAAAAAGAAAGTGGATTCTTTAATTATTTGTAGCATGTATATGGCTAGCCTGCATTTGCATCTAATGGAGGTGTAAGGAATATGTCAATAAGTGTTTGATTTGAAAGCATAAATGAAGTTCTACATAGAAAAAGAAAGTGTATAAAATTGGCAATCTAAAAACATGTATCATTGTAGAAGGCATTTGTGTACATAATAACATCCATTTTGGATGAATTACATTTAAAGTAGTGTTATACTATATTTTTTGTAGGTACTAAAAAAAATAGCATTGAAATGCATGGAAACACAAAAGAAAATGTTGTATTTGTAACTATAAATATTCTTTGTTTCCTCTTCTTGATCAACAAGTGTGAACTTGTAGAAGAGAAAATGCAATAATTGATAAGCAAAAAAAATTGCATGAATTTAAGAAAGGGAATAATTTTAAGTGTAGTATTAAAAACAAGGGTGTGCAATTAACTTCACATATATGAACTTACGACACAATCAATTGTAGGGGAGCTTCTTCTTTCATTCTAATAATCTTGTATATATTATTTTTCACTCTGGAATAGCAATCCAAAGATAAGGTATACTCTATATGAAGGTCTTTTAGGGACTCGACTCTAGAAATTGTTGTAAAGGTAAGGCCTTGTCTTTCAGTTTTACCTATATCAATTTTGACTTTATCTAGTGTTAGTCCTTTTAATTTGTGTATAGTGATAACCTATGTCATGGTTAGTATGATTTTTATATGATTGCCTCAGGTTATCAATTGTATTGGAATAGTTTTTGGGCTTCCTGCATCCTAAGGTGGACCATTGTAATTATCAAATCCAACTTTAACATATGTTAACAATTCTAGGGGGCTTAGAGCCAGGATATACACTATCTTTGACCTCTCCAAGAGATCCATTGTAAAGAACAACTTCGATCCATATGTTTGTTATAAGCATGACATGTTGAAATCTAGATAATATGACCTTTTGGGAAAGTTGGTCATCATTATTAGCTTCAACAAATTCACATTGTGTATTGAGCACAACACAAAGTGCGATAGGTACATTTAGTTCTTTTAGCATTTTTTTATTGTGTAGTGATACTAGTTCATTTGTGACACACAAATGTATTGATTGGACAAACTCTTCTTGTTCAATTGTCGTTAGTTTCTTGTCTGTGTTAGTGATCAACAACACCTAATCATGATATGTTGGTTCTATGTTACGCATGTTTTGTAATGTCTAACAAAATTGTATTTGAATTGGATCATCACCATCCTATCTAAAAAATTGTCTATTATGTTACAACTGTATTAAATTTGTGACATAGATTTCTTGTAATTGTGTGTGATGCATAGAATGGTTCTATCCATAACAAGTGGTAGTTAGGCAAGCTCTCCTATTAGAATTATAGACATGTCACACAAAGAAATGTTTTGTCCTTGGGGTATTGCTTCACGTAACCTATGATCAATTTTTAATAGTGATGTTGAGCTAATTCAAAGCTCATCTCATCTCATCTCATCTCATCTCATCTCATCGATGAGAATGTATTGTATAGTTTTCATGTGTTGTCATTGTTTGTCCTATTGCTAACAAAATGTCATTATAATTATTACTTTTTCAAATTTTAATAAATGGGTTTCTTTCAAACATTTTAAACATTTAATGTCTTTTTTTACTTCTCCATTTCTTACACATATTTCTCTCCAAATATTATTTTAAAGAGTACAATTTTATATGAGCATAACAATACATTGATTTAATTTATAGTATCTTATGGAAGGAGTAGTATTTTTTGTGTATGTAATTTTACAATACAATCTTGACTTAGATTGATGATTCATCTTCAAACTACCATTTCTCTCATAATTTTGTTTCATGCTTTTAGTAGTCTATTATATGTGTTAACAACTTGGCAATTTTACACCAAGTTCGAAATGGAGATATAATGCTAATGTTGATTTTAATTTGTATTGAATGTCTCATATATATTTGAAAGTAGCATTGGCTCAATAGACAAGCCATGTAATTTATAAAATCTGAAAAAATGTTTATTGGTATTGCTAATATAAGAAATGAAAGAACTATATTTAAATAACTATTAGACAAGGGTTCTTAGTGTAGCATAAATATATCTATTATTCAAAATTAAATTATTAACAACTAGTTTTTTTTTTTGGTTTTATGGGTTGAGGTTTGGGTTTTCATTGGGTTCATTAGTAGGGGTGGCTATTTTCCTAATAGAGTGATGAGTGTTTCCCAAGTAAGGCAACATTTAATTAAATCTAAGGGCATAAATTAAGTGTTCATCTCAAGTTGAGTTTAAGGATAAGAAACAAAAGTTCTTTGTAGTATGGTAGAGGAATTAGTGGAAGAAATAAATAAATATGGGGATGAGCTCTATTCATATGATGGAATTGTGTTCTTTGAGCACGTTAAACTATATGGATCCTTTAAGTTATAGTGGTTATTGACCTATAAAATATGTTAGGATAAACTATCCTATACTTAGGAGCCAGTCTACAGACATCCTCCAGAAGAGAGACAAAATACCTCAATACATTATCTAAATAGAGGATATTCATTAATTGGATAGATGGATATCATTGAGTCCAACTTGGACTCCACCTTATCTTAGAGGATATTGTTGAGTTCTATTAGAACTCTCCTTCCTCCAGGTTGAGACACTTGTCTCAACCTTGTCCATGTTTCCTATCTACTCTTGCATACATAAGCAGAGCCTTTGTACCTTTGTAATCACCTCAATATCTCACTACTTCATTATCTCAATACAATCTAGTGTTGATAACATCTTTGTTTTGGAGGATGTCTGTAGATTGGCTATTGGGTATATGATAGTTTATCCTAACATGGTATCAAAGCCTACAGTCTTACAACTATTTCTAATTTGCAAAAGGTGTATTCATTAATTGGGTAGATGGATATCATTGAGTCCAACTTGGACTCCACCTTATCTTAGAAGATATTGTTGAGTTCTATCAGAACTCTCCTTCCTCTAGGTTGAGACACTTGTCTCAACCTTGTCCATGTTTCCTATCTACTCCTGCCTATATAAGTAGATCCTTTGTACCTTTTTGATCACCTCAATATCTCATTACTTCATTATCTCAATACAGTCCAGTGTTGATAACATCTTTGTTCTGGAGAATGTCTATAGATTGGCTCCTGGGTATAAGATATTTTATCCTAACATGGTATCAGAGCCTATAGTCTTACAACTCTTTCTAGTTTAGAGATTTTTTCATTTTGAGTCATGAGGTCCCTTGTTTGTCTTCTAGAGTTTACCAGTGTTTGATTGTATCTAGTTTAATGTGTCATCCCTATTCCATCTTGTACCCATACCGACTAATGGTTATTTGGCGGTACCTAGTTTTTTGGTAATACTTTTATGAGCCATTAAAAAAAATTGCTTGAGAATTCGGTCCTTTTTTTAAATAGGGGAAGACATATGCTTAGTTTGTGCTATCCTCTATTTGTGGTGCCTACTAAGCTTTGGTGCGCTAGAGGTCGCCTTTCTATTATGACACGTTATCAATGTGTTTTTTTGGCTTTTCTTAGATCTGTGATAGAGTGCATTGGATCAACGCTGGATAGACACTTATGCACTTTCTTACTCACTCGACTTGGTCCGGGTTCCTTTATGGAATTTTGCATTGCATATAGTTCTATGTAAAGATGTAAAGGCATCCATGTTTATTTCTTTACAACCCAAATTTATTCAGAGGATTGGAACACTGTCTCGGGTAAGATTAGAAACATGAAAGAGCGATAAGGTGGAATGAAGCATTCAGTGCTTCTCTCGTCCATCTCCACTTCTAATGCGATCGTGATTCATTATTTTCTCTTCATCCCACCTCCATCGACTTTCACATGAGAAGTGACTTCAGTTTCTATGGAAGTAGCTTCCGCCATAGCTTCTTTTGCAAGTGTCGGCATCTGCAAATTCTCTAATCGTGTTGAATATCGGCTACATATTTCTTTGCCCACGTTTCTTTTCGCTTGGTCCTGCTGGAGCCATGTCTTTTGCCTCCTCATTGCGCATGCTAGAGCCATGTTTTTCACCTAGCATTCTATTGGGCCCGCATGGTGGTTGCATTCAAATCAGCGTCCATTATTGAAATTTTGTTGCAAGCACCTTATTGTGTCTGTAGCTGATCTGTATTATGTTGACTGGCACGATAATTCTTTAATTGTCTGGTCCCACTATGCAAAGTGTGGAGAATTTGTATATCTTCAATCGACAGTTTTTAATTATTCATTGTCAGCCCATTTACTGCTTTGGTCGGCGGAGGGGATCTCTCTTATCCAGCGCACTACTAAATTCTTTGTAAGCTGGCGCCAATTTGGGCTACCTTGATTAGCGTTCCTCTTCTCTGACTGGTAGTCAACTGGCAGTTGTATCTGCTTTTCAAATAGACTTGGTGCCTTCAAAGTTGTGGACCTTTGATCACTACTGTATGCAAGACCACTTGGAGTTGAAGACGAGTGGTTTGTTATTGTAGAGTTTTGCATCATTATGCTTTGCCCATGAGAAATTTTCTATTGGGCAGTGATATTATATGACTTCTTTGTGCAGATTGGGTAGATCATTATTGGATCGGCCATCTTAGTGACAAAATGCAGCATGCTAAGTTGCGTCCCCTCTTGTTCTATGAAAAATAGGCCCTGTGAAGCACCTGTGCATTCCTTAGCCCGTGCTTCAAACAATAATCATCATTTGTAGTCAAATGGAGCAATTTGAAGTCTCATACTTTTCTGGTCACATAGAGCAACCGAGAGCCTTGCTTGTGCTTCATAAGCACCTCTCTATATCCACTTTTGTGTGGATTTACATTGTGTCTTGTAATGTTTTTTTCTTTTGCCTTCGATGGTTCTTGGTGGTTATGGGGTGGCATGCAGAGCCACCATCAGACCCATCCACCCATTCAGCTCTTTTTGGGCCCTTTCCATTTGGGAGGGGCACTCTTTTCTGGCATGCTGAGCTGATGGTCCCATAACGGACCAAACCCATGCCCCCAGGAACATAAGAGGGGTGGGCCATTTTTTTCACCTTTCAGCCCTAATAGGCGCTTTTCTTCACATGACCCTAACTTGGACAAATGAAGTCCAATTTTGAAAAATGAAGCATCATCACAAAGGTGATTTCATGCACTACTCATGGGTGCACTTTTTTCAATTTTTTTTCAATTTTTTTTTCTTGCAGAGAGATCGTTCTCGGGTCTCTTTCTACCATAACTAAAGAAACATTGTCTTTCGGTTCTATGCGGCATAAACCAACTTCAATGACTTCCACGATAATCTTATTCGAAATGTTCATTATCTTGAATAACGGTTCTTTGGAAAACCATTTCAGATTCCATTACACAAGAATTTACAAACGGTTTTAAAACCGGTTCTTTGCTACATGGAAGGACCATTAACGTCCCAAAACGAGACTATCAATAAACAAAACGTACTTTTAAACGTGGCTGTCATGAAACCTGAGCATAAACCGATATGAATTATTTAAAGTCGACTGCCAAATAATGAAAACCCGATTCAATAACTATTAAACTCTTTCCACCAAAACCCGATCCATTCCACTGTCATGTTCTTCCATAAAATGAAATCAAAAGCCGATAACATAGAAACCGAGTTATATAAAGCATCAACAACAAATAATAAGCGACTCAGAGAAACTTGAATACACTGCATTATTGAATCTGTTCCATAAATAAAATTCTCATTACATATAAGATTCAAATGGATACAAATATGAATGGCTCTCTGGCTGGAGCCCGAATCTTTCCTCAGTTTTCACTCTTACACTATAACCCATAATCTCCTCGCTCCCGACTATCTCCATAATGGTGTCTATTTAAAGACAATCTGATAGTTACAAAATCGTTTACCTACCCATGACCCTTCGTATTCCTTTCGGAACTTTGATTACAAATGTCATATAATTCCTTTGTCGAATACATTACAATGCAGATTAACAAATCTATCATTTCTTGACATGATTTAAACAATATACATCAGATATCCATCTACCTAATTAATGAATATACATAAGTAAATTTTAGTAAAGAGTAAACAGTGAATTATTTACTCCAACAAAATAAACATAGATGAGCTTGAGCTCTTTTCACATGTTGAAAATAGCTTCTTTAAGCACAATGTGTTCTACTATTCAATTTTTCAACTAAAACAAAATTATATTTATACTACTAAAATAGCATTTTCCCAACTTATCTTAAGGAAATGGTAGAAATCAATTTTTCACAATGAGAATATTGTGAAACTTAACAACATTAAAGAACATAATGAGAAAACAATGCAAAAGACTCCTAGGAGGACTATTTCTAAAATGAAGTGAAGTGAAAGTAGGAAACTAATGATAAGGGGAATGTAAATTTGGGAAAACAATGAGGTAGATGTCCACATTTAAATTGCTTAGATGTAATTGAATTTAATGACATGAAAGAACATAATAAAAAATGATGCAAACAAACTCCTAGGAGTACTACTTCATTTAAGTAAAGTGAAAGTGAGAAACCAATGATAAGGGGGACACAAATATGGGCAATAGATGAGGTAGATGTTCACATTTAAGAGTGGCATGAAAGACCTAAATGATAATTTTGAAATACATTTTTTTTTAAAAGTTTCTTGACATGCTAATTTCAGATAAAGTCTCAAAAATAAATAAATGTGTTTCCATAATTATCAGATAGGGGTGTTAAATGGTAGCAAAGAAAAGGTACCAAGTCACCTATTTTTAAAAAGGATATTTGGAAGATATGTTGAAGTAAGGATCTGAATTAAATTTCATTAGAAAGAAGATATTCTAAAATAAACGCATATATTTATATTCTAAAATCAACTCATATATTTATACTTGGTTGTCTTCATTAATACTTCTATATTTAGTTTCACAACATAGTTGTGTACAATAGCTTAGATGATTGAAATGAAAAAATCTCCATACTTATAAGTCATCTAATGCTCTACATATGTAAGTCATTTTGTGTGGTTGTTGCCACTTCCAACATCATAATTGGTTTTCTAGTGTGCACTTCTTATTAATGGTAATCCAATTATTTCCTATAAGAAAAGGAATTGTTAACCCACTTTTGCTTATAGTGTAATTGAATGAAAATAATTGTGATTTTGCAAATATCTCTCATGTACATTAGGTATTTTGTAAAAAATTCAAAAGAAAATATTTAATATTTCAAAAGAGAGGCAATCATGAATTGGCCAAAACCCACATGCATATGTAAAATTAGGTGCTTATTTGGAGTAGCCCATTACCTCCAAAAGTGCTTGACATTATGTTAACAAGATTTATTGTAGATAATAGAATGTTAGATTGTGTAAAGAAAATGAAAACCAGAGAAACAAATATGCTCTGACTAAAATGGAATAATTATTGATGCATTGACATGTGATTTATATCATGCACCTATAAATCATGGTGGTGTGAATGTATTAGATTATAAAATCATTCTTTCAAGCATGTAGAATTAAGTTGGAAATAAAAATAATATAGTGAAAGGTTGTCTACAAAAGATTGTATTAAAATTTGCATAGAGTAAATGCAGGCAAGCCACTTATCTTTTCCTAATAATTATATGTAGATTATTTAAAAAGAAAAAAAAGCAATAAACAATAATGATATAGAGGAAAATTTATGAAGAAAAAATTTACAAGAAAAATGGCTCTTCCTTCGATGCAATTTTCTCTACTCCCAACGTGATCTGCACTTCACACAAATAACCCGAGAACATTAAATAATTTTTTTTTTATCTTCAAACACACTCAATATGCCTAAAATTTTCCCATCAGTACGAACAAGTTTGAAGCCCTTTGTGAGGGAAAATGGATATGGGGCAGAACATTTGCACCCAAAGTGACAGTTTGTTTGGAATTATCAATTAAATTAAAAATTACAAACACTTTTGTCAATGATTTTTTAATTTAATTAATAATTCCAAACAAATTGTCGCTTCAAGTGCAACTGTTCTGCCCCGTAGACATGGCCCTTTGTGATGACAGAGATAAGTAGGAGGTACCTGCAGAGACAAAGACTTTCACAAAAAAAATTAAGTTGTATCGATGCATAAAACGACAGATGGCAAATGGTGGAAAAGAAAAAGAAAAGTTAAGACCTCTCTTATAAGGGCCCGTTTGGGTGCTGGAATACCAAATGCTAGATATAGTCAATTCTAGAAGATGGTTATCCTGAAAATGATTTCTAGAATATGAGCCGAACCCGTTTGGTTCACCCAGAAGATGACTAAGAAGATGCCTAAGGATTTTTAACTGTTTATTTCTTACTTTCTTTAAATATATATACACACGTGTGTGTAAATACATACATATATACACATGTGTGTATATATACATACATATGTCTATATGTGTGTATATACACACAAGTATATATATACATGTGTGTGTATACAAACACATGTGTATATATACACATACATGTGTATATACACATACATGTGTATATACACACATGTGTATATACACACATGTGGGTATATGTGTGTATTTATACATAGCACACACATATGTGTATATACACACATATGTGTGTGCATGTGTGTGCATGTGTGTACATACATGTGTGTATATATATGCATGTGTGTATATACATATGTATGTGTATATACACATGTATGTGTATACACACATGTGTGTATATATATACACACATGTGTGTATATAGCAATATAATATACAAATGTATTTTGGAACAAGGATTTGGAGAAGTCACAGATCTAACAAGATATTAAATTTGGTTTTATAAAAATTGGAATTGGAATTCAAAATTCCAATTCCACCTATTTGGGTGGAAGATGCATATGCCCATTTTGGGGCAAAACTAGAATTTTAAAATTTTAATTCCAATTTTTTTTTATGGACACAAACATGGAAGAAACAAAATTGGGAATTAGTTAATGCCAATTTGAAGCATATTCTAGCTACCAAATAGGTTATGGAAAAAGATCTATCCTCATTCAGGTTATCAAAGACAACAAGACACCCAAAACCCTAAAGCAGCTGAGGAGATAGTTTCAAAACAAAAGGAACATTATAGAAGAACATGATACCATGTTGAGAAAACCCCTGATAAGACAACAGATATTTCAACAAGGGTTTCAAGAAAGCTAGAACAAATCTCTAGGCAAATTAAAAACCTCACCAAATGCAGATTCAAAGAAAAATAAAAATAACACTAAAAGGACTCCTAATATTGTCATTCTCAACAATATATACACTGAAGGATTAGGCAATGGCTATGGGGCACAATATTTGCACAACCCCTACCCCATTAGCTTCTGCGATGATTGACATAAGTACATCATCCTACACAAAGCGGTCATAGCGGTTACGTCACTAACATTGGAAGTTATTCATTTAACTAGTTTGATTTGCTTGCCAATTTCTACTTATATTTAAAGTAAAGTATACATATAATCTTATTAATAACTCACACCGTTATATAATAGTATTAGTTTTATATAAATATTAAAATTATAATATAAGATGTAAAAGTGGTTAATAATTTTATATTTAACAATATAATTTAACATATATTAGTATTATTTTGCAATTATATATGTTAAATTTAAATATATAATTTTATACTATATAAAATAAATATTAAAGTATAATTGTAATTAAAATTTATATGTTATTCCTTTCAATTATATTAATTAACTTAATTATAAAATAATCTAACTTATATTTAGTAATTTTATATTAATCTATTAAATTTGTATTTTTTTAATGGGGGAGTTTTCGACAATTCAATAGTATTTATATATACTAATTTTTATATTAACTTACTAATACTATTGAATTGTGGAAAATTCATGTATTTAAAAAAGCAAATTTAATAGATTAATATAAAATTACTAAATATAAGTTAAATTATTTTATAATTAAGTTAATTAATATAATTGGAAGGAATAACATATAAATTATAATTACAATTATACTTTAATATTTATTTTATATAGTATAAAATTATATATTTAAAGTTAACATATATAATTTCAAAATAATACTAATATATGTTAAATTATATTGTTAAATATAAAATTATTAACCACTTTTACATCTTATAATATAATTTTAATATTTATATAAAATTAATACTATTATATAACGGTATGAGTTATTAATAAGATTATATGTATGCTTTACTTTAAATATAAGTATAAATTCGTAAGCAAATTAAACTAGTTAAATGAATAACTACCAATTCTATTGACGTGACCACTATGACCGCTCTATGCAGGAGGATGTACTTATGTCAGTCATCGCAGAAGCTAATGGGGTAGGGTTGCTGCAAATATTGTGCCCCATAGCCATTGTCGAAGGATTATGGCATCGTTGAGAATCACAAGGCCTTATCGTCTTCTGGGATGGACCAAAAGACTTAGAACTGGAAATGTTGAACTCGCTAGAGAAGGGGCTTAAGGAACAAGTAAGTATTACCCACCTTTCCAAAAAATTCATATATTTAGACTGTAGCAGTAAATCTGATAAAGAATTTTTTTTAGTAGTCATCCAATTTTCTTTAAAGGTCACTGCATTAATATTTTCAATTGGAGACCTAATTTTGAAGCGTCAAAATTATCCTAAGAATATGTCTATAGATGGAGTATAATTAATAAATTCGCTATTGAGCTTATGCATAGAAAAACCTTAGAAATAATTGGGAATATTATAGGGTCCACGGTAGGTTAAGAAAATTTCCTATCATCATCCATAGTTAAAATCCTTGTCAAGATAAAATTCAGTACAACTCTGATGGAAGCAATCAGAACATCCAGTGGCACAAAGACCAACGAAAAAGCTCACCAATGACTCTAACTTGTGCCCGAGCACACATTGTCGGTGATGAGGGAGGCTTTAGAGTAAAGAGGGTGAATCCGCAATCAATGAACAAATATTCCTGGTGCATTTACATGGAGGATAGGAGGCTCTGAGAAGAGTCCACCAATATATTTGAATTCATTATCAAACAAAAAATATACTCATTGATTTGTATGTCTTTGGGGTATCAAACAAAGAAATTGATTGAGTATTGCTAATTCCACTGTTGAAGTCACCTTCAAATTTATTTGCATCCCCAGTGGGATACACATGAATTTCTAAAACACCAGAAGGAAGCAAATCCATCCTCGACACCCAAGTTGCACCCAACACAACTTCATTAACCACCAAGGGATTTAATATGCAGAGCACAATCCCAAAATTTTCAAAGAAATATGGACCAGGGAAATGTCCATAGGAAAAGATAAAGAGTGCTCGAGCGCAAATAGACCCAAGCCAAGGAACATTTCTCAAAACAAAAAAAAACATGATTACTCACAAATCCCGCCCCCAGAATCCTCAGAGCGCGTTTCAACAGAGGTTGAGGAAAAGTCAATGCAACGTAAAATTCCTTCACCACTATCAAATCCCACCCCAGAATCCTTAGAGCACATTTCAGTGGAGGTCGAGGAATGTTGGAAATGAAGAAAATCCACCACTGGCTCCAAATCTCGCTCCCGTGTAATGGTGGAGTAGGATTCAACGGGGTTGAAGGAAAGTCAAACTTAAAAGAATCCATGACCTACCCAAAATCGTACCCAAGCGCAAAATAGGATTTGCGAAGAAAAATTGTAAAAGAAGAAATCCGGATGGGGATCTAAAGTGCGCCCGAGCCCAATTCCACCCTAGTCAAGGAATGTTGTGAATGAATAAAATTTCCACGACCCACGCCAAAATGCACCTGAGCATGATTTTTCCATGATTAGGGGAATTTTGCAAATTTGGATAATCCACCAACTTGTCTAAGTCTGTCCGAATGCATAGGGATGATTATGAAGAAATTTTCAAAGATAATGAATCCATGGGTCAAGGAAAATTCAAAAAATTAAACTTCCTCAATAACGAAAGACCCTCCCACGCATGAAAACTTGAGTTTGAAGATCTAATTAAATATTAAATTTTATATTTAATATTTATTAAACTTCTAAAACAAGGGGATGTCAGAAACAATGGAGATCTTCCGAAAAGTTAAAAATTAGAAATTTGATAAATTGAAAATTTCTACAAAGTTCATAAAATTTGGAAATCTTGAAATTCCAAAAAATTGTGAAAAGTCAAAAAAAATAAAAAAAAATTGGAAAAAAATGATATCTTAGAAAATTTTTGAAATCAAGAAAATTAAAAAGATTGGAAGCCGTGGACAAATAAAAAACTTCCAAAATTGTCCGAAATTTAAAAAATCTTGAAAATGGCAAAACTTGGAAACTTTTGAAAAGACCTCAAAATCTTTTAAAAAAAAGGGAGACTTTTGGAAAAGTTGAAAATTCTTTGAAATTGGAAATCTGAAATGTTAAAAAAATTGAAATCTCAGGAAATTCAAAAATTTGTAAAATTTTGGAAAATTTGAATTTTTTTTAAAAAAACTTAAGATTTTGGAAAACTGGAAATTGGAAATGAAGGCATTTTTTTGGATTTATATTTAAATTAATTAAATATTGATTTTTATTTAATATTTAATTAATAAACCTTTGAAAATCAAAAGTGATAAGATAAAAAATTAAAGATTGATTAAATATAAGTTTTTGCTATATTTAATTAATAATTTAAAATGCCATAAGATAATCATGAAAATTTGGATGATTAAAAGGGAAATTAAATCGATTTTTAATTTGATATTTGGAAAATGCAATATTGAAATTTATTCTTTTTTTCAATATTTAAAATCAGAAAATCAAAAGGTTGGATAAAATCAAAACTTCCTCATGAAGTAAAGCGCTCAAATTAGCAAGAATTTTTGAAATGGAGAAAAGCAGAGACAAGTTGCATTTTTGGAGGAGAATCTTCTTCTTAATCAGCAGCTTCCTAAAATTAGTCTGCAAGTTTTAAAGCAGTTTTTTTAGGGTTTTAGTCTATATATGAAGGCTCTCTCTCTCTCTCTCTCTCTCTCTCTCTCTCTCTCTCTCTCTCTCTCTCTCTCTCTCTCTCTCTCTCTCNTGCTCTCTCTCTCTCTCTCTCTCTCTCTCTCTCTCTCTCTCTCTCTCTCTCTCTCTCTCTTTCTCTCTCTCTCTCTCTCTCATTTTATCATCACACAAAGTTCAGAGAAACTGATGAACTATAATTGATTGAATGTTTGAAGTTGATAAGTTGATGATCACCGAGCTGTAGAAAGTAAATGCAAGACATTAAATCAGTTAATGTATTGTATTGTCATTGATGTCAACCTAATATGCTATGATTACTCGTACACATATTATCACAACACTTGAAGATCTAAAGAGATGAAGTTTTTATTGTCGGTAAAGATATACACTCGAGTGACAGGGTTACCCGAGAACAGTGAACCCCGAGCAGTTCACAGTGTTGCCTGAAGGACAAACAACACCGAGAAGAGTGTTACCTGAGATTAGTAATACCCGAGAAAGTGTTACCGAGAAAACTAAGAGTTAATAACCAAAATCAACTAGATTTTAAAAAATGACAAAAATACTTAGCTGACAGAGCTATATTTAGAGTTAACTGATTGATTGATTTGTTTTCATCGACCAGTTGAACTAAGGATAAGAAGAAGATTTAAAGCTATTTTTATTCACAGTTGTCAAGGAGAAATCTACAGAATAAAACTAAAGCAAAGATTTAAAGATTAAAGCAATGCATGGCGGGATTTGCAGATCAAGAAGCAATCTACGTCAAGAACAAGAAAGAAAAGGAGATTGAAATGGTGGAATCATGTCTATATAAAGAGACAAGTAATTCATTATGAAAAGAGGAATGTTGAATAAAATTATGGTGAAGATAGAAGTCTTCATGTAGATCTGATCATACAAGCTGAAGAACAGAGCCAAGAATTCTACAGACATCGAGAAATAAAAGCAAGAGCATTCACCGAGAAAAAAAGAAGAAAGAAGGGGAGGAAAGCAATTGAAGAGAATATTGATCAGATAGGTATTATGGACTAACAATAGATCTGAAAATATGCAAAGTAAAGTTGTATTATTGAACAGATCATTTACTGTTTTAGTTTAACCGTTGATTCAAAAAATCTCTTAACCAAGTGGGATTTGACCATCCTTATTGGATTGAGATACTCAAGAGTATCAAAAGGATTTCTTGTTGAAAACATAGTGAATGGAAGGTCAAAAGATAAACTGTTAGTTTTGAATCCTCTAACAAGGTCACACTTAATACTGTGTTTGTAACTTTTAACAGGGTTGGCTCTTCACCAAGCACTTCAGAAGAGTGAAAATTTTGGGTTACCAGTTCCAAGTAGGTTTTCCCTTAAAAAGGTTTCCATGTTTAAAATCCATGTGTCAAATGTGTATATGGTTCATTTCTTTGATGTTTTTCTTTACACATTACTAAAATAGGATTGGTCGGTAAACACTAAGTTTAATTGCTGCTATTCAGTAAAGGCTAGAAATAGATAAACGATATAGTTACCGAGCAGTTTATTTTTGCTAAGAATTACATAAGGCATACATCATGTAGGAATGAATGATAACTGAAGGTGTTATATATATGATATAAGTTCAGGTTGGATTATTGGATTGATTTTTGAGGCCGTTGATTCACCCCCACAAGTTATTCTAACAATTGGTATCAGAGATTTGGTGCTTGGAAAAGGAGTTTAAAGAATCAAGCTAAAGATCACAAGATGAGTAAAAGGGATGTGCCTACGTTAAACAAAGACAACTTTTCATTATGGCAAAGCAGGATAAGACTCCATCTATCAGGTATTGGAAATGATGTCACACAATACTTGGATATTGAATTTGTTGTACCTACTGGACCTTTGACAGTTAATCAATTAAGAGAGAATCATGAACACAATTCTATTATGATATAACTTGCTTCTTCACTCTCCGATGCTGAATTTGAAGATGTCAAAACATGCACCACTATAAAGAAAATGTGGGACAAACTCAAGCTAGTACATGGAGGAGATAAAAATGTACTAAGGGCTAAAGCTGAAAGCCTAAGAGGAAAGTTTGATGACCTAAGAATGGAAGGAGATAACATCACTCAGTACAGTAGCAGAATCAAAGAAGTTGTTAGTGCTATCTGAGGAGTAGGAGGAGTACTCGAGGAAGAAACAATGGTAAGTAAAATTCTAAGAACCTTACTACCTATTTATGCTATTAGAGTATCTACAATTCAAGAAATGAGAGCAGTAGAAAATAACAATGTTACTCTTGATAGTTTGATTGGTAGACTTATTTCAATTGAGATGAAAAACTATGACAATAGTGTCTTACCAACTATTGAGTCTACATTCAAATCTTCTCTGAAAATTAGAAAATCTTGTCACAAACACACTATGATAAATCATAATGAAAGTGATAGTGATGAACATGAACTTGATGAAATTGAAGCACTTATGGCTAGAAGACTGAAAAGAGGTAAAGGAAGATACAAAGCTAAATTACAATTTGTCTTTGTTAATTGCAAAGAAATCAGACACTTTGTTGCTAGATGCCCTAACAAGAGAAAGGATGAAAGAAACAAAGACATATCTTATGAAAAGAAGTTTGACAGAAGTGATGATTGAGACTACAAAAGAAACCGACACTCTGACAGAAGAGATAACCAAGACTACAAGGACAAAGGCAAGAAGGCTTGTTACCTAGTTGAGAACAAAGCTGAAAATACTGACACCAAATCTGATGAAGACATTGAGGTATTATTTGCTGCAATGAAGGATGATTTAGATGAAGAAGAAAGGTATGTTGAAACTAAACTCATATCTAAAGCTAGCAAAAATGACGTCTAGATTATTCATAGTGGCTATACTCACCACATGACTGGAGATAAAGAAAAGTTTGAAAATTTTGAATATTATAATGGTGGATCAGTTAGGATGGGTAATGACTCACCTTGCCCAGTTGACGGTAATGGAACAATCATGTTGAATAATCTGATCAGATGTGAAAATGAATATTGGGTGAAAGGAGATAACTATAATCTATTGAGTGTTTCATTGATGAGTAACACAGGACACTGAGTTGCATTTGAGAAAAAAAAGGCAAAGATCTATAATGGAATAGGAAGGTTGATCGGTACTGGTGAAGAAACAAAAGGTAACCTATTCTATCTTGATAACATTGAGACCACTTGTTTATTGGCTAGAAATGAAGACATTTTTTGTGGCATAAAAGGTTATGTCATGTGAATTTTGACATGGTTAGGATAAGAAAGAAAAGGAAAGTAAGAGGCTTACTGAGCATCTAAAAACCCAACCATGTCATATGCAAAAATTGTCATAAAGGAAAAAATTACAAAGTCTAATCTCAAGAGAAAAACCTACACATCTAATGCTATTCTAGAGTTAGTCCATATTGACTTATGTGGACCAATGTGAACAAAGAGCTACTATGGTGATATAGATACTTCATTTTATTTGTTGATGATTATTCTAGGATGATGACTATCATGTTCTTAAAAGAAAATTCTGAAGCATTTAATATGTTCAAATGGTATAAAGCTATAGTTGAAAAGCAAAGTGGGATAGAAGTAAAAATTTTAAGATTAGATAGAGGAGGAGAATTTATTTCTAATGAATTCAATAACTTTTGTAATGAGCATGGAATAAAAGAGAGGTTGCCATTGTTTGCCACGACTTCATGTTGCAATCTTGATTAGCTCTTCAGCTCTGAGTTAGAGAAACTAAAAAGAGCAAATTGGAAAAACATGTCATGAGACCTAGGGTAGTAAGAAAGGTCACTTCACAAAGAATCTACATGTAATAATCATATCTTGCATACCAAAAATAATTTATCTTGATACACACGCACATAAATTGTAACAAGGTCTAGCGATGAGATTTGCACATGTGACATCCACTGGATTAATATATAATGTCAAATACTAGAGGTGAAACAAGTATTCAAATATTGTTACAGATGATGCCAAATACTAGAAGTGAAATAAGATTATGTCAAATAATAGAAGGGAAACAAGTATTCAAACACTGTTGCATCTCTGTGTGTGTGTGTGTGTGTGTGTGTGTGTGTGTGTGTGTAACATAGGGTGTACACCCTATAGGGTGTGCGCCCTATGTAAGAAAAAAAAATGGTAATAAAGGTAAGAAACTCATGAAAGAGGCCCACTTTTAACAGTTTCTTTCTATTTTTTATAGTCTGAACTCGACAAATATTCACTTTTCATGGTGTTCAAAATCATAAATAAGTATATTCTATAAATTTGCAACACATTTTTGTTTAGAATTCAACATCGAAGAATGAAAGTCAATCATTCTTCACCAAAATTTGATGCATTGTACACCCCTTACATAATTTAGAATACTTGGGAATCCATAGAAAATAGAAGATTGATTTCCATCTAGTCCATGTCTAGTGCACCTATTGTTAACTGATTGATTATTACAGGGGATTCCACCTGTTATGAGATCAAAACCTCCAATTAAGTTAATCATTTCATCAAGTCTTTCTACTATTAGATCCTTCACATCCCCCACCTCAATTAGTTTACCCTTTTGATATGATTTGTCCCACCAGCTTTTGAGAATAAGCTTGTTTTTTTTGCAAATTTCTGAAGATACAATATAATTGAGTAGAACACCCAAACGATGCAAAGAAAATTCTGCACCCCCAATTCCAGAGAATACAGAAAGGAAATTTAACCCCTTTGGATAAATAGGATTCAAAACAGAAAGATGGTATCCTATCATTTCTACTTGGAAAGCATTTCCAAGGGATCATATACGCTCTATCCTAGAAGAAGAGATACGTGTCTGCAAAAGGTAAAATCTGACAATACTTTTGATATTCAGGAAATGCCTCTTCAATTGTCATTAGTGGAAAAGGTAAAATTAGAAAATGATTATCAATAGGAAGGTTATGCACATAGCCACGTTTTCTACTAGAAACTAAAAAGTACTTAGAATCCACAAATTCTAGCTCAATATTATAGAGATATCGGGATATTTTTATCCATACAAGCCTTAGTGTATTAAACACATTTTCAAAATAAAAATAGGGGGTCCTTGCACAAAATTTTTAAGCTTCAGCCATCGATCGACAGGCTGACTTGAAACTCCAAATCCAACCAATCCTTTAATATGGCATGGTAAACAAAAATTCATATCATCTTCTACAGACAAACCTTTGAAAGACATGCTTCCTTCCAAGTTTATCTTCTGAAATGGTTTCTTGTGATGGGTTTCATTGCGATTCTTTAGTCTTTCATTCAATCCCTGTAAAAGGAAACCTTGGTTAGCATGAATAATCAAATTGATGACCCTAGGATTATAATTGGTAATGGATTCTTCATTTTGTACTTGTTTGCGTCTGTGTGTGTGTGTGTGTGTGTGTGTGTGTGTGTGTGTGTGATGTTGTGTGTCTAACATAGGGCGTATGCCGTATAGGGCAGGCGCCCTTTGTAAGAACACAAAAATGGTAATAAAGGTAAGAAACTCATGAAAGAGGCCCACTTTTAACTATTGTTGTCTATTTTTTACAGTCTACTCAACAAATATTCACTTTTCATGGTGTTGAGAATCACAAAGAAGTATATTCTATCAATTTGCAACACATTTTAGTTTAGAAGTCAACATCGAAGAACAAAAGTCAATCATTCTTCACCAAAATTGATCCATTGAGGTAAGTTTTTTATTATTTACATGTCAAATATGAATAAAGAGTCTTTTTGTTTATAATTTCTATGATATGCATTTGTTGAAGAAACAATTTAACATATTGTAAAATATTTCTGTTATATTTTGAGTTAATATAATTTAGATTGATATTATAAAGTTTTACTTCTTGTAATATATTAATATAATAATTTGAAAATTATAATGAATTTATATGTAGAAACCATCATCATGCCAAGGAAATGAGCAAAGACTCTAACACCAAAAGAATGTGAAAGAGACAAAGAGAAGAAAAGGGAAAGAATGAGACAACTTTGTGAACACAAAAAATTGCATACCATAGAAGAAGATTTGCCTTTGGATGAGGAACATGAAACATCAATATAAAGTAAGAGAGAATTGGAATTGGAAACAAAAAGGCAACGGATGAGAAACTTGCGTGCAATACGACAATTGAATTATTAAGATGTGGGCACATCATCTATGAGTTCCCAAGTTGAAGAGACACCACCATCCAATGTTGGAGACACACCCTTGTATCATCTTGAAGCCACACCATTGTATCATGTTCAAGGCACACCATTATCTATATCCGAAGGTGTAGACACAACATTGTGTCATGTTGAAGGCACACCATTATCTATATCCAAAGGTGTAGGCACAACATTGTTTCATGTTGAATGCACACCATTAACATCTCAAGTTGGTGAGGATCCATCTTTCACATCTCAATTTGAAGGCACATCAACTTCGGTTGAAGGTACATAGTTGATACATAATGTTGTTGATGTTCATAATGTTGAGGCCACTCAACAATTGAAAACACCTCCTAGAATAATTTACAGAAAGCCAAAATATTTGATTGATATTGATACTAACATTTTACAACAAATGCCTGACAAGATTCCCAAGCGTACTTTTCAAAGATATGCTATTCGTATTTGGAGATTATTTTTTGAGAATTTAAATATGACAGGAATATGTCAACTATTTGTTCAAATTATGAGAAATCTAAAATTTAGGCCCATCATGAAGATTCTTGGGCTAAGAACGATGGATGAGTCAAGTGAAAAATCTATTGTAAAGATTCTAATAACTACATATGAGAGTGTGGGTTCTACATCACACACAAAAGATAGTAATGTCACATGATGTGTACTTACATCAACAATAGTAAGCACTCAAATGAAGAAATTTTGACTCATTAGAAAGACAAGCAAAGCATTGAAAATAAGTAGAAAGTCTCTAATGAGAGTTTCGGGAAGGCATCAAAGAGTGGAAGATCCAAATAACAATGAGTTATGGGCATTTTTTGGGAGACTACCGTGGAAGGATAAACTAATTTTTGAAGCTTTAAATTCCGTCATTGAAGACTTTTGGAAGAATAACACATGAGTATCTCCCAATCAATGAGATGTTGTAATAAGGAGGATTTGTAGTCGAATTCGCATTCAACATCCGAAACATTTTTTGGATTCAACTCAGACACAATTCTTTGCAAAATTTATACATACGTATACTCAATTTAAAATTAGTCAAAGATATTTTGAAATGACTAAAATTTTTTATGTGAAGATAAATTACACACACAAAACTTTTTTTTGTAGGGTACAGATTGAATTTTCTAACCATTTTGATGTTTATAAGCATATATGTGTAGATTTGCATTCTAACAATGTTTTGCAGGATTGTAACATAGATGACCCACCTACATCTTCAAGGGAATTAATTACTACAATTTTATGTGAAAGAGCAGATGGTCAACAATTTTACAAGCTTGCATGCTCGAATGGTACATGCATAGATTGTGGTGGTTTGCAACATTTGCCAATTTGTCAACATATGGAGAGTACACATACAATTGGGAATGAAAAAGTTGATTTTGGAAAATATAAGACAGTCGCATATGCTCTAAAAGATAGAAAGGAGGCTAAAAGATGTGATTTAGTAATTGAAAAGATTCCAGTGTATCAGTTCATGAGTATTTTTTGTGACAAGATTGTGTATGAGTATGCAAGGCATACACAGAGAGCTCGAGGGTTGGATATGAAATTCAAGTTGTGCAAGGATACATTCACACTTGATACCATTGTTTTAGTTGTCGACTTCATAGAGAACTACACTCTACAACCACAAAATGAGGTGCAAGCAAAGTATTATAGCTCTCAGCAAGTTGCTATATTTGTTCATATAGCATTTATGCATTCACCTAAAAGTATAGAGGAGAACATGAAGATATTGAGGGAGTGTCATTTTTACATCAGCGATGATTTTTCACATTCTATAGAGTTTGTACATGGTTTCTTTCATCTATTTTATGGTGATTTGAGTAATAGGAGCATATAATATCGATGACACATCATATGGTCAGACAATTGTGCATCGCCATTCAATAATTCTCGGATGTTTTATTAGTTGAGCGGGATGCATACGAACACTGGTATTCAATATATGTGGAATTTTACAGAGGCCGGTCATGGAAAGGGAGAGCACAATGGTGCAGGGGCATGTATAAAAAGGGCCTTAGCACATGAAAAATTAAAGTATAAAGAACAAGAAATATTGTCAGATGTGAGATGTATCATCCAGTGGTGTAATGCTACAATGGGTCCAAGTAATGAAGGTGAGTCTACAATTCATAGATTTTTTTGGTTGATGGATGAAACTAACATTGCACCGTACGAGGATTGTTGTACATTAATAGGATCAAGTGAGCTACACTCTTTTAGAAGCTCTAATGCAAGTTCATGTATCATCCACACACAACATATGGCATGCTTTTTCTCATCATATGCATATGAAGATTGGGACGGGTGTAAGTAAAAGGAATGGGTCGATGAATGGTCTACACAAATTTTGAGCCCACTTGACCCCTATCGTCCCCCAGTAGCATTGCAACTGACACAAATGGAATCATCCATTGACTTTGACCATTTGTCTGATCTAGTGCAACTAGGTAAATTGTCAACTCACAAATAGTCTCAAATTTAGTACTTTATCGTAAGTATTAATTAAATTAATCTCCTTGTTATGTTTCTATCATTGCAGACCATGTTCTTAATGTTATTGTACCTGAAGACAATGAAAAAGGGACAAATTATTATTTGTGTCATTGTGTTGAGGCCAAAAGTAAATTGGATCACTCGGTTACAGATGATGAAGGATTAGAATACCCTACAGGAGCAGTGGTTGTAACTTGTACGTGGCTTAGATGGTATTAGATGAAGTAACCTAGGTTGTTGTTTTTGTTGTTCAAGGATTGGGAGACACATAGGAAGATTCTTCATTATTCCAACCTTGTTGTTGCATCAAATGTCTATTTGACCAAATATGGAGGAAAACCACATAATAAAACTCTTTGGAAGGTTTGTGAGTCAGACCATGAGGCAATGCTTGAGAAAATAAAGGGTAGGGACTGTAAATTGCTCATACATTACCCCGTATGTATAACGGGAAGTTTGTATAATTTAATAACAAATTTTCTCTTCTATTTTTTTGGGGCAATACCAGAGATTTTCTCTTCTCAGCTCTTTCCTCCTGGTGCTCCTAATGAGCTGAGTTGTAAACATTATTTTCATCATTAATTAAAAGAAATATGTTTACCCTACGAATTATAGAAATACATGTTAAGCTTATTGTCATGTTTCATGCTAGCACATTCTTTGTATATATGTATTTACAAAAAAATCATTTAAACTATCAAACCACACATTTAAGTCATTTAAAAATCTTGAAATGTTCTTGTCGTGGCATCAAACCATCTTCACCAAAAGATCTGGAATGTCAGGTGAATGCTAGGAATGACCCTGTCATAGAGGTTAAGAGGCTCGAACATTGCCGACCGCTATGGAGCCAAGTGTCCCTCAAGGTGCACCAGGCAACAAAATTGTCGATCTTCAGGAGTTCATTTCTCAGAGCTCACATGGGGTATTGATTAGCCGTTAGGTGTTACAAGACCATGTGATGGAGGCCTATGATAACCTATCTCATTTTTTGGAGATTCACTTCTATTTTAATTTTTCAACCCAATCTTGGTTGATACAAAAAATTGCAATGTTACGCAGTTGAAAATTGACACATTGCATATCTTGAAAACCACTCATCATGGCATCAAACCATCTCCGCCAAAAAATCTGGAATGCTGGGTGAATTCTAGGAATGACCTTGTCACGGAGGTGAAGAGGCTCGAATGTTGCCAACCTTTATGGAGCAAAGTGTCCTTCAAGGTGCACCAGGCAACAAAATTGCCAATATTCAGGAGCTTGTTTCTCAGAGTTCTCGAGGGGTATTGACAATCCATTAGGTTCTAAAGGACCATGTTATGAAGACCTACAATAACCTATCTTAGATTTTAGATATTCTCTTATGTTTTCATTTGCAGACCCAATCTCGGTTGATGCCAAAACTTAAAATCTTGCACAGTTGAAAGCTGACACATTACATATCTTGAAAACCGCTCATCATGGCATTGAACCATCTCTACCAAGAAATCCAAAATGTTAGGGGAATGCTAGGAACGACCCTGTCATGAAGGCAAAGAGGCTCAAATGTTGCTGACCGTTATGGAGCCAAGTGTCCCTTAAGGTGCATCAGGCAACAAAATTTTTGATATTCAGGAGTCCATTTCTCAGAGCTCCTAAGGGGTATCGATGAGCTATCATGTGCTACAGGACCATGTCATAAAGGCCTCTGATAAACTATCTCAGATTTTGAATATTTTCTTTCATTTTCATTTTCCAACCTAATCTTGGTTGATGCCAAAACTTGCAATGTTGCATAGTTAAAAAATAACACACTGCATATCTTGAAAACCGCTCATTGTGGCATCGAACCTTCTTCACCAAAAGCTAAAAAATGTAGAATGAATGCTAGGAATGACCCTGTCATGGAGGTGAACAGGCTCAAACCTTGCCTACCACTATGGAGCCAAGTGTCCTTCTAGGTGCACCATGCAACAAAATTACCGATAATCAGGAGTCCATTTCTCAGAGCTTCCGAGGGGTATCAAAAATAATTTAGGTGCTATAAGACCATGTCATGGAGGCCTACGATAACCTATCTAGGATTTTGGATATTTTCTTCCATTTTCATTTTACGACCCAATCTCGGTTGATGCCAAAACTTGCAATGTTGCACAGTTGAAAGCTCACACGTTGCATATCTTGAAAATCGCTCATCGTGGCATCGAACCATCTCCACCAAAAGCTCTATAATGTTAGGTGAATTCTAGGAATGATGTTTTCATGGAGGCGAAGAGGCTTGAATGTTGCTGACCACTATGGAGCCAAGTGTCCCTCAAGCTGCACCAGGAAACTAAATTTTATATATTTAGGAGTCTGTTTCTTAGAGCTCTGAGGGGTATCGACAAGCTGTGAGATTCTCTTCCATTTTCATTTTCTAACCCAATCTTGGTTGATTCCAAAACTTGCAATGTTCTGCAGTTGAAAGCTAAGACATGGCATATCTTGAAAACTGCTCGTTGTGGCATCAAACCGTCTCCACCAAAATCTCTGGAATGATGGGTGAATGCTAGGAACATCCCTTTCATAGAGGTGAAGAGACTCAAACTTTGTCGACCACTATGGAGCCAAGTGTCCCTCAAGGTGCACTAAGTAACAAAATTATCGATATCCAGGAATCTATTTCTCAGAGTTCCCAAGGGGTATCGAAAAGCCATCAAGTGCAATAGGACCAATTTATGGAGGTCTATGATAACCTATCTCTGATTTTGGAGATTCTCTTCCATTTTCATTTTTTGACCCAATCTTGGTTGATGCCAAAACTTGCAATGTTGCGTAGTTGAAAGCTGACACATTGCATATCTTGAAAACCGCTCATCGTGGCATCAAACCATCTCTGCCAAAAGCTTTGGAATACCAGGTGAATTCTAGGAATGACCCTTTCATGAAGGTGAAGAGGCTTGAATGTTGTCGACCGCTATGGAGCCAAGTGTCCCTCAAGGTGCACAAGGCAACAAAATTTCTGATATTCAGGAGTCTATTTCTTGAATCTCCCTAGGGGTATTAACAAGCCATTAGGTTCTACATGACCGTGTCACAAAGGCCTACGATAACCTATCTTAGATTTTGGATATTCTCTTCCATTTTCATTTGCTGACCCAATCTCGGTTGATGCCAAAACTTGCAGTGTTGCGCAGTTAAAAGCTGACACATTACCTATCTTGAAAACCGCTCATCGTGGCTGAAAACCGTCTCTGCCAAAAGCTCCAAAATGCTAGCTGAATGCTAGGAATGACCTTTTCATGGAGGTGAAGAGACTCAAATGTTGCCGACCGCTATGGAGCCAAGTGTCCCTCAAGTTGCACCAAGCAACAAAATTACCGATATTCAGGAGTCTTTTTATCAGAGCTCCTGAGGGGTATTAACAAGCCATTAGGTGATACAAGATCGTGTTATGGAGGCCTACAATAACCTATCTTGGATTTTTGAGATTCTCTTCTATTTTCATTTGCCGAGCCAATCTCGGTTGATGCCAAAACTTGCAATGTTGCGCAGTTGAAAGCTGAAACATTGCATATCTTGAAAACCGATCGTCGTGGCATCAAATCATCTCTGCCAAAAGCTCCAAAATGACATGTGAATTCTATGAATGACCCTTTCATAAAGGCAAAGGTGCTTGAACATTTCCGACCGCTATGGAGCCAAGTGTCTCTCAAGGTGCACTAGGAAACAAAATTGTTGATATTCAGGAGTCCATTTCTCAGAGCTCTCGAGGGGTATCGATGAGCTGTTAGGTGCTAAAAGACCATGTCATAGAGGCCTACTATAACCTATCTTTGATTTTGGATATTCTCTTCCTTTTTCATTTTCTGACCCAATCTCGGTGTATGCAAAACTTCCAATGTTGTGCAGTTGAAAGCTAAAACATTGCATATCTTGGAAACCGCTCGTCGTGGCTTTGAAACGTCTCCTCAAAAACCTCTAGAATTCCTGGTGAATGATAGGAATGACCCTTTCATGAAGGTGAAGATTTTCAAACGTTGTCGGCCGCTATGGATCCAACTGTCCCTCAATGTGCACCAGGCAAAAAAACTGTCGATATTCAGGAGTCTGTTTCTTAGAGCTCCCAAGGGGTATTGACAAGCCGTCAAGTGCTACAGGACCATGTCACAGAGGCTTGCAATAAACTATCTCAAATTTTGGATGTTCTCTTCCATTTTTATTTGCCAACCCAATCTCGGTTGATGCAAAAATTACAATATTGCACAGTTGAAAGCTGAAACATTGCATATCTTGAAAACTGCTCATCGTGGCATCAATCTGTCTCCTCCAAAAGCTCTAGAATGTTGGGTGAATTCTAGGAATGAACTTTTCATGGAGGCAAAGAGGCTCAAACGTTGCTGACCGCTATGGAGCCAAGTGTCCCTCAAGGTGAACCAGGCAAATATTCAAGAGTCTATTTCTTGGAGCTCCCAAGGGGTATTGAAGAGTCTTCAAGTTCTACAGGACCATGTCATGGAGCCTTATGATAACCTATCTCAGATTTTTGAGATTCTATTTCATGTTCATTTGATGATCCAATCTCAGTTGATGCAAAAATTTGCAATGTTGCGCAGTTGAAAGCTGAAACATTGCATATCTTGAAAACCACTCGTCGTGGCATCAAAAAGTCTCTGCCAATAGCTTTGAAATTTTGGGTGAATGCTAGGAGTGACCCTATCATGGAGGAAAAGAGGCTCAAACATTTCTGACCGCTATGGAGCCAAGTGTCCCTCAAGGTGCACCAGGCAACAAAATTGTCAATATTCAGTAGTTTGTTTCTCAGAGCTCTTGAGGGGTATTGATGAGCCATCAAGTGCTACAAGACTTTGTCATGGAGTTCTACGATAACCTATCTTATTTTTTGGAGATTCACTTTCATTTTCATTTTCCAACCCAATCTCAGTTGATGCCAAAACTTGCAATGTTCCGTAGTTGAATGCTGACACATTGCATATCTTCAAAACCGCTTGTTGTGGCATCGAATCATCTCTGCCAAAAGCTCTAGAATGCTGAGTGAATCCTAGGAACAACCCTATCATGGAGGCAAAGAGGCTCAAACGTTGTCAACCGTTATGGAGCCAAGTATCCTTCAAGGTGCACTAGGCAACAAAATTTTTGATATTCAAGAGTTTGTTTCTTAGATCTCCCGAGGGGTATCGATGAGAGATCAAGTGCTAAAGGACCGTGTCATAGAGTTCTATGATAACCTATCTCAGATTTTGGAGATTTGCTTCCATTTTCATTTTTTGACCCAATCTTGGTTGATGCAAAAACTTGCAATGTTACACAGTTGAAAGCTGAAACATTGCATATCTTGAAAACTGCTCGTCCTTATATAGAACCGTCTCTGCTAACACCTTCAATTTGACATATAAATTCCATGAATAACCTTTTTATGCTCACAACTCATTCAAACATTTAGGACTACAATGTGCTAGTGCATTCCTTAATGTTCTTGTAGTGCCCTAACTAGGTCTAGATGGTCAAAATGCTCCAATAGGACTAAAATTGGGTAGGATTGATATTTTTTTATTTTATATGAACTATTATCATTTCATTAAGGTGTTGGAATGAAAATTATGAGTCTAGGTTTATGAAATCAAGCATGCATATTCTCATTAAGTATGAATCATTCAGTAACAATATACATAGACACAAGTGCAAATATAAATATAAGACAAGCAATTTATAAAGCATAAGGCATCCACATACACATAAAGTAGTCTACATAAGTACACATGATATATTTGTAGAGCATGAAGAAAAATATATATGTCCAATAATGTCATAGATCAAATATCTCAAATAAACATAAATTGGCATTGTGAAAGCCAAATGGATATAGAACATGTCACTTATACAATATACAAAAAATATGTCCAGCAATGCCATATTGGCGTACAATGATTATCCCTAATCTATTTATTTCTCGCAAGGGGAAGAAAACAAATCTTGGGCTATCTTCATTTGTCGCGTCGATGGAGATACAGTACTCTTCCGAGTGCACTCACTAGTCCTCCTATCTAGACTCTTCTGTAGCTCAAACTGATAAAATAACAAGTATACACATCAATAACTAATATACATAGGAATTTAATTATAGCATGACATAAAATAGAGTATTTTCTTACTGCTACCAAATAGTCACTATGTACATCCACTGAATGGGCACGGTGATGATCTGGAGTAATGAGTCCCTACAACCATGATCAAAATAATATTTAAAATACATACATGAATATCATTAAAAATTTTAATACAAACTATTAAAATAAAACTAGCTATAGCTGTAGATTGAAACTATCACGAACAAAAAGAGTCTCTGCTGTCATTAACTAAAAATGAAACAAAAATAGTATTATGTAGTTATCAAGAATATCTATAATATTTTACAACCCCACTAATTAATAAATGATACCTCTGTGAATGTGCCACCGTATCCTTTAGTGTGTAGTGTCGATGTCGTAGCTCCAACATCAAACTAGTGCACATGTATGGTAATTTATAAGACAACCATTAATATAAGAACAAACCACTGACTTGTTAATTATAATGCATTATTACATATATATATACATGTGGACTAAATGATGTCGTCACAAATTGAGGTGAAGGAATGAGATCATTGTCATGACAACTTTGACTCTTGATTTTGATCATAATTTGTCTACTGATTTAGTTATTCATTCATTTATTAATTAAATATAATCAAGTAAATCAAATTAACATGCAAATAAAAATATCTCAACAAAATGTGAACAAGGCCCTTCGCTATCTAAAGTCAACATCGATGGTCCAGCATTGAACTAATGTACATGCACAATAAGTTATGAGACAAACATCCATATAATTATAGAATAATCAAATGTATACTTAAAAAAATGTTTTATTCGATACATAATTGTGGAGTTGACGACATAGTATACAAGGGGTCTAGGGGATCATTGCCACCACAACCGACACTCTTTCCCTGAGTTTTTATCATAAAAAATAGATACTAATTTAATTAAATTCATTCATTTAAAAATGAAATAAGATCAAATAAATTTAATGAACTTGCAAATATTTACCTGTGTATCAATGCCAAATGTTGCATTGAGAAAATCATCAGTCATCAGTCCATCACCCTCTTCCTCTCTCTTGACGGTACCAAATGTGCACAGGGATCCACAAGAATGACAAAAATGACCCCTAATAGACTAACCATGGTCACCCTCGACTAGAGGAGTGACGCACTGAGTGAGAGTCTAGGTCAGAGCACTAATTGTGCCTAGTTTTTCCAACTCCATGTGTTCCTTCACATTGGAAGGAATACTAACATGATCTCCCTGTGGCTTGCCACTGGGAAACCTAGGTGCATTAGGGTCATGACATGCCATAGGTCTATCAAATGATGACCCCCCACCTCTACCCTGAGACTCTAGAAAGTCAAAATAATTTGACACTTCCTTCAGGACAAACTCACAATAGAGTTTCCTCAAGAAATAGATAGGAACCTCATGATTGTTATAGTGAGGGGAATCAAAGACCATCCACCATCTATCCCAAAAGTTTGCTTTTATATCTTCATTCAAGCACCAATGAATTGGGATCCTCCTTGTTGTAGGTTTAAGATTTTTAATTTCCCCTGGATTTTTAAAGAGTTTGCAAATGTCGGCTTTTGTTATTTCTTTCTTTTTTATGTCCTCATATGATAATTTATTTGCATAATATTTTTTTTGTTCTTCTCTTTTGTCATTCCATAAATTTAGTTTCCCATTAACTGAACCTATGTGGGTCAAGATTAATTCTAATGATTTTTATAGTGTTGCCCTTCTAGGATTTGTACCAATAGAATCTTTTAACCTCCTAATTAAAGATTCTATTTCATTTTTTCCTCTTTCTATTTGGTTTATCAAGTTTTCATGTGTTCCAAGAGGAGGTTTCTCGATTGGTGAAGGCAGTTGGGGTTCATTTTCTTGATTATTTTTAGCATCCATTTGTTCATGAGGAGAAGATGGAGGTTTTGGTTGAGGATTTTCAGTAGGGACATCATTCTTTCCTGATAATTAAAAGAAAATCTATTTCAAAAGTCTAATTAAACATAAAATTTAAGACAAGAAACTTTGACAATCAAATTTGATTGAAAACTAAAAATTAAACCTAAATTTCAATACAAATAACATACATGGTTGTAGAATCACTTACCTCTTCTTTTGGTTCGACCTTGATGACATCGTGGAGCCATTTTTTTCTTTAATTTTATGGAGAAAAACCCACAATGAATCACATATGCGATGTTATGGAGAGAAAATAAGAAAGCCACAAATTTGGGCAAAGAAAATGAGCCACAAAAGTAGCTGCCCAAACTTTATTAAAAACCTAATAGGGCCCATGGCCTATAGGGCGCACGCCCTATGGTTTAAATTTCCCAAGCCATAGGGTGGCATGGGCTATAGGGCATCTGCCCTATGTGTGTATGGGTACCAAAAAGGTATTTGGCACCTTTTTGGTCCCCCATCTTGGTGCATATACCCTTTTACAACATGCTAAATCCTCAGAAGGTAACACAAATAAGTTGCTAAATCCTGACGAGACACACATTTTTATTTTTTCTAAATCCTTGGAAGGTAACACACATAAGTTTCTAAATCCTAAAGTAGATACACATTTCAATTTCAAATATGCTAAATCCTCAGAAGGTAACGCACATAAGTTGCTAAATTCTAAAGAGATATGCATTTTATATTCCATAGTGATACAAGAATGTAGATCTATGGGTATTCCAAAAGCCATCAGAAGATGTATTACAACTACAAAGCGCAGTTTATGGGTGAACTATCAGGTTTGGGTACCTATTGGGCTCTCCCTCCTTGGTGATTCATGGTAAGGTGGGCATCTTACTCGGTGAGGTAATCACTCTCTCTTTTCTCTCTTTTGCTTTCATGCTAGTAGGATTAGATCATTAAGCTATGTTATTTAGAGTATTTCTCTTGTCTCTCTTATGTAGTATTTTATGCTTTTATGATAGCTTTCCAAATATGATATTAGTATAGGAAGCATTTATTAGCAAGGTTTCCTTTGCTAGTTGATTTGGGTTTGTTTTTGTACTAACCCTTCTTTTTTGTGTCTTTTAGCTTTGTCTTTGTCTTCTCTTTGTTTTTGTGCCCTTGTGCATGTATGTTGAGTTATAATCCTTTTCTTGGGGGCTCATTCCCTTGAATAAGTGATGGTCTACCTCATTGCGATCCACTGGAGTCTTTCTTCTAACTTTACCACAAGTATGTTCGATTTCCATACTCCTGCTAAAGTGGGGGCTTAATGTATCATCTTAAAATGAAATCACTTCCATGTTAAGACTGTTTAGCCCTCCTTAGGGGGGTTTTTTGGGTCATTATCATGTTTTCTTCTAATTTCTTCCCCTTTTCCATCTTCTTTGCCTATTTAGTACCCTGATTGGGCCTCTCTAGGCACTATTTTATCCACCTGGCATATTTTCCAGGGATCTTAACCCCCTGGGTCAAGGTTGATCTCAACCTTGACCTAGGTCAAGGTCAACCTTGACCTTGACCTAGGTCAGGGTCGATCTTGACCTTGACCCAGGTCCCCCTTTTCCATTGAAAAGTTTGCCGGATGCAGGGGAAAATCAAAATTTTATTTCCTGCTTCTAGGTCAGTTGTTTCGATCTTCAAAGTGGAGACTCTTAGAAAGATATTTAGCATAGTTCCACTTCTAGGAGTATGCGCCTAATTTTAATTTAATTCTCCTATGTCAACTTCTCTAGAAGTTTTTTCCCTAGACTTGTATATAAGGATGCCTTCTCCTCTCATTTTCTATCAAGAAGAAACTGATCAAAGCAATCATCTACTTTCAAGCATCCATTGTTCTACATGCTTTCGAGCTTCCAAGTGTTCAATCAAAGTTTTCAAGTCTTCTTCTCAAGCATTCAAGTTCTCCATTGAAGATCAAGGATTCAAGCATTCAAGCCTTTGAATGGATTTGGTTCAAGCATTCAAGATTCATCATTCAAACCCTAGATCTATCCATTATGTGGTGTGATCTTCCTTCAAGATCGTTTGTGCATCCTCAAGATTAATTCATTCTTCCTTCAAGGTGTATTCCAAGCATATAATCATGGAGGTTTTAATTTAAATTTATGGTTTTTAATGTTGAGTCTAAGCTTTCATATTAACATACTTGTTTAAATTTGAAATACAATTGCATATATATTGAATATCATAGCTTCATTATTAGATCTACTTCTACTACTTGCTAGCATTCTCCATTACAATTTTGATTTCAAGGTTAATTCCTAAAATTGTGGTTTGAATAAGGCAAAACTCTCCCCAACAAACAAAACCATTTTTCTTGTAGGTATATGTACATAATAGAGAATTATAGAGTAGATTCGGATACCATTTTTGGCAAACTTTTGGGATCCGCGAACAGATTTTCTGTTGGAGTGTTGCAGGTCAAGGTTGACATAAAGGGGTTCAATTGTGCCCGCGTATTTGGATAAAGGTTGACCTTGCTCAGAAAAGAAAACAATTTTTGGGTTTTCTCCATCTCTGTGATTTTAGGCCAGGGCAGGTTGCAGAATTTCCAAAAACCCGGTACAGACATTAGAAAATAGCAATTTCCAAATCTGCTACATTTCAAGATAAGTGTTTCATTTCATCTTAATCTTTCAGATCTATTGTTTTACTTTATAATTAAGAAATTAGACCCCTTTCCCTCTTTATCCATAACCAGTTGATTCATTTTTTCATTAATCATCTCATTTCGGTTAATCAATTGGGATCTCCTTGTCTTGGATTAGGAGGTTATATAACAAACAACACACCATATATATATATATATATATATATA
>MU223022.1:58422-78901 GCA_018584345.1 Thuja plicata | reverse complement strand
TATGTACACATATATATGTACACATATATATGTACATATATATATATATATATGTACATATATATAAATGTACATACATATATCTATATGTACATATACATATATCTATACATATATAAGTTTGGTATGATATGGCGTATTTTACATTGTATATTGCATATTTAGTTGATAGTATGCTGCCACCAATGCCAAAGGGAGAGATTGATGAACTATAACTGATTGAATGTTTGAAGTTGATAAGTTGATGATCACCGAGCTGCAGAAAGTAAATGCAAGACATTAAACTAGTTAATGTATTGTATTGTCATTGATGTCAACCTAATATTTTATGATTGCTCGTACATATATTGTCACAACAATTAAAGATCTAAAGAGATGAAGTTTTGGTTGTCAGTAAAGGTATACACCGAGTGATAGGGTTACCCCAGAATAGTGAACTCTGAAAAGTTTAGAATGTTGCCCGACGGACAAACAACACCGAGGACAGTGTTACCCGAGATCAGTAGTACCCGAGCAAGTGTTACCAAGAAAACTAAGAGTTGATAACCAAAATCAGCTGGAGTAAGAAAATGACAAAAATACTTAGCTGGTAGAGCTATATTTAGAGTTAACTGATTGATAGATTTGTTTTCTTTGACTAGTTGAACTAAGGATAAGAAGAAGATTTAAATCTATTTTTATTCACAATTGTCAAGGAGAAATCTATGGAATAAAACTAAATCAAAGCTTCAATGATTAAAGCAATGCATGGCGGGATTTGTGGATCAAGAAGCAATCTACATCAAGCACAAGAAAGACAAGGAGATTTAAATTGTGGAATCATGTCTATTTAAAGAAACAATTAATTCATTATGAAAAGAGGAATGTTGAATATAATTCTGGTGAAGATAGAATCCATCATGCAGATCTGATCATACAGGCTAAAGAATAGAGCCAAGAATTCTTGAGACACTAAGCAATAGAAGCAAGAGCATTCATCGAGTAGAAAAGAAGAAAGAAGGAGAGAAAAAGAATTGAAGAGAATATTGATTAGAGAGGTATTATGGACTAACAATAGATCTAAAAATCTGCAAAGTAAAGTTGTATTATTGAACAAATCATTTACTATTTCAGTTTAACCATTGATTCAGAAAATCTCTTAACTGAGTGGGATTTAACCATCCTTATTATATTGAGATATTCAAGAGTATCAAAAGGTTTTCTTGTTCAAAACATATTGAATACGAGGTCAAAAGATAAACTCTTATTTTTGAATCCTCTAACAAGGTCACACTTAACAGTGTGTTTGTAACCTTTAACAGGGTTGGCTCTTCACCGAGCTCAGTTCAGAAGAGTGAACATTTTGGGTTACCAGTCCCAAGTGGTTTTTCCCTCAACAGAGTTTCCACATTACATTTCCATGTGTCAAATGTGTATATAGCTCATTTCTTTGATGTTTTTCTTTACACATTACTAAAATAGGATTGGTTGGTAAACACTAAGTTTAATTGGTGCTATTCAGTAAAGGCTAGAAATAGATAAATAGTATAGTCACCGAGTAGTTTATATTTGTTAAGAATTACATAAGGCATACATATTGTAGGACTGAATGATAACTAAAGGTATTATACTTGTGATATAGGTTGAGGTTGGATTATTGAATTAATTTTTGAGGCCCCTAATTCACCACCCCCCTCACAGTTATTCTAACAGAAAAAAGTTAAAGAGGAGTTTTCAGGAGTCAAGAGGATTCGAGTGAAGCTTTTATAAAAATCAAGAAAAATTATTGAGGAGAGATAAAATTTTCAAGTAGCGAGAAATTTGTTGTATTAAAAAATGTGAACGTTTTAAAATCCAAGTTTCAGAGGATTTTTTAGTAAGTTGGAAAAGTTTGTGGAAAAGCAGAACCCCTTCAAAGAGAGAGAAAATCCAATTCTGAGAAAGGATAGAAAATTTGATAGTTTTCAGAATCTTCTCCTTGAGAAATTAGTCCACTTTTTTTTTGTTTTCCTACATGATTCTTTTGTTTTATTTTTAGTTTTTTTTTTTAGGAATGGCTGAGCTAAAAGGAACGGGCATGACAAGGAAGCAGTTGATAAATAATGAGCAGAGAAGCTTTTTTTGTAGAGTTCAAAATTGTTTCAAAATGGGCGAAAATTGCAGATACCAACCTCGGATGCCTGGACATGATTGAGTTCATAGGAGGATGTTTGGGTATAAAGATCACCAGCCAACCCATTTGACCACACAGATTGTAATAATTTGCATTTGCAGGCCACAAATGATTATGTTTGGGTCAATGATGCCTTCACAATGCGAATTATGAGGACTTTGCATATTATTTCAGTAAACTTACAATTTGAATTATGAGGACTTTGCATAGTATTTCAGTATTTTTATATTCAATCTCCTATGTCATATACATGTGTTGGCACAAAAAATGAGGTATGAAGGATAACAGTTTAAGGGAGTAATCGAAAGTGGCACTTTACGGCTGAAATTCCATGAGTGTAACCCTCAGTTGCATTTTTAGGCCACAGACGATTATGTTTGGGTCAATGATGCCTTCACAATGTGAATTATGAGGACTTTGCAGAAAATGTTGCACATAAGATTATCTTACAGAGCAATGAAGCTAGTGGACGAATACAAAGCCTAGTTTATGCAGTTCCCACTTTCTCCTATATATCAGAGTGTAGGGATTTTTTCCACAACCTTACAAGCTCACAAGATATCCTACTGACAATATGGATTTGTTGGAACTCACTCGACGGTTGAGAGTGTATGAAAATATTTAAAAATGGAAGAGGAAGTTGGGATTGGATATCCAAATTTTCATAGGAGAGGATAAAACTGAAGAGTGCCCATGTGTAAAGGTGACTGAAAGATCCTAGGATGAGTTGCACTTCTTCCATCAGTCATTCTACTTAGGAAGGCTAGATTTTGATCCCTATAACAAAATTAGGTCAATGGAAGGTACATGGTATCAGCATAGGATGCACCTTGAAGATTTTTGAGCCAGTGTTGTAGACAAAAATGAGATAAGGAAAAGGATGCACTCCAAATTTCCCCTGAACATTATCAGAGCTTACATACTCTTTCACGTACCTGATTAGATGGAGGAAGATTCAATTGTGTTTCATAAAGGGTATAATCTAGAAAAAGAAAGGGTTACTCATCCCTATGACTGGAAAAGGAAGAATATTTCAGCTTTTGATGCTTTGGAAAAACCAATCCTGGACTTCACAAGGTGGTGGGTTAAGCGACAATTTGACAAAATGAGTGTACCAAAAGAGGAATGGACATACAAGTTGTTGGGACATCAACCACTGCAAGATGAGAGACCAAAGAAACCTTCCAGATAAAGAGTAGAAGAAGGAGAGATTCCATCAGGGAATGTAAAACACAGGAAGGAGAAGGGTGTTACTCAAGAAAAACACACACACAAGGTAGGTTGGATCTTCGTGTGGAAGAACCATGACAGAAGAAACCATGATTTGAGGATGCACTAATACATTTGGTACCAAATTGCAATGGCAGTGCCGTTGCATTTTTTCCGTCACAACCTTGTCATTGTTGTAATTGCGATGATAGACCGTCGCAATTGCGACGATGACAAGGTTGTGACAGAAAAACTGCAACAACACTGCCATTGCAATTTGGTACCAAATGTATTAGTGATGTGGCATCCTCATGTAGTCAGAATCCAAGTGTATAGGAGATAGGAACTTTCACCGGGAAATAAGTAGAAACAAGTAGAAGGGAAAGAAAAGAGCAAGGAGAGAAGCACATGAAAAGGTTAGTGTAGGATAGATTGAGTATTAATGCCAATGAGGGGGTTGGTGCAGCAAGAAGAAGGGAAAAATAAGTTAGCAGTGAAGAAAGTATTGGTGTGTTTTTCAAAAGGATTATAGAGGATGAGATTCCCACAACTAAAGAGGAGATTCCTGCAATAGAAACACCAGCCCCAGAGGTGATGGAAAAAATTCCTAGAGGCGAGGAAATCGATACAAGAGAAATATAGGGATAAGAGAAGTTGGGAGTGTAGAAAGATCAAAGTATCATCGTTCCAGAATAGGTGAAGTAGAGGCTTCAAAGAAGTCAAGAAAAGGAGGTTGACCCAGTGGTCAAATTTTAGGAAATCATGAACAGGATCAACCAATAATAGGAGAAAGGAAAAGCTAAGAGGTTCACAAAGATTATCAAAGGAGAGTCTAGATCCAAAAACCTTCAGCTTTAAACACCATCTATGGACAAGAAAAAGGATCAAATCAATCCAGATGAGTACAACGTGGTCAATTTTGACTTAGGTCATGCCTCACGAGAGAAGGTATTAGAAAAGCTTGATGATTGCACACAAGTAGTCAAAAACAAGATGAGGAAATTATAAGAGAAATACAAGAGGGAGAAGGGAGAGATCAGAGAATTATGTGACTACATCCATAGCCTACCTCATCTAGTAAGGGAAGAAGGTCCATCTTTTGTTCCTCCCCTAATTATTCCAACTAAGGCGGTAGAGAGTATGAATAAGATCAGACAAAATTCTCAAGGGGTAAAGGCTTGGATAGAAGGCATCCAAAATGAAGCCCAAAAGCATGCTGAAGACTTGGTATGATTTCGTGACAGGGCACTAGCCATCTTTTCCTAGATACAGTAAATGGAGGATTTGCGGGTGGATGAGTATATCTATCACGATGAGATGATCACAAAATTGCAAGAGTTGATGGAGACACCCATGGAGGTACTAGTTGACCATGGGATTGTTAAGGAAGGAGAGGCATATAATTTCACCTGATGGTATGGCACAATGCTCATGGCCAAGGAAATGTTTGGGCATTTCATTCAATAATCTTCTCGATTGAAGGGAATAGCTTAGAACATCAAGAAATATATCTCCAACATTGTCGAATCTCTAGTGTCAAAAAGGTTGTATGAAAATGAGCTAACTGTAAGCAACCTGAAGAGTAAATTAGACTTGAATTATTTGGATTAAATTTCTCCACCAGGGATGACTTTGAGAACTTCTCCACTTTCTTGAATGACATGCACACTACTTAGGATTTGTTGTCAAAATGGGAGGACAACTTGAGAAAAGATGAACGAGATATGGTAGCTTTGGAATTCAAGCAAGAATCAATATCGAGCGTCAATGTAGATGAATTAGAATCAGTTTTGGGAAGATTCTAGGTATTTAGGCAGAGTGATCAAAGGTAGACTTCGTGGTAGAGATGAATTTAATGCATAGTGAGAACGCTTAGTGGTCATTTATTGCACCCCACTCTCCTTCTAAGTATGCGTGCATAATGGGTACTTATTGTCCACTATGGTAGTGGATTCCTTTTGCATTAATGTAGATTCCTTCTTCTTTTCCCTAACCCTAATTAGGGCTAAGGTTGCAAGATCTAGACCATCAGTTATTGTTTCAATATGGGCCACCCATTGTATTTGAGGACCTATATAAAGGCCTCACTTCTCATTTGTAATGGAGAAAATTTTGAGATTGTTGCTACAAGCTACTAAGATGATAAATTTTTCATTATTGGTTTCATGATGAATACGTGATGTGTTTTAGTGATTTCTTGGTTTCACAATTCCCTCATTTAGTGTAGATTTGTTTGATAAAGTTATATAAAGTGGTGTGATTTCAATGAGAAATATGATGGTGTTTTGATGAGTTCCTTTGGTTCATACTTTTGATGTCTTACTGATTATAAATCATTGTGCAAAGTTATCTTGAACCTCATTCTTGCATATGCTTAATTTACATCATTCGCATACATTGTTCTTCATGATGGTGTCTGTGGTGGTATGAAAATCCTCTACACAGACCTTGAAGATTGCACTGGTTCTCATGTAGTTGTAATATAACTTGGCAAAGTGAAACCTGGTTGTTGGGAATTTTTCCACTAAAGTACTGAGCATTGCTATCATTTCCCTTAGGAGTAGATTAAAATTTATGAACCCTACTTCCTTTTTCTTTCTGCATATTCTAAAAATTCAAAAAAGGATTTTCATTGCAAATCTTTCTAAGACTGAAAATGTAAGGCCCCTTGTGATATTCAACAAATCATATTTACCACTGAGCTTATCCATGGTCAAGACATGACCCGAAAGTAACCTTTTAGAAAACTATATGATCTTCTCACAATCTTAGCATATACAAAACCTTGATCAAGAGAGGATAAGATACCTTAGTATTTTGTTCTAATGTTTGGTGGGTCATAAAACACACATCAACAGAAACTGGCGCTACAACAAGGGCTATTCACATAAGTATTAAAATATTTTTCATCATGAATCAAGGTGGTACTATCGTATAGAGACATTATACCTATCTTGCAGCCAAATCTCAGATTCATAGATGACCAACAAGAAATCATCACAGGATTTAACTCTCTCGTTTGGAAAGTTAAGAGAAGTGTAGTTGAGTATATGCCAGTGAGTTTTTTTTTAGAAGAATAAGAAGAGAAATCTCATAGGATTGAAGCAGCTATTCAAAGAGTATTAATCATTCAAAGAAATCAACAGCTTCCAGTACCTGTTAGAATAAATTAAGGAAGATTTCACATACTAGAGTGTATTAGTTCATTCTCGCCTGAGGTACATCAAAGAATTTTAAGATTCACTCCATGAGAAAAACAATTACAAGAATTAAATTTTGATTGAAAGCCCATGTGAAGCAAGAAAGAAGCATCGACAAGTCAAATTTTTCCAAGTGTAGCTAAACTTACAAGGTTATTTCAAACTCCACCCTCACAGCGTCGAGCACAACAAATTGCTGATGTAAAACAAGGATTAAATCAAGGAGGTGTTCAACAAGGAGCTATACAAATTCAAAAAATAATAGTTTTGATACCTATACAAGAAGTTTCTCCTCCATTCAACAACAATATCTAGAAATGGCCCAATAACCATGGCGTCTGCAAAATGCATCACTGCTCACGATATTTTCCGCTTATCAAAATATGTTGAAGAATCTAGAACATTTATGTTCCAAGTTCTTTGTTAATGATGTCAACCGCACTACTGATGAACACATTAAGATTTTTGAAGACGCCCTTCAAAACATAAATGTTCAAGCTAAAGATGTTGCCTGGTACATCAATGTACCTCCTAATTCAATCTCAACTTGGAAATAATTGAAGGATGCATTCCTGGGGAAATTTAGACTATCGATCACAACAGTAGAGTTGCATAGATAGTTCATCAAGATAAGAAGACAAGAACATGAACCGATTGACACCTTTAACAATAGATTCCAAAGGGCCTTTTCAAGGTTATGTGATCTCTACCGCATGGGCGACGATGTAGCACAACCTATTTGTTATACAGCTCTAAATTGCTTCATCTCTATGTTTGTCCAGAAGACTCATCTTCCTCCTACTAATTTGATTCAACCATATGTAGAGGCCGAAAGCGTCAATTTTCAATCCCCAAGAACTGTTGGGTGTGTGCACCAAGTTGTGGACCAGAAAGGGGGGTATAAGCGGACACATTTTTTATGAAATTGGGTAAATCTGATCTTGGAACAAGCGTTTGAGGGTTATTCTCTCAAAATAAGAAGATGTGTAAATAATAAAAATTATAGTACTCTGAATCTAGTTTCTAAAACACTAACTTTTTAAAAAACCAATAATATTAAGAGGGTCAAACCTTGCGCGCACGAAAACATGTTCCTAATTTTTTTGGAAAAACATAATATAGTTGTTTCTGTGTGTGGTACAAAAGATATAGTTATATTTAGTATTTTTTAAATCCCTTTGGTAGGATGATAGGTAAGAGTGAGATCTAGAATTTTTGTATTTTTTGAAATTTTACGATGAGTATTTTTTTTCTGTGATTTTTTGAAGTGATCACATCCTAAAAATTTGGTACTTGTTCGTGCGCTGGGCATAACTTGCATCAAAATAATAAAAAATGAAAACTTTTTTTTTTAAAGTGTTTAGAATCAAGTGTAGAACAATAATATGTAATTTATTTGTAATTTGATTTAGTATATCAAAAGTTATTAAAAAGCTGGTAGACAAATGTCTATGAGGACAATCAAGACACTGGTAAAGAAAATTAAAATTTACTATGCTAATGTTGTCCAAAAATAGAAAGATTTATATGGTTAGAAAGCTAAGAAGACGTATGAGATTATGGTGAAAATTATAAATATACCTAGTTGACAAATTGCAAACCTGATGAAGATAAAGTTAAGAATTCATCTTACAAGATGAAAAAATGTCTAAAAGAATAAAAATGGAGGGAAAATGAGCCTCCAAGCCTTTGGGTCATTTTCCAAATCTCTTCCCAAGCCATAACTCGATTGGGTTTCTAAATTTCAAATAACCCGATCGGGTTATGAAAAGAAAAAGGTACTTCAAAACCTGATCAGGTTTTGAAGAAGTAAAACTTATGCATTTTATTCTCCATAACCCAAGTGGGTTTTGAAGAAACTAAAATAGGCTTTACTATGGAAGCCATAACTTCCACATACGGAGTCTGATGGACTCCATTCAAAAAGCATCAGAAAGATATTGAAAAGATCTAACACATTATTAACCTATGATCATCTTTAGGAATCAAAATTTTTTCTTCCATCCATTTGAATCAAGTAAGGTATAAAATAGGCACTCATTATTGCCCATACATGCAACGTATAGGAAAATTAGTATTCTCTCTCTCTCTCTCAAGTAAAAATGAGAGAGAGATAGTATGAAGAAGTAAAAAATATTCATTTTATTCTCCATAACCCGAGCAGGTTATGAAGAAACTAAAATAGGCATTTCTTCTGGAAGCCATAACTTCCACATACGGAGTCCGATTGAATCCGTTCAAAAAGCGTAGGAAATTTGTTGAGACAACCTGACACATTATTTACCTAAAATCAACTTTATTAAGAAATATTTTTTCCATCCATTTGAATCAAGTTAGGTATAAAATAGGTACTCATTATTTCCCATACATGCAACATATAGGTAAATGAGTATTCTCTCTCTCTGAGAGAGAGAGAGAGAGAGAGAGAGAGAGAGAGCATACTGATTTTCCTATACATTACATGTATGGACAATAATGAGTACCTATTTTATACCTTACTTGATTCAAATGGATGGTAGAAAAAATGTTGATGCCTAAAGATGATCATAGGTTAATAATGGGTTAGATCATCTCAAGATCTTTTGTACGCTTTTTGAATGAAGTCAATTGGACTTCCTATGTGGAAGTTATGCCTTCCATAGAAAAGCCTATTTTAGTTTCTTCAAAACCCGATCGCGTTATGGAGAATAAAATGCATAAGTTTTACTTCTCTCTCTCTCATACTATCTCCCACTCCCAATATGAGAGAGAGAGAGAGATTGTTTCCTATACTTTGCATGTATGGACAATAATTAGTACCTATTTTATACTTAATTGATTCAAATGTATGGTAGAATAATTTTGATGCCTAAAGATGATCATAGGTTAATAATAAGTTATATCATCTCAAGATCTTTCATATGCATTTTGAACGGACTCAATCAGACTCCGTATGTGGAAGTTATGGCTTCCATAGCAAATCCTATTTTAGTTTCTTCAAAACCCTATCGGGTTATGGAGAATCAAATGCATAAGTTTTACACCTCTCTCTCTCTAGAGTTACTACTCCATATCTTCTACAGCTACTCTCTCTCTCTCTCTCATATTATCTCCCACTCCCAATATGAGAGAGAGAGAGAGAGAGAGTATTAAGAAGTAAAATATATTCATTTTATTCTCCATAACCCGAGCAGGTTATAAAGAAACTAAAATAAGTGTTTCTTCCAGAAGACATAACTTCCACAGATGGAGTCTGATTGACTCCGTTAAAAAGAGTAGGAAAGTTCTTGAGATAGTCTAACACATTATTAACCTAAAATTATCTTTAGTCATCAATATATTTGTTCCATCCATTTGAATCAAGCAAGGTATAAAATAGGTACTCATTATTGCCCATAGATGCAATGTATAGGAAAATTAGTATTCTCTCTCTCTTTGAGAGAGAGAGAGAGAGAGAGAGAGAATCCTCATTTTCCTATATGTTGCATGTATGGGCAATAGTGAGTACCTATTTTATACCTTGATTCAAATGGATGGAAAAAAATGTTGATGACTAAAGATTATTTTAGGTTAATCATGTGTTAGATCATCTCAAGATCTTTCTAATGCTTTTTAAACAGATTCAGTCGGACTGTGTATGTGGAAGTTATGGCTTCCAGAAGAAAAGCATGTTTTACTTTCTTCATAACCCGCTTGGGTTATGGAGAATAAAATGCTTAGTTTTTACTTCTTCAAAACCCGATGGGTTTGGAAGTACTTTTTTCCTTTCAAAACCCGATAAGGTTATGGCTTGGCTACCAAGCCTAGAACAATTTCAAATTTTCAATAACCCAATTGGGTTATATGAAATTTGAATTTTTTTTTATATGTGTCCACTTTTTTGGTCCACAACTTGGTGCACACACCCTGCTACTGGAATTCTGAATTTCTTTGGGAATCCTAATGCACTAATCAGGGAACAATGAACTATACACTTTCTCTTAATCATGTTCATGTTCCTTCCAATCACTTAGTTTCACATCTAGGGGCCCCTATGTCTTAGGAAATGCCAGAAAAACCTATGTATCTCCAAAACATGACAACTTCTACAAGTTCTATAAGAACTCAAGAAGAGATGAGATGAGGGATCTAATAGAGAAACTAAAGAAGTTGTCCATTGAGGTCACCTACCTCAGAAATGAAAATAATCAATTGCAAAATCAACAAATAATTTACTAGTCACATCAAGGAAATAATCAAGGATACCAAGGGAATCCTCCAGCCAATTAAGAGAATCATCAAGGATACAATTAGGGGTATCATGAAAATAATTATAAATAGCGAAAAAACAATCAAGGTTATCAAGAAAATAATCATGGGTACTGTAATAATACCAAAGAACATCGTGGAATAGAAATCCAAACAATGGTGGTGTACCCTCACCATTAGATATTCCACCAGCTTCTATAAACTGACCTGCAGATAAATTTTTCCTAGCTGAAGCAATGTTGTCTAGATGGTTTCAATCACATGAAACAAATCAACATTCAAATTTACAATGCCAATAATTTTAGAGGGTTGTCGACATTTTCAAAGGAGAAGTCAGAAACACTATTGCACCAAAAAATCCTCCACCTATGGGGTTTGAAGTGTTCCTTCACTGAGGTACTATTAGATAAATAAGAGGGGGGTAAATTAGTTATTTCCAGTTATCCTAAAGTCTGAAATACTACCATGTGTATATAACAACAACTTCAAACACATAAATCAACTCGGTGAAATATAAAATGTGATCTCAAACTCAATCTACCGAGTAGCTGTAAAACAAATACTATGATTACCGATCAATGCAGATAAAGGATTTTGTAAAGAAAAATAACAATCCAACATATCCATACACATTAATACATAGATTTTATACATGGCTGCTAAGGGAAAAACCACTTGGGACCGGTAACCCAAAATAATTCACTCTTCTGAAGTGAGCTCAGTGAAGAGCCAACCATGTTAAAGGTTACAATGCACATTGTTAGGTGTGACATGGTTAAGGGATTTACCACTAATGATTCTCCCTTGACCAATCATTCACCATTGGGTTAACAAGAAAACAATCAACATTCATTGAATGTCATAAGAAAAGGACTGTTAAGTCCCACTCGGTTAAGAGATTTGTCAATAACAATGGTTAAACTAATATAGTAATGATCTGATTCAAATACAACTCTATTTTCATATTTTTGGATCTATGCTAAGAAAAATAATACCTCTGATCAATATTCACTTCAATTCCTCTGATTCTTCATACTCTATTTTGCTCGGTAAATGCTCTTTCTCTGTCGCTCAGTGATGTTTGTAGAAATGCTTGGTTCTGTCTTCAACTAGTTTGATTAGTCATGCATGAAGTTAATCTCTTTAGCAATATACATGCATGCACACGTATATTGCATAGTGAATCTCTTGTCTATTTAAATAGACATAATAAACTATTTAATATCCATCCTTATATTTTTTCTCTTAATCTCCATTGTTTATTTTGTCGCTTTGACCTTCCTCGGAAGTTGTGTCAAAAAAATGTTTGAATCTCCTTCGTCTGATCATCTTGAATTTTTATATCCATTTGATCAACATAAGAAACCTTATCAATTACCTCAAAATCATAAATAATTTTCCAGCTTAGCATTTTATTCGGCCTTCAGTTTATTTTACTCGGTCAATATTAAGATATGTCGGTGATACCTAGTTCGGTTAACACTATGCTTAGTATACACCATGTTTACTCTGTGGCCACTATTTTGACTTGGTGTATAAAAAAATCTTCAGTTACCAACTGCATAAACTTTGTTTGTTCCAGATATTTAATCCATAATAGATGTTTGTAACCACAATGATAATAAAAAAATTTGACAATACATTAACTGATTAATGTCTACCATCACATTAGTAACTCGGTTGATCATCAACTCAATTAGTTGTATTTCATCAATCTCTCCCTTTGGAATTAATGGCAACATAATATGAAAATGTCGTAGAATACCAAACTTCTATTCTACAACTATATGCAAAATGTTGTAGCCCTCCCCTTCTATTCTACAACTAGATGTTTGTAACCATGATGATAATAATAAAAATTTGACATCAATGACAATACATTAGCTGATTAATGTCTATCATCACATTAGTAACTCAGTTGATCATCAACTCAATGAATTCAAACATACAATCAGTTGTAGTTCATCAATCTCTCCCTTTGGCATTAATGGCAACACAATATGAAAATGCCATAGAATACCAAACTTCTATTCTAAAACTATATGTAAAATGTTGTAGCCCTCCCTAGCTTGTACATATCATATGTTTAATCACTACACAACATTAAAGCTCACCATGTGAACTCTCCCTACGGATTTGACTCTTATGTTCTTGAATCTTCTCTGTCTCTATAGATAGATATGTCATTGCTCTTCTCCCCCATTATTTGTAGAATCTTTTCTCCCTTTAATGGATAGATATTTCATTTCATTTCTCTCCCTTTCTCTTTTCTCCTTTTCTCCCTTGTAGTGGATAGATATTTCATTTAAACTCTTCTCCCTTTGATAGAAATGCCAAAAAGAAAATATACAGCTCTTCAGTAGCCAATAATATCTCTGGTTTTCAGTTCAGATCAGGTACCTTGAATGTAGTGATATGAAATGTTCAGTCCAGTTCTTAGTTTGCATCAACATGATTGATATTCTGATAAAATGTAGGTTGATGTAACCTCCTAGTTAGCTTAGTGATCGATAGAGAAGGGACGAACCCCTAGTCTATTCCTCAAGTACTCAAATGTATCCTTTGGTAAGGGTTTAGTGAATATGTCAGCTAGTTGTTCTTATGATTTTACATATTATAGTGTCACTTATTTTTCTTGTACCTGTTCCCTCAAGTAGTGATACTTTATAAATATATGCTTTGTTTTTTCATGCATCACAGGGTTATTAGAAATGTTAATAGCACTAGTATTATCACAATAAATTATCACTGGGTTAGTAATCTCTTCATTCATACCTTTCAAAAGTTGTTTTATCCATGCAATGTTCAAACAATTTGCAGCAACAACAACATATTCTGCTTCTGCATTTGATTGAGATATGCATCCTTGCTTCTTACTGATCCAAGTAACTAATATTTGTCCCACAAAGAATGCTCCACCAGTAGTGCTCTTTGTATGAGAAATATTCCCAACCCAATCAACATCTGTGTAAACTTTCTGTTCAAATTTGCCTTCTTTCTTGTACCATAATCCATAATCTTCAATGTTCTTCAAGTATCTAAAAATTCTCTTTACAGTAGTCATATGTGATTCTTTAGGATTAGTAGAGAATATTGCTACAATTCCAACTGCGTGTGGAATATCTGGTCTTGTGTGTACAACATACATCAATTTTCCAATCATAGATCTGTACAATATCTAATTTACCTCAGTTTTCTTATCATCTTTTTTCAATTTGCATCTTGTGACCATAGGTGTATCAACTAGTTTTGAATCTTCCATTCTGAATGTCTTCAGTACTTCCTTGATGTACTTTGATTGATTAATGTATATGCCTTCATCCGGTTGTGAAATTTGCAAGCCAAGAAAAAATTTGATCTCTCCAAAAATTGACATTTCAAATTCTTTACTCATTTCATCAACGAATGATTTGCATAAGTTACCATTTCTTCCAAATATAATATCATCAACAAAAATTTCAGCAATTAGAATCTTATCATCAGTTCCTCCTTTCAAGTAAAAGTTGTTGTTATCACTTTTCCTAAAAAATCCAATACTAATAAGATAGAAGTGTAGTCTTTAATACCATGCTCTTGGTGCTTGTTTCAGTTCATACAAAGCTTTGTGCAACTTACATACCATATTTTTGTGATTAGAATCAACAAAACCTTTAGGTTGCTCAATGTATACCTCTTCTTCTAGTATTCCATTTAGAAATGCAAATTTAACATCCATCTGATACTTTAAATCCTTTGTAAGAAGCATAAGCAAGCAATATTCTAACTCCTTCAAGTCTAGCAATGGGTGCAAAAGTTTCTCCATATTCAATACCTTCTTCTTGTGCATACCCTTTGCATACTAGTCTTGCCTTATTTCATGTAACATCTCCATTCTCATTCAATTTGTTTCTAAATATCCAATTGGTGTCAATTACATTCTTATCACACAGTCTCAATACCAATGTCCATGTTTTTTTTCTTCTGTATCTGTTCAATTTCTTCATTCATTGTCTTAATATATTCATCATTTGCAAGTGCATCTCTAATAGTTTTAGGTTCAAATTCACAAATCAAACATGTGTTATCATTCAACTTACTTTGTGTCATCATGCCACCTCTATTGTCTCCAATAATTTGATTTTGTGGATGATGTCTTCTTACATATTTTGCAACTACATGATCATTGCTTCGTTCTTCATTGTGTTCTCCAATTGATGTATGATTATGATCTCTAGGTGCAACACCTTCCTGATTCTTAGTTGGTGCATCTTGATGCTCGATAACATTACACTGTTGCTCGGTAATGTTAGGCAGTTTCTTGGGAAAAGTGTTAGGATCATCAATGTAAACAAATATATTGTAGTCTTCTAGTTCTCTTTTACTTTCAGCATCATTCTTCTCAGAAAATTCATCAACTCTTACATTTTCACTTTCAATGATCTTGTTAGAAGACTTCTTCAAAAATTTACAAGATTTTCACTTAGTAGAATATCCTAAAAATATTCCTTCATCATATTTTGAATCAAATTTCCCATTTCTATCATCTTTCAATATAATATAGCATCGACTTCCAAATATTCTAAAATAACTCACATTAGGTGTGTAACCATACCATAACTCATAAGGTGTCTCGTGTGAATCTTTCTTTAGTTGTACTCAGTTCAATGTGTATACAATAGTACTAACAACTTCTCTCCAGTATACTTGTGTAACACTCTTTTCAATCATCAGTGTTCTCGTACAATCAACAATAGATATATTTATCCTTTCAACAATCTCACTCTGTTATGGGGACTTTGTTGCAGAAACATGTCTCTTAATTCCATGCTCATTATAAAAGTTAGTGAAATCATCATAAATAAATTCTCCTCCTCTGTCTATCTTAAATATTACATTTCTTTACCACTTTCTTTTTCCACTTTAGCTTTGTAACAATTGAACATCTTAAATGATTCAGATTTTTCTTTTAAGAACATGACAATTATCATTCTAGAATAGTCATCAACAAATAAAATAAAGTATATGTCACCATAATAACTATGTGTTCTCATAGGTCCACATAATTCGGTATGAACTAGATCCAAAATAACATTACATGAAATTTTTTTTTCTCTTATAACTACATTTTGACATTTTCCCATTTGACAATTTTTGCACGTGACATGATTAGGTTTAGATAAGCTTGGTAATGATGACATTATTTTTCCATTAGTACACTTAGTGAAAAACATTGACAAAGATCACCGACAGATTATAAGCATTACCGACAAATAGCTAGCATACCTGACATAATACAAAGGTCACAAGAAAAATGCTAAGTATAGAATCCACAGAGATCACCAGCGACCACAAGCATCACCGACAACCACAAGCATCACCAGTGACACAGTTTTAGAACTAACCTGATAGGAATAGAAAAGGCATACCCGATGACATGTTCAAGAAAGGAACACCGATGACCAAGAAAACCGACTGTCAGAACCGACAGTCAGTTGAAGAACCCACAAGTTGTGGTTCTGAATTTTACACGACGGATAAAGCAAATTAATTCTATTTATAGAGTTTTTTTTTTGTTTTAAATCATAACTTGAGGATCAAGCAAGCTTTATGTAAATATTTTAATGCATCCTAACGAATCTAAAACATATCTAACTAAAGATCAAGGTCAAGTTGTAAACCTTGGATCTAGAGTTAACTTGCGATGCATGAATCAAGAACTGAGTCTAATTTAGTATAAATAGATGTTCAATCTCAATTGTGAGAACATGAATTCATAGTTGTTGATAGCCGCCAAGAGCATCTAAGGATCAGAAGGTAGAATTCATGTAAAGGTCAGAAATAGAATACATTAGTTATCAAGAACACATAGAAGCTACCAATAAGCAGATAAAGGTATTATTCAATCATGGAAGGATGATTATTAATATGTATGAAGCTTTATAGGATCTGTTATCAGCAATTAAAGATTGCATTTATCATCAAATCAAAGACTTATGTAGTTGCATTCTAACAAGTGCATCACAACTAAAATCCTTTTGTAGAAGGTGGACTTAACTATTCTTTCCAAATCTCTTAACAGAGTGCACGCTTAACAGTGTTGCTAAAGCTTCAAATGAAGTAGATATTAACAGGTCTCCACTGTAATACTCCTAACAGAGTAGGTCATTAGAAGTGACCAAATGTAAGTGTTAACCAGCCCCTTCTTATCTACAGGATAGTGAAGTCTTTTGGGTAACAATCCCCACCGCAGTTTTTATTTCCTAATAGGAGTTTTTTGTGATATCATATCTTGTGTCATGTGTTATCGATTTTCATGAATTTTTATGTTATGGTTACATACTAAAGAATTTATGATATGATTGCATATGCATAAAGAAAGATGAATAATTAGATAAGATAATTTACAAACTGATGATTAAGGGTTAATGGGCTAACGAAGAAAAGTTTGAGAGGTACTGATTCACCCTTCCCCTCTCAGTACATCATCTCAATATAATTCCAACAATTGGTATCAGAGCTAAGTCTCTCTCTTGAAAAGCTTAAATACTTGAGAGCAAAGATCAGAGCAATGGACAAGTTCATATTGGACATGACTATTGAGAATGAGCAATTACAGATGCAAATAAACTATGAGCAATATAAGGAAGCGAGAATAAAGCTAAGACAACTTCTTGATGAAAGAAAGATTATGGAAACTAGGCTGAATGAGAAAGACTACAAAGAAATGGAAATACAAGAATACTTTGAAAAAGTAGAATCATCATTGAGAAAATCTTTAGATGCATCAGTTGAATAAATTACAAGTATGTAGGAGATCAATCTACATCTAACAAATCAAATCAAGATGCTGCAAATTGGTCAAGAGACTCAAATGGTAAAAATGATTGATGTCATGAATGATGCAAGAAAAGCTGAAAATGAAAGAACACTAGCCATTGATGATAGGAGGAAAATTATAGAGAAGCTACAAGAAAAAGAATCAGAAATTCAAAGACTCACTGAGCATCACCATGAGGTTACAAACCAGATAATTCTTATGAGTCAAGAAGCAAACAGATTAAATACAGAACTCATTGAAAGAATACAAATCATTGGTGAGCTAAGAGAAGAGAAGGAGAAATTGAAGCATGAAATCAAAGTCCAAAATCAACACAACGAGTTAATAAAAAAGGCTGAGGATAACAACAGAAGGATGGATGATTTTCTTGATGGACAAAGAAGAGTCAACAACTACACAAGATTAGGGTACAACGAGAATGGTGAATCCTCTAATCAACTAGATCAGAGAAATGCTTTCACAACCCCAAGATCCAAGAAAATGTCATGCAATCACTGTGGAAAACCAGGCCACACCTCAAACATCTACAGAAGCAAAATGAAAGGTATTTCTTAAGCACAATCTAATTTTATTGGTAATTGTTATAAATGTCAAAAGAAAGGACACAAGGCACATGAGTGCGGATCCAAAGTGATAAATCCAAAGAGAAAAACCTATATGGACAAGTACTGTCCTACATGCAAGATGAATGGGCATACACATAAGGAATACTAGAAAAAGAATAACAAGGCATAAACTCCAAAGGAGAATGATAAAGGATACAAACCAGCAAGAGTAGGTAACTCATATGTTTGGGAATATAAAACATGGGTAAATTTCATAGCATGTGGAAGGTATGGTCATATTGTTGCCAACTGTATGAGAAAGTGGACCAAAAGGTCAAGAGGATGGTCCAATCCAGGTATGGCATGTTTACTTTTTCATAAGGTTGGACATGTGATAAAAGACTGCAAAGACCGACTGACAGACACAAATACACATCTCAATGGAAATACCATTGATGACATCAAAAGAATGAGAAACAAGATGTGGGTAAAAGCCACAAACACTGAAGGTGCTAGAACAAGCAATACAAATGGTAACACCCCATCCACTGGATCCGGTGACATCACTACATCTCACTAGATTGCACAAGTAAGTATGGAACTACATGATGACAAGTTTTACTATGCATCGGTTCCATTATACAGAGTTCATATTGTAATATAGGCATGAATAAACATGCAATATATTGTTATGTGCTAGACTGTTGAAAAGTAACCATTGGTTATTGGGGACAATATGCATTGGTGAACACACACAGAAAAAGTTAGCATTACTTACAGGAATGTATCAGTCATTACACAAGCTAAGTGTAAACTGACGGATATCAGTGAATATTGAATCAACAAAAGCTTTCTTCGCAACCTCACCGATAATCATCGGTAAAGTCTCCAAAACCACTAGCAACCCTGATGCTTTGCATAGACACCGACGGTATTATGAATGTCTTTACCAACAAAAGCAGTCTTCATAAACTGACGAGTTGGTAAGCATTTATGACAACTTAGGGCACAAAAAGGGTATAAAAGCCCGATGGGTAAGCTCATTTTTGCACCCATGATTTTCGAGTAGAGCAGAGCGATTTGAGATCAGATTGGAAAGTGACCCAATAGAAGTCAAACACAAAGCATTTAGATTCATAGGAAATCACAGAGAATCAGTAAGTTAATACACTCACCGATAGCACTGTCTTTATTTTGCAAAAATCCCTAAATTGCAAATACGATGGCATCAACCTCTAGGGTAGAGAAAATTAAGGATGACAAGAAGAAACCCTTCAAACTTATTAATAGAGGAGCATGTGCTGAACCTATGTATAAATTACACCCAGAAATAGCTTCTCAATTAGATGATTCCAGAGAATTCTCCTGAATCCCATCTAGGGTTTTCCTAGTAGAGGACATAAGGTCCTACATTCACTGCAAGATCTTAGAGATAGGAGATCTAGACCTTGATAACGCCTATGAGGCACTTTGTGATGATGCTGGAAAGCTCAAAGAAGAGCATAAACACTTGGAAGTAAAGGGACTCACAAATGCACTGCATTTTCCTATGGTTTTCAAGACAGAATGGATTAAAATTGTTCTTAGCAGAGTTCACAACAAGGCTCTATGGCTAAACAAGCCAAAAGCTATTAAAAAGGATGTTATACATGCGGTTACTGGTTACCCTATAACTGATAAGCCGCAGGCTCACAAACACCCATTTATAGTAGAAGTTGAAAAACTAACTGGTGCAAAATCAGATAAAAGGGCACTGAAGGTCAACACCATTACCGACGCAGAGCTAAAGTTTGGATCATGTGTCATTGGATACAAAATCTTCCAAGAAAGCAGAATGAACAACATATCTAGTACTGCTATGAGCACAACATACAAGATTATCAAACAAGGGAAGAAGATGGATCTTGCAGAGATCCTATTACATCAATTTGAGGAGAACATGTGCACAATATGGTCTTCAAGGACAAACACATGTAAGTTTGGTTCCCTCATAATGTGTATATTATTTTATTTTGAAGAATACTTTCCTTCCATAGGAAAAGTTGCATGGGATACAAGTGGACCCATTACCATTCAGATCAGTGAATTCATAGAATCAATTGGTACAAATTTTGACAATGTAATGCATGAATATTTCAAAACCATTAAGGAAATGCTACAAGCAAGAACTATAATTCCTGAGATTCTGATAGAGGAACACTAAGAAGAGATATGTTTTATGGTGGATATAGATTTCACTTACATACAAGCAGTAGTTCCAAGGAAATCATGGATTTCAAAGTTGGATTATGAAATCAAAATAGGATTAGCAAATGAATGCATCAAGGCA
>MU223022.1:0-22288 GCA_018584345.1 Thuja plicata | reverse complement strand
CCTGTCCCTTTTTCACAAAACCTTCAGGCTGATTCATATACAACTCCTCATTTATGTCTCCATGTAAAAATGTTGTCTTAACATCTAGCTATTCCAATTCGAGATCCCAAATAGCAACCAATCCCAAAACTGTTTGGATGGATGTCATCTTCACAACCAGAGAGAATATCTCAGCGAAATCAATCCCCTATTTCTGAGTATATCCTTTTACCACCAACCGAGCTTTGAACCATTTTTGACCTCCTCCTTCATCTTTCAATTTATAGACCCACTTGTTCTTGAGTGGTTTTTGATTTGGTGGAAGAGAGACCAAATCCCAGGTGTCATTTTCTTCAAGCGAACTCATTTCATCTGTCATAGCAACCAACCATTTATTTTTATCGCTGCGTGTACAGGCCTCTTTATAATTTACTAGTTCAAATTGTTCAGAAATTAATAATTCGGGCTCTGCTTCTTTAGCAAATAGAAGTTCATAATCTAAGAATTTTGAAGGAGGCTTTCGTTGTCTAGTAGACCTCCTTAATTGGGGTTCTACATATTCGGTTTGATCTTGAACTAGTTCAAATGGAGAACCAGAGATTGAAGTTCTTCCATTTGAATGTTTAATTCCCTGCCTCTCTGTTTCATTGTATTTATTAACCCAAAAATTCTTTGCTGAAGGACCACAATTTGAAGATTCCTCAAGCAATTGTGGTGACATTTGAATGCCAGCAATTCTGTCAAACTCCTCATACTGGCTGTGAGTAAATTTCTCATTATTGGCAGGTGGAGAAATTAATAGGTCTGTTGACTTGTCATGGGTACTGGCTGGTTTGAAGTGGCGAGATCCATGTTGGTCTTCACATGACCTAGGCTATAGTTCATGCGGGCTATATCCTTTGTCCTGTGAGTTCTTCCCATCGTGTTGGCTCTCAACTCCCTGCAGGTCTTGTTCTTTGCGCAGGCTCTGTTCATGAAAACCTTGCTGACGCTGCCCCTGCTATCCATGCTGATAGGGAATTCCACACGGGTGTTGTGCAGAGGGGGCTGTTTGCTGTGGACTGGCTGCCACATCCTTACCATGTGCGGGTGCAGAGCATAGGGGAATACAGGGAGTGAAGACCCCTGTTTTGATGTTGTGACATGGGCCAGCTTGGTTAGTTGCTACCGTACAGACAATGAAGTGACCCTGCTATTGATTTCGTGTGGGTCTTCTGCAATGTAATGGGGGTCTTCTGAGATGAAATGAGACTCTGTTGTAGGTGAGTCATGGGCAGAGTAATCTCCCATGGGTGTGGGGAAAACTATAGCAGCTTCTCCTTGCTGTTCGATAGCATAGGAAGAAGCATTTTTGTTGTGGATAAAGTCATGGACTGGCTCAAACAGATTTGTTTCATTCCCATTGTGCTGAGAATGATAGGAGGAGTCTCTGTAGATGTATGGTGCTATCCCCTGTTCTTCCTGCATACTAATTTCTTCATAGGAATCATCTGCCTCTTGTTCATTATTTGAACTTAGAGTTGTAGTATGAGAAAGAAAAGGAGGATTTAAAACTGAATTTGGTGTATGTGGAACATGCTGCAAGTGTGGAGAAGAAAATGAATTCATTTGAGATGCAAATAAGGGAACACACTCTCTGTCACGTGTTTCCTCTTTCATAGTTGGAAACATTGTTTCATTAAACACCACATCGCGACTCTGAATGATTTTCTTTTCAACTAGGTCCCAAATTCTGTAACCCAATTGGTCTTCTCCATATCCCACAAATATGCCCTTTTGTGATTTGAAATCCAGCTTCATCCTTCTTTCTTTTGGGACATGTACATAAGCTTCACACCCAAAAACTCGGATGTGTGAGTATGAAATCCTCTTTCCCAACCATTCCTCTTCCGGAATACCAAACTCTAGATGAGATGAAGGAGACCTATTGATTAAATAGACCACTGTATTGCAGGCTTCCACCCAAAATTCTTTGCCCAAACTGGCATTGGAAAGCATGCACCTTGCCTTCTCAAGAATGGTTCTATTTAACTATTCTGCTGCCCCATTTTCTTGAGGCGAATAAGGAACAACCTTAATTCGTCTTATACCATGATCTACACAAAAGTTATCAAACTCCAACGAACAAAATTCACCTCCATTATCTTTTTTTAAACACTTAATTTTATGACCACTCTGATTTTCTACAAGAGCTTTAAAAACTTTGAATTTAGAGAATACCTAATTTTTTCTAGAAAGCATATAAACCCATACCTTTTGGGTGCTATCATCAAGAAAAGTAACAAAATATTGTGCACCTCCATAAGAGGTTACCTCTGTGGGACCAAAGACATCTGAGTGTATCAACTCCAAAGGTGTGGTCTTCTTGTCATGACCATTCTTCAAGAAGCTGACCCGTTTTTGTTTCCCACAAAGGCAATGTTCGCAAAACTCCAAATCTGCAAATTGATTTCAGTTCAGCATAACCTCAAGGCCTTTCTTACTTATGTGACCCAATCTTTGATGCCAAAGTGCAGCATCGCTGCCCACAAGAGTCATAGCAACTCCCACCTCACCAACAGTTTCAACAACATAAAGGCTGCCCACTTTATTGCCTTTTGCGATGACCATAGAACCACTAGTGACTTTCCATTTGTCGGTGAGAGTGGTGAGAAATCCTTGTGTATATAGCTAACTTACAAAAATCAGATTTTTCTTCAATTTAGGAATATGCCTAACATCTTTTAACAACCATTTAACTCCTCCATTTAAATGCAAAACAATATCACCTCTTCCAATAATCTCACACGAATTATTGTCCCGCAAATAAACTTTTCCATACTCACCTTCTTGGTAATTTGTAAACAAATCCGTGCAAGAAGTAGCATGAAAGGAAGCACCAGAATCTAGGACCCAAGATTCAGATGTTGTGTCACTTGTGGAGAGAATTAAGATGCCATCATCTTTATCATGAGCTATGTTCGCTCCACTGTCCAAAACCTTTTGTTGTGCTTTCTTGTATTTTCTGCAATCTTTCTTGACATGGCCAGATTTGCCACAAAACCAACAGCCACCTTCTCTTCCTCTAGACTGCGATCTTCTATCAGATTGTGACCGTCGATTGTAATTATTTCTGTCTCTATGCTAGATTCTTCCTCTATTTTCAGTGCTGACCATGGTAAGAGCATCACTGGATGAGATGTCTTTGTTACTTCTTCTCATATCTTCACTAAGAAAAGTAGCAACGACTTCATCGTAGACCAGCTTCTTCATTGTGGAATTTGAAGTGCTAACAGCTGTAACTACGGGATCCCAACTGTCGGGTAAGGAACATAACAAGATGATGGCTTTGGCTTCATTATCTTGTGTCATACCAATCGAGGTTTCTTGACATAAAAAAGTGTTTAAATCATTTATATGATTTGACATCGCTGCCCCTTCCTTCATTTTCAGATTGTAGAGTCTCTTCATAATGAAGATTTTATTTGCAGCCGATGCCGTCTGGTACATGCTCTGAAGTTTATCCCAAATTTCTTTTATTTTCTTTTTGTTCAATACATTGAACAAGACATTTTGTGATAGCGAAAGAAAAATTGATGCCATTGCCTTGTCATCAATCTTCTTCCAATCTTCATCGAACATCGCAGCTGGTTTCTTAGTTTTTCCTTCCAGCGCGATTGATAAGTCTTGCTTAATCAGCAAGGAACACATCTGCACTTTCCATAGGCTGAAGTTCTTTCCTGCAAATTTCTCTATTTTTGTATCCTCCATTCTCAGAAAATTTAATCACAAAATTTCCAATCATTTGTTCGCCTACCTCTGATACCAATTGTAGAATTGAAGAATTTGAAATGAAAATAGAATTAAAAGAGCAGATTACAAATAAACACATAACACACTGTTTATCATGGTTCACCACAATAGTGGCTACATCCACACTGAGAGCAGAGAAAATATATTAACTCAATCGAATGTTTACAATGAAAGAAGAGCCAAAGATATAAGCTCATAACCAAGCAACTAAAGAGACAAAGGCAACAACAGGACAAATGTCCGTTGGCCTTCCAATCCCAACACTTAGTTCACTCATGTTCCTCAAGAGGCCCAAAATTACATGGTCATGTGGCTGGAGGATGTCGATGCAAGGGCAAAGTAAAAATTATGCCACAAGGAAAGGATGGCCCGAGCTCTTAAGGGCTGCGACTACACTCTTCTATCAGTGCTTTGGAAGTCAAGACACAGTTTTTTTTTAGACAAGGTTCATGATGATCTCAATGTAATTAGCTGATAGGCTTTCTCTGGGGAGAAACAAGTAACCGAGAATTTGTCTCAAGCTAAAAATCCGGTGGTGGCACCATTTTTACAGTGGAACATTTCCCGAACAGTTGCAACTTGGCCGGATAATCTGAATCAATATATTTATATTTATTTTGGTAGCCAGCAGGTTGGAACCCAATGGCTGCGTAGTGCAGGCGGGACCATAAGGAAAATATAAGTCAGAATTCTACCTACGTCTGGCTTAAGAGAACTTTATGCGAGGGTGGGAAATTGCTTCTTTTCCATCTTTAGACCTGCTATGTTTTGGTGAAAACTGAAACTATAAATCAAAAGTATAATTTTAAAATGAAGGGAAAATCAACATACTTAGATTTGCATTATCTTTTCATAATTTCTTCAAGCTAGAAGCACCCAAAAGCTCTAAGACTCTCAACTTTTGATGGCGCAGAGAATTGACAAGCATGTATGCAATAATGTGGACGCACAAACGCACAAACAGGGCATGTGAACTATTTGATCAAAAGGATATAGAAATTTTAATTGAATTATTTGATTGTAGGATATGCACAATGTGTGTTTGTTCAAAATGATTTTGAAACTTCTAAACAAATACGATTGGCAGGTGTAAAGCCAAAATCAGCAACTTTCCCGAGTATCGTCACAACCTGTCCAAAAATGGGGGTTTTGGAACAAGGTATGGACACCCATCAAACCATGAATTATTTTAGGAGCATTATTAGTTGTTTCCTCTCCATGCAATTGTGCTTGCCTCTTCTAGCACTTCAAGTTGCATACAATAAAAATTAAAATAATAATAATAAACACCATACCACAAATACAAACAATTTTATCAGCATAGAAAGTCTAGATCTTTGGTTTGTCATTGCTGTTTGGTTTGGGTTTGCTATTGGAAATGACTCTGGGTTACGAGTTATATTGTCCCATTAAGATTCACATGTAAGTTTCCCAACATCTTATTTGTAACTCTAAATTGCGATCCACCAACCCGGCTGTAACTGCCCTTAGAGACATGTACGTAAAATGTGTATTCATAAACAAGGCACATGAACTATTTGACATAATGCTTCCAAGAATTTTTTTTTCATGGAATTACCTGGCTGCGAGTGTAGAATATGTACAATGTGGAACAATAGACAAGGCATCGAACTTTGCACCAAACTGTTTGATAGAATGCCTTAAATTTGATGGAGCGCCCCAATTGCAGGATATTAGAAGATTGGTGTACAATAAAAGGAAATGAGAATAGTTCCATTCCATCAATTGTTGACGAAGAGTTCTCAAGTGCCACTAATATCAAACATGAAAATGGTACTTCTTTTGTTCGATAAGCCAAATGAAAATTGGTATATGATAAGTTTGAGCTCTTGGATTTAAACGTGAACAGATTGTGTGTGATTGAGGGAATGTCATACATAAAAAAGTATCAAGTAGAAATCATTTTGATCGACACAGAATCAATTTTATAATAATGAAAGATGCTTTAAGTGCAAATGCAGCAAATTGCAGTTGTTCATCACCCCGTGTTAAATCAGATTGGTAAATTGTGTGAATACTATGTTACAAATTTGGATGTTAGTTGGAATTTTTTCTTCTGCATTTCAGGTCATCAATCTTGTGTGACACTAAAATAAACTTTAAATTTTATTATTTGATAGGCTTTCCTATCTGGAAAACCTCCTACGGGAAAAGTGTTTCACGCAGTGAGTCCGGTGTGAACAAAAAAAACATTTTTTTGGATAGCATATCTAGCCACTAGCGGCTTTGTTTCTCACTATTATAATAAGTTTTTGCACAAAATTATTTGTCAATTGGTGTGATTTTGAATGGTGTTGAAAGGGGGGCAAACGTGGGCATACTGAATCGTGTACATTCTAACATCACTATTTCTTTTGTTCTTTTCACTAATATATCAACCATTCAGCCCTCCTAGGGGGTGTCCTGTACTTTTCATCTCTGGACATTACCTTCAAGAATGTTATGTGGAGCAGTTTAAGTTTTGATGATAAAGATTTATTATTGGAGTTTTAACTCATGCTTCATTTATCAATAATATGTAAATTTGTAATGTTTATATAATTAATTATTATCAAAATTAACATGTAAATATAAATTATTGATGTATTTTGAAACTTTCTATTATTATTTTTTCCTTCTACAATATATTTGTTTGTTTATTTATCATTTTTTTTCTGTATGTTGCTGATGAACTTTGTGTGTTGCCAAGAAAGTACAACTTACCGTCGAACAAAATTGTGGAGGTTGTTTGTTGTTACACTTCATGCCTGAAAAAAAATCTAGACTGGTAGGTATAAGGAGATAGGTGATAGTTCATCTCATTTTAAAAAGAATTCTACATCAGTAGTGTTTTGTAAATTTTTCTTGCAAACTCTAGCCAGTATTGTTGACTACAATTCATACAATTTAAGCCTTTCAATTGTGATGGCCACTGTTTGACTCTCTACACGGTTTCAACCTTATGTTTGCTATAACTTTAGGATAGATGTCTAACTTTATATTTTTAAATATATGTATCATACAATGTTTTTATATTTCTCCTATCGGCCTTACTCTTGCATCTCTTTTGATGCAAGCGCTAGTTGGTATCATTGTACATCGTTATGATTGTCTGTCTCATTTTTTGAGGTTATGGGTTTTGGATTCACATGGGTAATTGGTTATGCTGAAGGTTTCCCAATATGGGTACTTTCTTAGGTAATGAAATGTAATTGGGTTTTTTCTATTCAGCTTTGGGGGTGGTATTTTTGGTATCAGACTTATAATAGGATGTGTGACAGGGATTTTGGCATGGATGGGTGTTATGTAGATAGTTGGTCTAACTTTGTATAAAATTTTGTACTTTTGTGGTAGGGATAGGGGGTTTTCTTCCTGCTTCTTTTCCCCTTGAGCCCCACTGAAACAGTTTATATATATTAAAAATATAATGATTCTGTCATTTTCATCAAAAAAAAAATGACAAAAATATATCATTTTGAATGCTATTTTATAGTAATTATTAAGCACTAAAAAACAATAATTACAATTAACTACCAATGTTGAAACTTTATAATAATGAATAATAGATTCTTTTGTTAATCCAAAAATTGATAAAAATTATAAAATTTTAATATTGAATCACCTTAACAAAAATATAGAGGTTTACAATATCACACTGTGGAGCCATTGCACACAGATTTTTAGAATCATATCAACTCCCTAAAAGTATTTTTGGTTAAACACAATAGATTCAAACACTATTGTAAAACTTGCTACATACAATAGTCTCATTCCAATGTCATACTCACACTTTCCTCGCTTCACTCTTCTTCATTAATATATGTAGAGATGGGAGGAGGACTAGGAGAAAATTCTGGGTAGAAATATTTGTTTGACAATAGACAACCCATAAATTTAGATATTTAGATCCATTTTGTAAGAAAATACAATTTCAATTTTAATGTTTGTTTCCCCATTATAAAGAACTCCCCTATATATTTAAAAAATTAATATCCCATAGGCTTTTTAAGGGAAGAAAATCCCCGCCAACTCCCAAGGTTGTCTCATGAACCAATGTTTTTGTCGCCAGAAAGTTCAAAATTGTCAGGAAATGAGTAGGGGAGAGGGACCAGTAGCCGTGAGAGCTAACTTTGTCAACATGTAGCCATTGCATGGAATATCGTAAGACCTTCAATTTTTTTAGAAATGTAAAGTGGACACTTAACTACCTACAACCAAGGTTTGAAGGTGTGACTTATCACGCAACTCGTTCAAATAGCACACCTAGTGAAATGTGTTAAAATGACCTTTTTAAAGATTCGACCAAAACATAATCTAAAATTCCTTTGTTGTTGAATTTAAAAATATCATTTGTTATTAGTAGAATATTTTATTTTTATATAAAATATAACATATATGCAACTTAAATGGACCAAATACCTATTAGTAATCATAAATATTGGTTATATCTAACTTTTATATCTAACACTAAATGACCAATACTTGAACACAAAAAAAAATAAAATAAAATAAAATAAAATTGTTGTTATAAAAATAGCATATTATTACATAAATTACAACTTATATCCAACAAGAAGGGACCAAAACTTGAACACTAAAACTTTTTGACAATCTCACAGATTTCATGAGAAAATACAAGGGATTTATTGTGTTCACCATTTATATATATGATAAGACAAATTGTTAATATGAAATACTCTAATGCATATGCATTGCAACCCCAATAGTTGTACACTAAGATAACAATACTTGTTTAAGTAATCATCTTATTTTATTAAGTGAGAATATTATTTTTTAAGTGGCACACATATAATACATAGTTATGATATTTTATTTGAGACAAAAAGTTAATTATTTCACTTGTTAATGAATTTATTTGTGTTTTTACTATAACATATATAGGTTGTCATGCATTCAAAAATTGGTCCATTTTTATCAACATTTAGAAATATTTGATTTACATCTGGATTATTTAATTATAATATATAGTAAAAATGTGTGGTAAGACTGAATAATATATTCACAAGTGGGTGATCAACTATTGGAACCTACTATTGGTCCCTTTCCCCTAATCTCAACTTGGGTAGTTTGTGTGCTTTCATAGTTGAGATGGCCTTCCCTTGCTGATGCTTCACCCTCAGAAGTCTAGAGTTTCAACAAGAGTCATACTTCAAGATCGCCATTATTTTGAGAGGATCAACGGATGTCAAGGATTTGTATAATATTATAGCTTTTGTGGATGGTGTGGACAATGATGGTGTTAATCTTGTGCATCTTGTGAATTTGGATCATAATGGACTTTGTTGGTGCCCAAAAATGAAGGATCAGATTTGGCCAACTGACAGGTACACACTAGTACCTCTGCAATTATGGCTTCGTTAGGCCAAGGCTGGTAGGCCTGATTCCACTTTAGTCTAAATAATCTTCTATGATGCCTAACTGCATACATAGACAATCAAATCCTCTCCCAAGGTGGTAAACCGTCCTTAGAGACAAATGATACAATCTCCTGATAGCTTTAATCTTATAAAATCTAAACTAAAACTGAATTATCACTAAAACCTAATTGCTAATGCTTATAGGAAAGTAATCAAATAAGTTTGTAAACTACAAAAGCAGAAACAGATAGAAATTTTCAAACAATAATAAGATCAGTGCCTAATGAACATCTGGGTTATAGAGTCAATAATTCCAATCCTACATATAATCACAGACAATTTTAAGAATACTCACTTTTAATAAAGCAAGACTATCATTCCATAGGCTTCCACTTGATTCACAATTCAAATGAATTTACATGACTAGTCCTATCAAATTTAACTCAAACTAAGAGACCAATAAGAATAATAGTAGGTACACAGACAATACAATTGATATTCGAGTTGCATATATTAAACTTTGAATTACAATATTCAGGGAATAAAACACAGTGGAACACTCTAATACGTAGAGTATATGAAAAACTGATTGAAAATAATAACATATAACTTGAAATAAACAAAGACAACTTATCTCATTTGGTATTTGAAAATTTATGCATAATGACTCATGTCTGCAATAGTATCCGTTCTCTTCTAGAGTTGTTACTCCCAAAAAAACCACCTTGTAATCTTTTAAGTTTATTTTGACTCAATATTTATGTCTTTCAAAATTTCCCGTGAAAGGACATACCCTTTCATAAAAACCTAATCCTATGAGTAACCCTACAAATTACAATATTAACCATATAAATGGTTTGATGAAAACATTTCCCGTATTAAAAATAGACTTTGTTATATCTTCAGGTAATTTACTTTGGTTATCATCATCTGTCTATGACATAAGATTCCTACACACCAAAACCAATATTAGATAACCTTAATAAGTTTAAAATTTAGGGCTCATTATATTTAATAATGTTTTCAAATTTCCAAAATGATGCCTATATCAAAATTTATTTCTTTTAATTTTAATAATTAATAATGTATCAAAATAAATAATCAATAAAACCATGATATAGGAACATCCTTTACATGCACATAAATGTATTTGATAATATAAACTAAATACCAATAAAGTTTAAACATTTAATCATAGGTATGTACTTTTAATTATCAAAAAATCTTATTAGTAAGGTGAAACCTAAAATCCATTAATAGGAATATAATTTTATGTTTTGATTGAGATTTACTTTCAAATTCTAAACATAATATATCTCCTTTTCAAAATACCCTTTTCAAAAGTATGAAACAATACTAATTTCATATGAATATACTTCTTTAAAACATTTGGGTAAAATAGTTGTAAACATTATAACCCACCCTAGAAAATAAAAGGGAAATACTTACCCTAATTATGCACCTTTATAAAATAAATTTTAAAAACATAATAAAAGGAGCATAAGCATTTAAATCACCCAATTAATATTTTCAAGAATGAGAAAGTTAAATACAAATCAAATAAAGTAAAATACAATCCATTATACCCTTTTACCCTAATAGTTTGAATTTTTTAAAATTAATATAGGGTAAAGTAAGAGATTACATTTAAGTATTTTGAAAACTTAAATTTATGCTAAAGATATTAAAATAATTTCAAAACACATAAACATAATAACACTTTCCAAAATGAATTACCCTATTATGTTATTTCACTTTAGTCATTTAGGGTAAATTAAAATAAGACCTAAAAAGGATTACATTAGTGAAAATCTAAATCTCATCAAAATGTAAAATCTTTTAAAATACATAAAATAAAAGAAATTCAATTACTTTTATTTACCCTAGTAAGATATTCATATTAGTAGTTTAAGGTAAATTAGGATAAAGCTAAAATAAAGGAAATACATTTATGTGAAAAATTTTTAATAGTATATATAAAAGAGAAGTGAGATAATATGATTCTCTCTAACACATAACTCTAAGAAAACATTTAGACTCATTGGTTAGAGGGGGGATGGGTTGGTAGGTAGGAAAAAGGGTTGGCTTTAAAGGTCGAGTGTTGAACTCCCGATCGCCGCCCTTTTACCCTATGCACCTATTTTTCCCTCTTCTTTTATTTCTATTTCAAAAATATTTATACACTTATCCTTTTAAGACATAATATTAAAGCTTTTTCTTATAAACATGAAAACAGGATAATAATGATTATCTAGCCCCATTTAACTATATAATTAAATTTCAAAATAGGGAAATATTTATGAAAATAAAAATAAGATTTTATACTTTTCTGATATTTCACATATTCAGGGGCCTGAATTTTCAGATGCCAATAGTGGCTTTTATTGGGGACGTGCATTCATGCCTGGATGCAGTGAGATGCTAGTTATCTCTGGAAGAAGTAGACCATAGTAAGAAAATAATCATGAAACTAGGACAAAAAATAATTTGCAAGTTTAGAGAATACTTCCTGTTTCAAGAGAAAAAAGGTTTCAAATACTGAACATGGGTTGGGAACTCTTGAATGTTTTCATCAGTGTCCTGCAAATGGTAAGAATTCTCACCTGATTTTGAGATGATCATGTAAGGTCCTAACCATAATGCATCAAACTTACCATGATTTCCTTTATCTTGGTCTCTTGCCTTCCATTTCAGTACCCAATCACCTTTTCTGAAAGACCTGTTTGACGCCTTTTTGTCATGAAGGGTCTTAACTTGTCATTGTTGTTGAAGATTTCTTTCTTGTTCTTGTCTCCTCTTCTCATCTAACTCTGCTATCAGGCTCAATCTGTCCTCCATAAAATTTATGTTTCCGAGCTCTTCTTTTTGAACTAATCTATAAACTGGAAATAGATTATTTAATGGTAACCTTGCTTGTTTCCCATAAACCAACTCATAGGGAGCGAAACCTGTCGATATTTTTATTGTCACCCTATCTGACCACAAAGCCAAGCTTAATTTTGAATCCCATGCTTTCTTATTGTTTCTCAACATTCTCCTAATGATCTTTATTATATTTTTATTGTTTGATTCTACTTGACCATTCCCTTGTGGATGGTATGGGGAAGAGTATGGTAAGTTGATACCATACTTATTGCAAAATTCTAAAAATTCCTTAGACCTGAAACACATACCATTATCACAAAGGATCTTGCAAGGTACTCCAAATCTAGTAAGTATGTTCTCTGTTAGAAACTTGATGACTACCTTACTTGTAGCTTGCCTCGTAGGTATAGCCTCAACCCATTTTGTGAAATAATATGTTGCCACTAATATCCATTTATGACCTCCACTTGAAGCATCTAAAATCTCCCCAATAAAGTCTATTCCCCACATTTTAAAAGGCTTTTTAGTTTGTAAAGGAATAAGGGGTAATGCACCATTGTATTTTAGTTTTCCTGAGAACTTCTGACAAGGTTCACATTTCTTAACATATTCATAATAGTCATTGAATACATGAGGCAAATAGTACCCTGGTTATAATATCTTATGAGCTGTTGTCTTAGCCGAAAAGTGACCACCACATACTCCATCATGTAACTCTTTTATAACTGACTTGGCTTAACAGATGTCTAGACAAAACAAAATGATACCATCAAATTGTTTTTCCAATATATATCTCCTTGAATCAGTACATACCTTGATGCTTGCAATTTTATAGTTCTTTTTTATTATCACTTAAACCTTCTTGACATTTCACATGCTTTAAGAAGTAAACTATGTTTGTGTACCATGGACAATGCTAGATGCTAGTTCCTGAGTTCTCCAAGTCCACTTGGTTTATTTGGGTTGCATCCAAATTTGATTCTGCCATGAGTTTAGCCAACCCTTGACCTTACTAAATTAGTGATTTGTATTTCAATATCAAACTCTTGAACTTGATTGATCCATCTGCATCTTCTACTTGTGACTTCTGATTGCCTTAATATGTCCTTAGTTGTTACATTAGGTACATATGCCACAATCTTAGCTCCAACTAAATAATTCCTGAATGACTTTATTTCCTTTACTAATGCATAAGTTTGTTTCTCATGTATATCATATTTTAACTCATAAGCTTGTAAAATTTTATTGAAGAAGGCTATCGGTTGCTCATGTCCTTCATCATTTTCTGTAATAGGATAGCTGCAATGGTGTGAAAGGAAGCAAAAGAGAATAGTTGAAATTTTTTTGAGAAATCAAGGGATCTCAAAACCGAAGCTTCCTTGATTGCTTTCTTAATGTTAGCAAAAGCCTCTAAGGCCTCATCTGTCCATTTTAGAACTACATTCTTCTTTAACATCTTTGCAATAGGTTTAACAATTTCTGAAACATTTGAGACAAACCTTCTCACAAAGTTGATATGTCCAAAGAAATATTGAATCCCCTTAACATTTTTAGGAATTTGAATCTTATTAATTGCTTCAATTCTTTCTGGATCTATCTTCACTCCATCTCTAGATACGATATGTCCAAGAAGTTTACCTTCAGTTACCCCAAAATGACATTTCTTTGGGTTTAAGGATATCCCATACTCAAGGGCTCTTTTGAAGATTTGTTCTAAATGCTTGCAATGGTCTTCTACCTTTTTGGAATAGGCTGTGATGTCATCTTGATATATTTCCATAATAACATCAATGAAATCCTTAAAAGCCACATCCATGGATCTCTGAAATGTAGCCCCGGCATTCATAAGTCCAAATGGCATCCTTGCATAAACGTATGTACCCCATGGTGTGGTGAATGTCATTTTATACTGTTCTTACTCTTTAACCTTCACTTGATTGTACCCGGAGAACCCATCCATCATGGATAACAACTCATTACCAGTGATTTTTTGTAATAATGCTTCCATGTTAGGTAATGCATAATTGTCTTTTAATGAAGATATGTTTAAGTTCCTGAAATCCACACAAAGTCTGATATCTCCATTTTTCTTCCTAACATGTACCAGATTTGAAACCCAAGTAGAGTTCCTAATTGGCATAATGATGCCAGCATCTCTCATCTTTACTAGTTCCTCCTTCATCTTAGGAGCCAAAGTTAGATTTATGGGTCTTTGCCTTTGTCTAAAGGGCTTTGCATCTTGTTTTAGGGGTATCTATTGTTGGAATAAGTCCTCCCTATATGCTTTGAGGTCATCATAAGACCAAGAAAATACATGTCTGTACTTCCTAAGCAAGCCAATAATATCTGATATGATTTTTGGAGTCAATTTCTTACCAATAAGGACCTCTTTGGGAGTATATTCATTTCCCAGATTTATCTTTTCTACTTCTTCTACAGAAATTTGATCTATTTTGATTTCATTCTTAGAGTCTTTATTATCAAACATTCTTTCTAATGCCACAAACCCCTTTGGGATTTTATTAGTCTTATGATGAATCACCTCTTTCCCAAATAAAGTTTCTTTACCTTCAACTATTTCAATATAAGCATTCAAATAAATGGACTAATCTTTGTACCTTTCTTCACATGAAAGGAATTTTATGATATTTCTATCATCTTCAAAAACTTGCCAATTTTGAATGTTATCCGGCACTGTTGGTCTTGATTTGGTCTTGACCTGTATAATATCTTCACAAGGAATATCGTTATGCCTAACTATTAGGTTAACCATAAAATCTACAAAAATATTTTGAGACCTATCTATCCAAGTTATTGAAAAAGCATCAAAGCATTCTATGGAATCCCAAACCTCATTCTTGTATCTTTTTAGATTTTGATTTTTGGTAACAAATTTATCCCTAACTTGAGATACAACTAATTTAGAATCCCCATAAACAGAAATAAGTTTAATACCATGCTTTCTTGCTATTTTAAGGCCTAGTAGGAGTGCTTCATATTCTACAGTGTTGTTAGTACAATCAAAAGCCAATAAAAGGAGTATTTAAAATATTTCCCATTTGGGGATACAAATATTACACCTGCTCCATTACCACTTTTGCTACATGATCCATCAAAAAACATTTTCCAAATGCAAGTACTAGTTTCTTTAGCATGTAATTCAATAGGATTAGCATTTTCAACAACATTTTTATGAATACTTACTTGGAAATTCTCTATATCTGTGTGGCAAAAGTATGTAACATGACTTGGATCATTTTCCTTGATGATATAAGTAGACCTTGGTTCCCTGTCAATCCTCATAATCCTGTCATTAACTGGAATAGAAGCATAAGATAAATCTAATTGGACATTACTGCCTACCAAATTAGGCCATTGTCTAGAAAATAACATTCCATAACTAGGTGGTACTTCTATAATAGTGATATCAATATTATAAGACTTTTCAGGAGAAGAAGGAAACCTAAATTCAACATTTTTCATTATTCCAATAACTAAGATAGATCTATTAGCCATAGCATAGCACTTTCCATAAGTAGTATCTACATTCATCCCTAATTCTTTCATAACTCCATGAGGCATAATATTAACTGCTGCTCCAGAGTCTAACATACAATTTCTTACCAATTTATTTTTTATTAACAAAGTCAAAAAGAAAGGGTCTACTTTAGTAGTATCCTCATTAATAGATGTTCCTAGATAAATAACTAATAACTCTTCATTATCCTTTTGTTCTTTGGAATCCTTTTTAATAACATCATTTATTATTTTGAGCCTTTCATTCCTGCAATCAGTTAATTTCATCATTTCCATTAGAGGGAAAAAAAGTTTTACCTAAGACAATGCTTGAGACATAAACGAAGCACAGTTAGAAATTTGCTTACCATTACTTTGGTTGTGCATTGGTTTGCTTATCTTTAGTGTTGAATAAAATTGCCTTTTAGGAACCTCTGCTTTTCCATTCCTTGCATCGCTACTCTTGTTTGAAGCTTTCAATACTCCTATTGTTTGTTCATGGTATGAGTTTATAGCTCTGTTCCTCAAATGATAGTTGCTACGAACCTTTTCCAATGTTGCCACAGTATATGCCTCTCTTTCCTCTCTAGTTGACCTTGTTATTTCTAGATTCTCATCATTATCTGAAAAGACTTGCTGCTCTTGGTAATATCCCAACTTCCTATGATCCTCATTTGGCATGTAATCTTCTTCAGAATCATCACTATCTGCTGCCCAAAATGGGTTGGATGAAGTTGCATTTATCATTGGTTGATCTTCATCTCTCTGATCATTTTCTTCTAAAATTTTATGAGCTATTAGACATCCCTCTTGTAAATGAGGTAATTTGCAGACATCACACCAAAGTTCACCTTCTATGAAGTGATTATTCCTCTTAAGTGGGTCAGGAATTTTCATCTACCTTTTCAGAGGTTTTCCATCCTTCCAGTCAGTATGATAAGGCATGTCTTGTAACCTGTACCTATCATTTCTATTGAAGTTTCTGTCATTCTTTCCTGCTTGAAAATGACCTTTGTTTGGTTTAAATTTTTCATCAAGCTCATTAATTCATCCATCTTATCACCCTCTTCATTCCATTTCAGGGCTGTGGGATTGAAAATCCTGGGATCACTTCTCTTATCCACTCTCCTGACAACTATTCTATTATTTTCAATAGTCAATGCAATTTTAAAAGCTTGTTGTAATGTTGTTGGGTTATGAGATCTTATAGCATAATTTGTTTTCACATCAAATGTTGTCAAATAAAAATTTATTAAAAAGGAATCAACGGGGCGGATATTTTTTAGAATCTTATTTAATACCCTGCTAAACCTTTTGCTAAATTCCTTCACTATCTCATTCACATTCTTCTTCATACTGGTTAATTTGTGAGATGCAAAAGACGGATCTCTGTGATCCCCAAACTCTTCCATAAACTAATCAACAAAACTTTGCCAACAATTAATAGACCCATCAGGCAAATTCCTATACCATTCATCTACACTATCTTTGTACAACTGCACAAACATCATCATACGCACATCTTCAAATGTTATGTCAAATTCATATACAATATTTTTGACATTTATAACATGTTGTTATACAAATTGTGACCCATCACCGGTAAATTTAGGGATAGCAGCTTTTAACTTATTAGGTATCAAGTTAGGAGAGCATATAATATTTGAAAGATCTAATTGTTTATATCTCTCATTAATCTCTTGAAATCTAACATCAACTAGATTTCTATTTTGATTATTATTTTGAAAAATAAGGTTACCTCCTTGATTAACATTTTGGTGCGTATGAGGTTGCATCATACCTCTGAATTGTTGATGTTGTTGCTGTCCAGAATAACCAAATTGTTGATTCGTACCCATATCATACTGTTGTACATGATTTTGACCTCTATTTGGACGAACTGAACCTTGCATTTGTTGTGCGTATTGAGGTTGCATAGGATTTCTTTGGTGTTGTGCATGAAATTTTTGCATAGGATCTCTACCAGGATGCATATTAATTTGATGGAATTCCCCACTATCCTGCATAGGAGTCCCATAAGGCTGTGAGTATCCACCATCGATGCCATGCTCAAGACTATGTTGCTGATGTTCCTACCTATGTGCATGTTGAGATGTATCGGCATTCATACCATGCATATCTCTATAACTTAGGTGAGTATTTTCTTTACAATGTTCATATTCAATCTGCAACCCATGCATATTTAAGTTCTGGTACTATGCGGTATGGTTTTGATAATGTATCTCCTCATTGTTCAAACCATAAATATATTTATTTGGCTGCTCACTTTCGCACTTCCCTCCACTATTTACGTGATGGTCCCGTGAATCCATGTTTGGCGGCAAGTGAATTGAAAATAAGTCACCCTACCCTGACAATTTATTAAATGGTGCTCTCGGACGTCTGTGGTTCCCTTCCTCCTACATGGGCTCCACATTATGATGCACGGGCTTAATATACTGCTGCACAATATAGTTTTCAGCCTGTTTAACATCTCTTTGGGCTTGTGTAGCTTAGCATGCTACCACGTAGCATAACGGGAGGGCTGCATGGCCTCTTCCATGGGTTGTGTGGAATATCTCTTTGTCTTTTTATTACTTCCTCCCTACATAATAGCTCCACAAGGTTATGCATTATAAATATGGTTCCAACATATTATATTTCTGCGTAGACCTATCAAACTGTAATATATGGTCATTATTAAAATAATCATTCATACTGTCTCCATAAGGTTGTGTATTGTTTTCACCACCTTGCGTAGGGTTAATATAATATTTATTATTGTTTTCATGCTGCGTGAGTTCCACATTATGATGAGCTGGTTCAATATATTGCTGCGCAATATAGTTTTTAACCAGTGTAATGCCTCTTTGGGCATGTCGTCCAGTTAAAAGTGTTTCACCTCCATTATTTGGTAGTGCATGATGGAAGTAATATTCTGCTATTCTTATGTTGCTCATCACTTGGGAGGTCATAAGTGTGGTTGCCTTTATTTCTCTGATAACCTTGATGTATTGCATAGTTATCATGCTGGCTTTTATAACTTCTTGGTTGCTACGTGGGCTATTCTTGCTGATGGTGTGATTGTTGTATGTGGCCATCACTTTTTAGGCTATACGTACCTCTAGGCTGGCCTCATATATCTCTACACTGTGCCACATATCCAGGGTGTTGCACATGAATGTTGTTTCCCTGGGTGCGAGTTAAACATGCTTCGCCACCTTGCACAGGTAGCAAATAATGTTTATTTTTATTTTTAGGGTACATATGGTCAAGACAAGGCTGCGTGAGTTCTTCACTAGGCTGGAGTTTATTTTTATTATCTTGTTTATCCCCTTTAATATGATAATGTTGCGTAGGATAAATATGATCCTGTATATTATTCTTTTGGGCCTGCACATGACTTCTATTTTCTCCATGCTGCGAAGTATAATCTTAATAATAATTATTATTATGTTTAGGTGCTTCATTTCTATTATCATGTGCATCCCTTCTTCTAGAATCTAGCTTGAACAAGGGATTGATATGATTATCTAAGTGATGTTCAGTATTTTTCTTATGGGGAGGACTGTACACTTCATTTCTATCAACCTTGAGGGCCCTTATGTCTCTAGGTGATCTAATTTTATCTCTTGTTATCCCTATTCTTTTTAATATCCCATTTGGTTGTCTCCCAAGAGCCACAACCATTTCTTCCTCTCCAGATTCAAACATTTCACAAAATATTGCTTCCCATTTGTTAATTCTTTCTTCTTTCTGAATCATTTCCTGATTCGCATCATCCGGAGGATCAAGCATCGATTTATTATTTTGAGAAAAGGGGTTACATTTTTCATCACCTCCTCCTCGGCTATGATGAATTGAATTAGGAAATTGTTCACAAGAAAACTCTTGATCATCCTTATCAGGCTGTGTTTCTGGTGGCACATACAATATTTTCTTATTCCTCCTTTTTGGTTCCAATTCAATGAATAAATTTTTCTTTAGAGATCTTCTCCCTAACATAAGATTTTCCTGAAATTGAGTTTTAGAGTCGCCACATCACCTTCTGTGAGGAAATAAACTATTTTGAATCCTTTATCCCAGTAGAGTCTCACAACTGTAACCAAAGATTCTATAAATGTATTTCACTGCTAATGTCCTGTTAGTAAACAGATTTGCACTTTAAAAATACCAACACAAACTAACTCACAATGCCCAGATGAAAGTACAAATGCTACTAATAGTTGGAGAAGTTATCATTCGATTTATAACTTTCCTCTGAATTGAGAGGTATAGCTCCCTCTTAGAAAGATTTACAATGAATTAAAATATAGGTTATGTCTTTAACTAGAAGACACAAAGGCATACTAACATTCACCCATCAACATGGTGTGAATGCGATTGTGGATTTAATTATAAAAGAAAACTAAATACATGGCACACAGACCATTCACTTATTCTTCCCACTATAAGAGCATTAGAAAGATTTAATATTTTTTTTCAGATACATGAATGAATAAACTCATAGATTTAATAGCAGTCATGAATACAAATAGGACAGCATAAGAAGATGACTGAAATGACTCATAGATCACTCTCAATCAGAAAAATATATTCAAACTCAAAGATCTGAAACATATTCCTCCTTCCTCCTCCATACACAGTAAAAGACTCAAAGATCTATTTACTCCTGCATAAACCATAACTAAAAACATTACATGCATTCCATCTTTCCCTTGTTACAAATAAGAAATAATTTCCCTTTGCTGGAGCACACAGACTGTAGAAAAAGAAAAACTGGAACCTTCTCTCCTCAACTTTCCCCCAATAAATAATATATTATTGGTAGTTATTCGGTTATTGTAACCGATTCTTGAAAATCATTTCCTCTCTAATCTTTATTTTCTTTTTCCTCTCATGATCTTCTCTCATTTATATTTTGATATCTTTATAAACTATTGATTTAAAAGTTTATAAAGATACAATTTAACATCTTCAAATGATATTTGGACAAGTGACACATGAATACATTAATCATCAATAAAAATTCTTGCTGCTGGGTGGATTTAAAAATATTTATGACAGTCAAATTAGGTCTTGGTGTGGGGGGCATAACTAATTATTCCACCATTGGATTTCCTTCATTTTTAGATATGTCAGAGAAAACCTAATTTCTCCAAACTCCACTAAAGCGATTTTCCAAATTATGTCTGAGTCAAAAGTTATGCAGCTCTGAGTAGAGGCATTTTTTCTTCTCTCAGAAAATTCATGGTTGCAAAAGTTTCATTAAATTTTCTTCTGCACAGTTACGATGGCTGCCAATATAATTTGATGCCACTAAAATAGAGATCCAAAAGCTAATTATGATCTCTGTGTTGATACTCATGCTACCCTCAAACTGAATATGATGTAAATTTTCGACCATGCACATCACATATCCCTGTTTTAACTTCTCTGGTCTGCACAATGAAGACTTCACTAAAGTAAATGGAGGCATGCATATTACAAACAATAGTGGCAACTTCTGTATCATTTTACACTAGCACAAGGTTGCTTCCCTTCATTTTAAAGTTTACATCATGTGATTTTTGTGCCATTTCCAATCTTTGTAATAAAATATGAGACATCTTTTCAGTATATTCCAACACACTAAAAAAAATCTCTTGTACTCTGTTTGAACCATCTTGAGCCTGTGAACTGTATTGAACCCGATTGAACAAGTTTGAAAACCCTCGAACCACTCTGAACAACTTTGAACAACCTCAAACCACTTTGAACAAGTTTGAACAACTTTGAACACCCTTGAACCACTTTGAACACCCTCGAACCACTTTGAACAAGTTTGAACAACTTTGAACAAGTTTGAACCATGTTGAACACCCTCGAACCTCTTTGAACAACTTTGAACAACTTTGAACTACCTTAAACTACCTTGAACCAGTTTGAACCAAGTTCAAACCTGTTCAAGGTTGTTCAAGGGTGTTCAATCCTGTTCAAACAATTTGTTAATAAATAAACTTTCACCTTTCAAAACATGGTTGGATTACGAGACCGACACCTTAGTGATGGAATGGAATCGAAAGATTTTGGGGAACTTAAGATAATCAGGAAACATAGTGCTGACTCAAAGGACCACATAAAAAGGACAAGTACAAGACTTGGACTAACATTGGCTCTGATTGGGGACTGATTTTGACAAAAGGCAATGTAATGTCCCCACCAGGGAACCCATAAGGAATCAGGTCTATGACCTAAAATTACAATTAATAAATTTTTTTTTCCTAACATTCTAACTTAACATCATTACCATTTACAAAAACATCCCTTAAGGTTCCCTTAATGAATTCAATTACCATTATTAAATATTTCATTTTATTACTTAATCGAGCAAATTCTATGTCCATTACAACTTCAATTTACATTGATTCCATTTCACATCAAAACCAACTACATTAATGAACTAGTGGAATTAATTTTCCTTACTGACTAACACATAATTTACCCCTATAAGTAAAAAAAATCATAAATTACTAACCACATCCACTAAACACATTTATTCTTTCATATTTGTTTACTCCTTAACATTATCTATGCTCAACCAAATTGCACCATCAAAACTCAATTAAACTTTTCCAATAAGAGTCCTTATTTCCTATCTTCATTTCAAGATAATAATAGAAAGAGTGCAAAGTACTTATCCATGTATTGACAACCAACATAAATCATCAAATGAATCATTTTTCCATAAGTTTAACTTCCACAAATTATCATCTATA
>MU223021.1:23542-37270 GCA_018584345.1 Thuja plicata | reverse complement strand
AAATAATATTGTTATACTCTGTATTTCTACTTTTGTACTTAGTCATTTTGAAGACTCTATCTCCAAAACTAAACTTCATTCCAAGCGATCAATATATCAGATGTGTTTCCATTAATGAAAACCTATAAGTGTCTCATACCATACCAAAAACATCACTTTCCAACACATTCTACATTAGAAAATGATAGATAATGATGTTAAAATTGAGGATGTCTTGGTAATAAAAGGTGAATTGAAGTTATACAAGGACAATAAAGGCCTCTCAAACAACTCAAACACCAACAAAAACTAATTTTTGGTTGAAGAACAACAAATATATGGTGAATGATGGAGTGGTAGATGTGAATAAGATCAGACCTAAACATTCTATTTATCCAATAATCAAGACAATGATATCAATCAAACAAACAAGGCATCAAACAACAATGAAGACAACAGTAGACCTAGACCTCCACAATACCCACCCTAAAGAAGATTTACACCTTTGGTGAACCTCTTGAATCCTCTTTAAGAACACTTATAGCCAACAAGTTAATTAGATTACCTAAATCAAGAGGATATGAACCCCAAGTGAAACCTTCTTGGTGGAATAATTCACATAATTGTGAATACCATAGAAATAAGGGTCACAAAACCAATGATTGTATGAGACTATAATATATGGTCCAAGACTTGATTGATAACAACACCATTATTATTGAAGGACCTAAGAATAACGATGAACACACGACATTTAAAACTCCACTTCACAATTATGAAAAAGGAGAGACATCAAAAACATCACAACCAAATAAAATGGGAGATAAGGTGAACTTTTCTCATGCTTATGATAATACAATAAATGTCATGCCCAAAAGTTGGGCAAAAACACACAATCAAAAAATTTTAAAACATGCTAAAGGATGGCTACACTACCTCAAAGCTAACACTTGCACGCAAAATGGTGTAGAAGAAAAATAGTTAACAGAAGAGTCAAACTATGTAGAATAGCTTTCGGAACTATCCTATAGGGATCTCTAAGCTACACGCTTTGAACAACATGCAAATTGAGATAGTTGACCAAAAGTCAACCCAAGTTGACCAAAAAGTCAATCGTGCCTGATAGCATGAAAAAGATGCTACTAGGGTACACTAAGCCCTAAGGAAGGCCCATGTATGTAAAATGAGATGATTGACCAAAAGTCAACTAGAGTTGACTAAAAAGTCAACCATCCCCTATAAGTGCAAAACTGAAATCCTAGCTTCCAAGGGGTATCGGGAACACCTAGTACGAAAATTAGGATGGTCGTACTAAGTTTGACCACAATTGACCTAAAGTCAATCATGCACGATATTGGTCAACGAAAACATAATGCTCTAAAAAATTCTCATCGTGATGATAAGGGGTTGTCGTTACCCTCTTATCGATAGTCGCGTCAACGAGGTCAATCAGTTAATAAGAGTAGTTTAATAATTTAATAACATTTTAAAAATAACATTAAAATTCCTTTAAACCAGTTACCCCTATTAATGATTTAAAATTTGAACATTAAAAGGAACTAATAAAACCATATTTACTGATTAATTAGATATCTAAGATGCTTAGAATAATGCATATTAATTATTTAATACTCTAAATAAACCATCTCAAATTTAATAAAAGGTTTAAACAATAATCTAAATACATCTTCTAGAAAATTTATCTATAAGAAACAAAAATCCAATCTAAGGAATAATAACTCAAATCTAATAACATCTAGAAGGAAATTAAATTAAACCTAAAAGTAATAATATCCTTATTATATAAAAAAGAAACTATTTTAATAAAAGTCTATTTGAACCTTTTATTAATAAAAACAAATTCCTATAAGATAAACATAATAAAACCCTATTCTATTTATAACTAAATCAAATCTAATTAATATCTAAAAGAAACCATTTCAAATAAAATCTAATCTAACAAATTAAATATGATCTACAATTAAATAAAATCTGATTTTATCCTTTTAAAACATATTTTAATCTATGATATTATTATTATTTATAAAGCCCTAATCCCAATCTCTATATTTTAAAAACTTAACTACTACTATGTTTTTGTTTTTATTTTTCACCCCCTTACCCTAAAAATCCTTATGATTTTTGTTTCGCAGGGCAAATGAGCGGCGGAGTCTGGAAACCACGTGAAGGCGACAGAGGACAGCTCGCGGGCGGAGGGGCAAAATACCCCGCAATCCGCAGAGGCTGTGGAGGCCGCAGTGCGAGCGACTGAAAGCAAAGGAGGGGGAGTCGGCAGGCGGCGGTGCCACCCCACTACGCTAACACAGTGGGCGGCCCACGCGCTGCACGGCCCCCAATACTAGAGCCACAGGCTGGGAAGGGTTCCGGCCCTCCCACCCGATAACAAAAGAAAAATTTATCTTTGAAAAGATAACCCTCAATTTAAGCAATGCATTTCGATCACAAGAATTTTCGCAAAGTTTAACATTATATATATATAACATTTTTTTTTAAGTTTTCTTTTAAATTTCACCAAGTGTAAAAAAAATAAACCTTTCCACAAGAACATAATCACACCAAAAACTTTTCCAATTTCTAACATGAGAAGAATTTTGTTTATTTGTAGTAGTATTAATTTGCATGAAAAGGAATTGAAATAAGATCAAATTGCTTTATATAACATTCAAATTAATCATAAGCATGGAATTCCAATTGTTTTTTTTTTACTAATTTGATACCATCAATGATTCATTTAAGGAATTCTAGTAAACATACATAATTTAAAATTTACAAAAAAAAAAATTTGATTTAATGATTACATTTTTCAATTGGATATTTCCTCTTACAATATGGATAATAAAAAAATGCAAAACAATAAAATGTTACATATTTCCTTACCAGTATTTATACAATTTTGCAATAATATAATCTTTAGAACATCATAGGTTACATTGATATAATTTTCCAGTTGTTCCCATCTCCTACATAAGGGTGATTTGCAAACTTCTACTTCCAACTAAAACCTGATCGATGAGGTTGACCATGGAGGCTCACCTCCCAACCTAGACCTTTACAAGGTCACCCCCGAGCTTGGGGATCCAAATTGGAACGGGAGACAAACAGGAAATTGCACAACTTACAGAAAACACTCACAGATATACCCAAACATTAAAAACTTCCCATCACATGGTAGAACGGGAGGAAGGTCTCCAAGAGGCCTTCCAGACAATATGGGTAGTGGTAGACCTCACAGTAAGAGAATCCAAGTAAACAAAAGAATCCTCAAGCCACACATGGACTTGAAATGACCATCTTCAGAAGATGCAGTCATGAATAACCTCTTTATGCCCCCCAGATGCCCTTAGGCCCTACTTGACATCGTGGGTATCATGAAACCCCGTGTCTTTCCCTCCTCACATGGGAGACTACACTAAACTAGAATCATTTCCTAGCACCCCCTTCAAGGTTACTCTGCCCTCCCAAGGGTGAGTGTGCCTTGAAGAAACCCATTCAAAATGCAACACAAATTTAAACATCACAAAATAAAATACCAAAATCTTACTTGAAAATAGCTTTAAAATACACAGGACTCCATTAATGGAGTTTCAAGCTCAAGAACATATATGAACAAACAAAAATTACTCTAAAAGATCTAACCTTACTCCAAAGCTAAGGTTAGTTAAAAATTCGTAATAAGCTATCGTTCATATTTTTTTCTCCAAAGGCTCCTTCAAATCTGGAATCTATCTCTAAGAGTGGAGAGTGGGTGAACACCCAACTTTACCTAAAACCTTCCCTGTATAGGAAAACCTCCAAAATATCCAAGGCTAACCAAAGGTGAGGTGACCATAACCATCCCTTTCTCCCACTTGCCTTCATTCTCCATAAATGGAGTTAAATGCAACTTGGGAAGAAGAGAGAAGTTAACCAAAGTTTCACTCCTCTTCAAATTCGCTCACCTTTGAAAATGAGACTTTAGGGGAGCAATAAATGAGTTTAGAGACTCATTTATGGCTGAAAATGACCCCTCACCCCTAGGGTACAAAGTTGGGTAGCTAAAATTGACCCCGGTTACCTTCTGGGAGCCTAAAATACCCTCCTAAACCACACCTAAAGTTAACCCATGAATTTCTAAGTCAAGTTGACCATCTAGAAATTTCTAACCTTGGGTAGGCTTAGGAAATACACTTAGGTAACCTTAGTTAACCATAGGCCTAACCATAGTTTACATAACTAGCCATGTCAAGACTAATTACAACAATTGCTGAAATTGGCACAATATATTAAAATAAATGGCATGGCTTAATCACATAACTTTAACTAATTGAAATACACACATGAAAACCACATTTACGAATAAATCACATATACAATGAGGTCTATGCTTCTTTATATAAACAGGACCTTGGAATGCACAGAATTTCAAATAGGTTCCAATACTGGGTCCCTGAGTTAGATCCATGGTCAACTATCCCTGCACACTCAATGCACACATCAGTAGGTCCAAGATACATGATATGAAAGCATAATATGACATCAATAATACATTGCATAAAAACCATATCTGCATTTGAATTTAAATAAACATATCATCGGTTTCCTAAACCAAATTCCATCACAATAACACCTACACATTTAATCTCATATATGACATCATCATAAACTGAAACTAAATCAAAGCATATAGTATCTTGAGTGTACCCTGATTATATAAACAGGTACTGAATATATAACATAGGATTCAACAGATCCTCAAAAACATAAGAGTCCCAATAGGTCAAAGTATGTCTAAATATAATATCACTGAAAGCATGGAAAATAAAGTAGTAAAACTATGACAGTCTAATGTAGGTCTCACATCCACCCCCTCTAGGCATGAACTTCCTCCTAGACTTCATATAAGAGGTGAGGGTACTGTGATCTCATTTGTGTTGTGTCCTCCCAAGAGGCTGTAACCTCGTCATAGCAATCCCATTAGAGCCTTACCTGGTCCAGCTCTCAGCCTCGAAGACCCAATGTCTGTCAAGCCAATATATGAATTGGCTCCAAATCCAGCTTCCCATCCAACTCCACCTGCAAGGCATCCCAATCTATCACATGAGACTCATGTCATATATATACTTATGGAGAACTGAAACATGAAACATATCATGGATGCGTGACATGCTAGGTGGCAACGCTAAACGATAAGCAACTGGTCCTATCCTTTCGAGGATCTCAAAAGGACCAAAAAAAAAGGTGCTAGCTTAGAGACCTTTCCAAAATGGATTGGACTCTTATGCGGTCGCACTCTTAAGAAGACTCTGTCTCCAACTAAATAAGCTCGATCAATCCTCTTCACATTTGCATACTTCTTTTGTCTATATTGAGCTTCTACTAGACGCTATCTAATCAAGGTCACATGCTGCTCCATATCTCTAACTAGTTCATGACCAATGGAAACTCTATCCTTGATCCTATCCCAACTGAGTGGGGTCCTACATGGCCTACTATAGAGAGCCTGGTAGGTAGGCATACCCAAGGATGTCAGGTGCCCATTATTATAGGAAAACTCCACTAGGTTTAGTTATTCCTCCCACCAGGTCTGATGGTCCATGACGTATATGTGAAGCATGTCCTCTAACACTTGATTGACCCTTTCAGTCTGTCCATCTATCTTAGGATGATAAGTTCTACTGAAGTTGATCCTAGTGCTCGAAGCTTCTTGAAGTTCTCTCCAAAAGGATGAAGTGAAGAGAGAATCTCTATTCGAGCTAATATTATGAGGTACGCCATGAAGTCTAAGTATATCTCTCAAGAACACCTGTGCTACTGCTAGTGTGGTAAAGGTAGTATGCATGGGTGAAAAATGAGCCACCTTGGTCAACTTGTCGACTGTCACCATGATGGCATCATGACGACAAGAAGACATAGGAAGACCTACTATGTAGTCCATAGATATGGTGTCCCATTTCCACACTCGTATCTCATGAGGCTAAAGGAGACCACCTAGATGGCGGTGTTTCACCTTCACCCTCTGGCATTCTAGGCATCTAGCTACCATCTTAAAAATCTGCAATCTCATGTCAGACCAATGATACAACTGTCTCAAATCACCATGCATCTTCTTAACTCCAGGATGTGTTGCATAAGGGGCCCTATGAGCCTCTATCATGACAAACTCACACAATCCTCTAGAAGAAGGTATATAGATATGTCCTCTATGATGAAATAGTCCATCGGACTCCAAGGTATCCTCTAAAAACTTCCCCTCAAGGGGTCTCTAAGATTGAATCAACTCACAAACTTCTACATACATCTCATCATCATGTAAGTGATGAAGAATGCAATCTCTCAAATCCATGCCAATAGACATAGAAGAAAGCTTGTGTCATCTTCTACTCAAGCCATCTACAACTATGTTCTCTTTCCCTTTGGTGTAGTGGACATCAAAATCATATTCACATAAGAACTCCATCCATCTCCTTTTCCTAGCATTAAGGTTCGGCTTAGTGAAGATGTAGTGAAGACTCTGATGGTCTGAATGAAGTTCAAACTGATGCCCTAAAAGCAAATATCATCATCTTACTAAATCATGCACCACTATTGTGAGCTCAAGTTCAATGGTAGGGTAGTTGAGCTCGTGAGTCTTTAGTTTCCTAGACTCGTAGGCTATAGCTCTCCCACCTTGCATAATACCTATTCCTAAACCATCCAAATAAGCATCTGTACAAACCACAAATTTTATTGAAGGCTCTGACACAACAAGAATGGGTACACTGATAAGTTCTCTCTTGAGCTCCTAAAATGCCCTATCACACTTCTTAGTCCACTCAAACCTCTTTCCCTTTCGCTGAATAGAAGTGATGGGGTGTGCTACTTGAGAGAAGCCCTCAACAAACCGTCTATAGTAACCGGCTAATCCCATGAAACTCTTAACATCAGTCATAGTGGTAGGTGCTAGCCAATCCATAATGGCATCAATCTTTGATGAGTCTACTAAGATCCCATCAGCTGAAATAGCATGGTTTAAATACTTGACCTCTTCTCTAAAGAAAGCACACTTCAACAAGCTGCCATACAACTGATTATCCCTAAGACACTGCAAGACTTTCCTCAAGTGTTCCTCATGCTCTTTCTCACTTTGGAATATATCAAGATGTCATCGAGAAACACAACTACAAACTTGTCAAGGAAGGTATGAAATACTCCGCTCGTAAGACTCATGAACACAACTGGAGCATTCGTAAGACAGAATGGAACCACAGTGAATTCATAGTGGCCATATCTAGTGCATAATGCGGTTTTGTAAATATCACTATCCATGATCCTCAACTGATGGTATCCTGATTTTAGGTCTATCTTTGAGAATACTTGGGCACCCTGTAACTGATCAAACATGTCATCGATCCTAGGAAATGGATACCGATTCTTGATGGTTACTTTGTTCAACTGTCGGTAATACATGCATAACCTAAGAGATCCATCTTTCTTCTTCATGAAGATAACTGGTACACCCCAAGGAGAAACACTAGGATGAATATTTCCTTTCTCTAACAATTCCTCAAGTTGTATCTTGAGCTCATTAAGCTCATTAGTAGTCATCATGTAAGGTTCTCTGGAAATTGGTTCTACACCTGGTATGAGATCTATGTGAAATTTAACCACTCTATGAGGAGGCATACCAAGTAGCTTTGATGGAAACACATATGCAAACTCTTGAAGAATGGGAAAGTCATCAAGAGAAGTTTCCTTCTCTACCTCTTTTCCCAATCGTTGATGGTGATAGCATACAACTGGCATCCCTTTCGCATACACTACTTAAGCTGCATAGCAAAAATCATACAGAGGGATACTATCCTATGGATTCCAGTAATCATTATATCTACACCATCATCATCCAAACATTTGATCTTCTTCTTACGACAATCTAGCTTGGCTTTGTAGGCACTTCGTCAATCCATGCCAAGAACTAGATCGTAAGATCCAAGGGGAGTAACTTTGAGATCTGCTATCGTGGTCATACCACCAATCTGGATTGGGAAATCCCTAACCATCAAGGTCACAAAAACTCTATCTCCTGAAGCTAACTCTACTTCCCATCTAGCCTCTTGTCTAGCTACCACTAGCCAGCAACTCTCCACAACTGATGAAGAAACAAAGGAGTCAGTGGCTCCAGTATCAAATAGAATAGTAACATCACTACCTCTGATCTTACCTGAGGCCTCAATAATGGTAGCATGGTGCTCTGCCTGGTGGTTATCTACCACTACAAATACCATGTGGGACTGTCCCCTATCCCCAACTATCAGTTATGATACCGATGCACGTTGAATACCACCCTAGGGACACTCTCTAGTTATGTGCCCCATGGTGCCACAAGTGTAACATGACCCACATGACTGAACCTGATTACCCAGAGGTCTGGAGTATTGATACCCTGTGGTCCTAGAAGACCCACTATAACCACCCCTAGTGGACTGTTGAGTCCATGCTAGAGGTGTGTAAGGTTCTTGTAGTCTCCGGTCCTTCTTAGGACCCTGTGACTGTCACTACTTAGGCTTAGAGCCCTACTTTACCTGAGGTGGCCTCTGCCGCTAGCTCTATTGAGACTGTTGTGGCTGCTGCTTCTGCGGGGTCTTGAATGACCCTAAAGAGTTCCTATGGTTCCCCTTTCATGGGGTTTTCTAGTGTCCTAAGGCCTAGAATGTGGGATTATGGTTCTGAGACCTATCCCTAGTGTTTTTGGCCCTCTGACTATCTCTTCGGTCACTAAGGCCCTGTCCACTATGAACCTCAAGTTCCCTGAAGGTACCATGCATACCCTATCTAAAATCATGGGATTTAATCCCTTGATAAACCTATTTACCTACAGCTTCTCATCCCCCATGTATTCCACATAAGGTAGGAGATTGAGAAACTTGCCCTCATATTGGGCTACTGAAAGTCCCCATTGCCGGAGATCATGGAACTCATCAATGCGGTGCTGCTTGAACTGCTCTGAGACATATCAGCCTTTGAAAAGCTCAAGGAAAGTTTCCCAAGTAAGGGTATTAATTTCTATGTGTCCCTTGGACTCCTTGTGCCTCCACCAAGTGGATTCTTGGTCTCTAAATAGGAGAATCGCAAATCATGCTCTAAGGTTTTTGTCATAATTACGTAACCCAAAATACCTCTTAAGGCTTAAAAGCTAAGACTCTGCACCTGCCTCATCTAATTCTCCTAAGAATGAAGGTGGTCTGAGCCTCATTAACTCTATGATCTGATTCCCAATATCAAGTGCTCTATCGAACCTCTGAGCCTCCATCATAGGAATAATCCTTAGTCCTCCAATGGACCCTACTTCTTGCTCGATATGATTCTCTCCATTCCTAGGAGGTGGGCTCCTACTTCTCTCTCTAACGGAGGACCCATGTCCTTCCAAGTCCTGTTGCACATTCTGTTGAATAACTGGTGGCATGCGGTCCAGCATAATCCTTACCAAGTTCTGAAAGGCCAAAAGTAGTGTTTCATTAGGATCAGGAGGTGGTTCAGGAGGTGGACCCTAATTTCCCTTGTGATCCTCTACCTTGATGCGTACCTCCTTGCAAGCTATGGGAGTACGTTTCTGACCACGTCCCTATCTACGGGCCTAATGAGTGACAGGAGGCATCCTACACATACAAGGCAAAGTTAGTGACAATGCAGTGGGTTAGGTTCCCAATGTTGCTAAACCTGGCTCTAATACCAAAATGTCATGCCCAAAACTTGGGCAAAAATACACAATCAAAATTTTTAAAATACGCTAAAGGATGGCTACACTACCTCAAAAGTAACACTTGCACACAAAATGATGCAAAAGAAAAATAGTTAATAGAAGAGTCAAACTATGTAGAATAGCTTTTGGAACTATCCTACAAGGATCCCTAAGCTATACACTTCAAACGGCACACAAATCAAAAAAATTAACCAAAAGTCAACCTGAGTTGACCAAAAAGTCAACCATGCCTGATAAGCATGAAAAAGATGCTACTAGAGTAAACTAATCTCTAAGGAAGGCTCATGCATGCAAATCAAGATGATTTACCAAAAGTCAACTATGTCCGATAAGTGCGAAACTGAAATCCTAGGTTCCAAGGGGTATCGAGAACACCTGGTACAAAAATTGGGATGGTCAGACTAAGTTTGACCATGGTTGACCAAAAGTCAACCATGCACGATATTGGTCAATGGTGACATAATGCTCTAAAAAAATGCTCATCGTGATGATAAGGAGTTGTCATTACCCTCTTATCGATAATCGTGTCAACGAGGTCAATAAGTTAATAATGGTAGTTTAATAATTTAATAACATTAAAAGTCCTTTAAACCAGTTACCCATATTAATGATTTAAAAGTTGAACATTAAAAGGAACTAATAAATCCATGTTTACTAATTAATCAGATATCTAAGACGCATAGAATAATGCATATTAATTGTTTAATATTCTAAATAAACCATCTCGAATTTAATAAAAGGTTTAAACAATAATATAAATACATCTTCTAGAAATTTTATCTATAAGAAAAAAAAATCAATCTAAGAAATAATAACTCAGATCTAATAACATCTAGAAGGAAATCAAATTAAATCTAAAATTAATCATATCCTTATTATATAAAAAAGAAACTATTTTAATAAAAGTCTATTTGAACCTTTTATTAATAAAATAAATTCCTATAAGATAAACATAATACAAACCCTATTCTATTTATAACTAAATCAAATCTAATTAATATCTAAAAGAAACCATTTTAAATAAAATCTAATCTAACAAATTAAATCTAATCTACAATTAAATAAAATTAGATTTTATCCTTTTAAAACATATTTTAATCTATGATATTATTATTATTTATAAAGCCCTCATCCCAATCTCTATATTTTAAAATCTTAACTACTACTATATTTTTTTATTTTTTTTTAACCCCCTTACCCTAAAAATCCTTATGATTATTGTTTCGCAAGGCAAATGGGCGACGGAGTCTCGAAATCGTGTGAAGGCGGCGGAGGATAGCTCGTGCGCAAAGGGGCAGAATACCCCCGCAATCTGTAGAGTTCGCGGAGGTCATCATGCGAGCGGCTGAACGCAAAGGAGGGGGAGTCGGCGGGCGGCAGCGCTGCCCTACTGCGCAAACACAGTGGGCAGCCCGCGCACTGCGCGACCCCCAATACTAGAGCCACGGGTTGGGAAGGGTTCCGGCCCTCCCACCCGATAACAAAAGAAATTTTTTTGTTTGAAAAGATAACCCTCGATTAAAACAATGCATTTCGATCACAAGAATTTTCACAGAGTTTAACATTATATATATAAACAGTATAAAAGCAAATTATAAAGGACTGGTGAAAAAAAATCTGTGTCAAAACAGAGAGCATTTAAGAAAATAATTTTTGAATTCTGAGAGTATGGAATGCATCCATAAATTAATCTAAAAGTTTTAATGGAATAAAATTTTGCTTTTGAACTTTTTTTTTTAAGTTTTCTAATAAATTTCACTAAGTGTAAAAAAAAATTAAACCTTTCCACAAGAACATAATCACACCAAAAACTTATCCAATTTCTAACATTAGAAGAATTTTGTTTATTTGTAGTAGTATTAATTTGCATGAAAAAGGAACTAAAATAAGATCAAATTGCATTATATAGCATTCAAATTAATCAAATGCATGGAATTCTAATTATTATTTTTATTTAATAAAGAATGATTACATTTTTCAATTGGATATTCCCTCTTACAATATGGATAATTAAAAAATGCAAAACAATAAAAGGTTACATATTTCCCTACCAGTCTTTATACAATTTTGCAATAATATGATCTTTAGAATATCATAGGTTACATTGATATAATTTTCCAGTTGTTCCCATCTCCCACATAAGGATGATTTGCAAACTTCTACTTCCAGCTAAAACCTAATGGATGAGGTTGACCATGGAGGCTCACCTCCCAACCTAGACCTTTACAAGGTCACCCCCAAGCTTGGGGATCCAAATTGGAATGGGAGACAAACAAGAAATTGCACAACTTACAGAAAAAACTCAGAGATATGCCCAAACATTTAAAACTTCCCATCACATGGTAGAAAAGGAGGAAGGTCTCCAACAGGCCTTCCAGACATCAGAGGTAGTGGTAGACCTCACAGTAGGAGAAGCCAAGTAAACTAAATAATCTCCAAGCCACACATGGACTTGAAAATTGTTAGAGTATTATTACTCTAGTTGCTTTAGCTTCTCTTAGGTGCGTTATTAATTAATTCTTAATTAATAATGTGCAACCTAGTATTTATGTTTTAGGGTTTGTTCACCTTTATAGGCTGAGCTTTGTAATATTTTTTTCATACTCTTCGAATACATTTTGAGCTCTCACCTTTTGAGCATAGAAGGGTTTCTATTTTTTCTGTTGTTGGCTTCAATCTTTGCAACAGGTATTTTGCATGCAAGTGTTCTTGGCAAGCTGTGAAGTTGGATTTATCAACTTCTACATGGTATCAGAGCCACCCTGTCGCTGCCTGATCGAAGGTCTTTGAAGCCACGATTCAAAGACGACAGCCACATCTTTTTTGGGGGTTTTTTTGTCACTTTGAAGGAGGCGCCATTTTCTGGAGTCATTTGAGAAAAAACCAACTCCGCCATTGTGTTCAGAAGGCCCGGGAGAATCGAAAAATATATAAAGTTTGACTATTTTGGCCTCTGTGACCACAGGGAAATTTTTTTGGCCTCCTAGGGCCGTACGGGTCAAAAATCGAGGTAAAACCTCAGAAAAAAATAAAAAAATGCATTTTTTAAAAGGGTTTTAGGCAGGCCGCCAGCGCGCCGCCCGCGCGCAACTGTTGGCCAGCGCGCCGCCCTGCGGCCACCGCGCAGCGACCCGGGCCCGCCGCCGCCACCCGGCCGCTCAGCCGCCACCCGCGCCCGGCCCGCCCGCCACCTCCTCCCCGCCTGCGCGCCGCCTCAGCCAGTGTCACCGCCGGAGACCCACCGCCGTACCGCCTGACGACCTGCGACGGCCAAACGGCCGTCAAATTTATGCTCATGTCTATTTTTTCCAGTAAGGTTTTGGAGGCTCTTGTGGTTTTTTGACCGTATCTTGGGCATACGGTGTCCTTTTTTGGAAAAAAAAATATCATCAGAAAGGTGTTTCTGAGACAGACGCAATGATGCTAGTCTTGTTTGCTGATTCAGTTGTTTGGGTTCCTATTTTCAGTGTTGAAGTTTAGGCTTCATTTTCCCTCCTCTCTACATCCGGTGTCCAGGTTTTTCTCTCATTTTTTCTGTGCTTTCAGTAGTTGTTTATTTGTGGTGCACAGGGGATAAGATTATACATTGTGGGGGGGTGCATTTTAATTTCTGTCATTTCATTCAGAAAGACCCTTCTACTTCCGTCTTATTCTTCTTTCAATGTCGGACCCCTCTATGGCCTGACTGATACCTCACAACTACCACACATGGAAGCCACACATGACCAGACTCCTCATGTCACGAGGTTTATGGTCCTACATGGATGCGGTTCAGCCAGTTCTTCAGAGGCCTTATGAGGCGCTTATGCACAGAAACAGGATGGATGAGGCAATGGGCCTCATTGCCATGAACATTTTAGATGGGTTGTTGTTCCACCTGGATGGCCTGACTACACCCAGAGATATGTGGGACAAGTTCTCCACCTTGTTTGGCACCATGGATCAGTTCAGGATTCTCCAGATAGATGCAGAGTTCACCTCCTTGGCACCTGACTCATTCACCAGCATTGAGG
>MU223019.1:167738-180810 GCA_018584345.1 Thuja plicata | reverse complement strand
TACTAGATTGAGAAATACAATTCTATCTCTTACTAGTCCAGGAGACTAATCTTTCACCAAGAAAGAATGCTCCACCACTTATGCTCTTCTTATCATCGACATTTCCTTCCCAATCTGTATTAGCGAACACATTCAAAGAAAAAGTTCCATCCTTACCATACCATAATCCATAATCTTTAGTTCCTTTAAGATATCTGAATATCCTCTTTACTACAACCAAATATGAGTCCTTTGGAATTGATGAAAACCTTGCAATAATACCAACATCATGTGCAATAACTGGTCTACTGTGCACATCATACTATATTTTTCCGATCATGGATCTATACAAAGTTTCATTTGCCTCCTTTTATTCACCCCCCTTGGATAATTTATAGCCTATGACCATAGGTGTTCCCAATGGTTTTGAATCTTCCATGCCAAAAGGTTATAAAATCTCCTTCACATATTTTGATTGACTTATGTATATTCAATTTTTTTCTATTGTACTTGAAGTCCAATAAATAATTTGATTTCTCCAATCATAGAAATTTCAAATTCCTTCCTCATTTCTTCTACAAATGACCTACCCAATGCTTCATTTCCACCAAATATTATGTTATCAATAAAAATTTCAGCAATCAATGTTATGTCTCCACTTTCAGATTTTAGATATACATTGCTATTGTCAGTAGTTCTAGTAAAACCAATCTTAATAAGATATGCATGCATCCTTTCATACCATTCTCTCAGAGCTTGCTTCAATCCATACAATGCTTTATGAAGTTTACATACCATTTCTTCACCTTTCTTAGTTGCAAATCCTTCAGGTTGTTCAATGTATACTTCTTCTTCTAACAAAGCATTCAAAAAAGAATATTTTACATCCATTTGATATACCTTAAATCCTTTGTGAGAAGCATATGCTAACAATCTCATTACACCTTTAAGTATTGAAACAGGTGCAAAAGTTTCATGATAGTCTAGTCCTTCTTCTTGTGCATACCCTTTGCAAACTATCCTTGCCTTGTTTATGATAACTTCTCATTTCTCATTCAACTTATTCCTGAAAATCCATTTAGTACCTGTAACATTCTTGTTAATAGGTCTGGGTTCTAAATTCCAAGTGTTATTCTTTTCTATTTTTCCTAATGGTTCTTTCATAGCCATAACCCAATCATCATTGTCCAAAGCATATTTAACACTTTTAGGTTCTAATTTAGATATCAAAAATTTATTTCTCTTACCTTTCTCCTTTCCATTATTCTAATATTTGTATCTCAAAAAATATGATCTTGTGCATGATTGAGTTTCACATAACTTGGGACTACTGGTTCTGTCCTTTGGTTACCTTCATCATTATTCACCGGCTATGCTTCATTCATCACTTTAGTACTTGTGTTACTATTTCTTTCTCCACTGGTTGAACATAAACAAACCTGTCATAGTCTTCTGGTTCCTTCTTGCTACCTTCCTTATTATTTTCAAAAAATTCATCAATTCTAAAATTCACTTTTAATCATCTTGTTAGTATGCTTGATCAAACACTTATGCTTTGCTTCTACTAGAATATCCAAGAAATATTCCTTCGCCACTCTTAGAAACAAATTTATCATTTTGATCATCCTTCTTTATGTAACATTTTCTTCCAAAATTTTTTAAGTAATTGAAACTGGGAGTATGACCATATCATAGCTCATAAGGTGTTTTTTTGTACCTTTCTTAAGCTGTATGTAGTTCAAAGTATAAACAACAATACTTACAACTTCTCTCAAAAATATTTGAGCCACTGCATTTTGTATCAAAATTGTTCTTGCACAATCAAATATGGATCCATTCTTTCTCTCAGCAATTCTATTTTGTTGAGGTGTTCTTGGTTCTGACATGTGTCTCTTGATTCCATGTTCTTCACAGAATGTTGTGAAATTATGTGAAGTAAACTCACCTCCTCTATCATATCTAAGACACTTGAGTGATTTACCTATTTCTTTTTCAACTCTTTCCTTACACCTTAAATATGTAGAATGCATCATATTTATCCTTTAAAAACATAACATACATCGTTCTTGAGTATTCATTAGAAAATAAGATAAAGTAGTTATCTCCCTAGTAGCTCTTTGTTCTCATCAGTCCACACAAGTCAGTATGAACAAGGTCAAGAATGTTCTGAGATGAATAGAATTTACTTGTAAAGCTAGACCTGGTTGGCTTTCCCAACTGACACTCTTTACACATAGAATTTTTAGGCTTACCTAGAGTAGGAAAATGTCTGACACATATAAGCTTACAGACCTTTACCAGATTATCAAAATTATCATGACAAAATATTTTATGCTAAAGCCAGTTGTCTTCAACTTTAGAAATCAAGTAGTGTGTATTAGTAGAGTTCAATTGGAATAGGTTACCTATAGTCTATTTACCGGTAGTAATCAAATCTTGAGATGTTCCTAAGATATTGCACACACTATTACTGAATTCCAACCCAAATCCTTTGTTATTAAACTAAACAACACTTAACAAGTTATACTTTAAAATTTCATCCCAATAAACATCATCATAATTAGTGGTATCATTAAGTTATTTAGAACCTTTACCTCTTACTACACATGGTGAAACATTACCAAATTCGTCTGCACCACGATCACATTATTCCATTGAAATAAATTTTCTTTTGTCACCGGTCATGTGATGTGTACACACATTGTCTATTATCTATTCACCACTATAATTCATGCTTGAAATTATTTCTTTCACCTCACTATCTTGATCTTCATAAGTTGAGGGATCTTCTTTGACTGCAACAAAGACTATCTCTTTCTCATCATCTCTTCCATCTGATTCTTCATAAGTTACTCCATCTTCTGCTAGGTAACATGATTTCTTTCTCCCTTCTTTGAAGATCTTGAATTTATTGAACTTAACCTTCCTATCATTGTTAGGTCACTTAGATGCAATATGACCAATTTTATTACATGAAAAATATTTTAAGGGAATTTTACCTTGGTACTTTCCTTTTCCTCAAGGTAATCTCCTTGGTAGATGTGCTTCCAACTCTTCTTGTTCTCTTTCCTCATATAAGATAGAATCATATTCATGTTTCCCTTTAGAACTGTTAGAGACTTCCTTTCCTTTATTTTATGAACCAATGGTTAGGAAATCTTTGAAAGAAGATTATATTCTAGGTATACTTTTATAAAAATTACTTAAGTCAAACGAAGTAAGTTTGTCAATCAAAGAATCTGGAGTCACATTTGTAGGACTAGTAGATGTCAGTTATTGTATAGAGGAGACTCTAATAACATACTGTTGTAGAAGGGTTCTCAAGATTTTACTTACCACATCATCATCATCAAGGTGACCACCAACTCCTTTGATAACAAGGATAAATTCCTTTATTCTTTTGTTGTATTGACCAATATTTTCTCTTTTCTTCATTCTCATTTCATCATACTTTCCTCTGAGACTATCTACTTTAGCTTTCTGAACATGAGCATCACCACCATGGACTGTTTCTAGCTAATCCCACATTTCTTTAGCATTATCCATTTTTCTTAATATCTACAAATTCAACATCACCCAAAGAACGTGCAATTTCTATCATTGTACAGAGTTATGTTCCATCTTTATTTTTATTTTATCACAAGTTAGGGTGCCATAAGGTTGAACATACTTCATTGTAAGATGATATAATTTTTTCTCTCCAATACCAGACAGATGCAGCTTTATCCTTCTTACCCATATAGAGAAATTAGGTGCTTCCTTCTTATACATCTTTAGATCATTTCCCTAAGCTATTAAGCCTTCACAATCAAGTGACCAAATCTCCGATACCAATTGTTAAAACATGTCTGATTACTGTGAGGGGAGGGGTGATTTAGTAATCCACAAAAATTCACCAATTCAAGTACTTTAAAATTTATGCATCAAAACATATAAAAAAAATTGACATAAGAAAACTTTCAATGCATACATCCATAAGTAATCTACTAAACAATGTAAAAAAAATATTTATCTCATGGAAAACCAACTGGAAAAAACTATGGTGTGAAATGATACCCACAAAATCTGTACTCTTCTCAAATACACCTTGTTAAGAGCTTACCTTGTTAAAGGTTTACAAAAACATTGTTATGTGTTACCTGGTAAGCAATTTTCCTAAGACCTGTTAATATCTTTTCCCTTTTAGAAGCAGCCTTGTTAGAAGACTTTAATCACAAGCTAATATGTCACCTTTATAGAGGATTTATAATAAAGTTCTGTTAGGATCCACCCTATTAGGGGATTCCATTGTTACAATGATTAGAAAGAAATAGATAAAATGATCTGTAAAAATTGCACTACCTCTACATGATTAGATCATTTTAAGCTCTTTATTACATCATAATCCTATATACTCTTCCTCATCTTGATCACACTTGATTCCTTTACTCTCTCTGTCTCCAAATCCTTCTATAATCACAATCAACTCTCTTATCTCTTTTTTCTTCTTCAATTGTTCTACTATATAGAATTACTTCCATCAACTCACAAAAAAACCTAGATCCAAGATATGAATGACCCAAATCATCTTAGGTAAGATACAATGTATCTAGACACTCCTTAAATATTTTCCTCTGACTGTGTCGGCTTGCTCATTGATTTTACCTTGGTAGTTGAGCCATTTCAAAAACCTTTTTTGACCAAAAGAAAACTTTTGAAGAAGCCTCCTTAAACGTATACCTCGATCAATGTGATGTCAAGTGAGTCCCCAAAAACATGCAACTAAATTTATACTTTACAAAAATCATCACCGATCCTATTTCCACATCGAATTCCATCGCCGATATACAAATCTTCATAGCCTATTCAAGAACTTTATCCTCTTTACCTGTTCATTTTGTTAACACCACTTTGAGTGAATTAAACTAGTAGCACCGGTTACCATAATGATTCATCTTTGTACATATAGTATCTTGACATCATTTACAATGATATCCTATGACTCCTCCATCCAATACTTCACCGATCTCAAATAACATTCAAATCACTTACTCTCAATGATTGACTATTTTAGCACTTACCCAGTTTTCGTCCAATCAAACATAACCAACTTAATTCTCCAAATCACAAATAGTGATGGAAAATTTAACATCACCACACATGATATAAAATTCTATAAAAATATCAACTTTAAAAACATACTACAACTAATGATTCACTTACACAATATCAAGTAATATACTGAAAAGTCTAAGTCAAGTAGTTGACATCACTGACAACAAAATAACTGATTCACCTATCATCAAATCTGTACCAATCTTCATCAATCAATGCATCACTTAGCATCATTGCATAAGTTATGCTAACACTACTAAGTTTGTTGCAGTGATTTAACTCTACTAATCAATTATTTAATTTTTTGTTTGATATATGAAAGTGGATAAGGGGTCACACACATTTATATGAATGGATTTAAAGAAACTCAGAAAACATCAACACCCATAAAAAATATCATGATATACATATAGATCTCAAATACTTAAAGATAAAAATATCAAAAAATAGATGCTGGTAGAAATTATCACTATTAATTGCCTTGTATCCTCCTCATCATTTCCCCTTAATTGTTAAATGGACCACTCTAGTATTCCCAACTCAATAAGTATAGACCACCCACCACTCAAGATCTTTAGCTATGTTGTCTCTCCCAACTTCCTAGATGACAAAGGGGATCTAGGGACCACTATAGTATAAAATTAGTATTATCCATTAGACCCTTAGGGAGAGATCCCAATTCTACATAGTGTGTATTCCATAAATTTCATTATCTGGCCCCTGCAATGAACCTATACCTAGTACTCCATAAGATATGTATCCTCCCTCAGCTCCATAATCTATTCCAAAAAAATTAATGTAATTTTTTATTTAACACAATACTAGAATGTTTGGTTAAGGTATTCATTACCTATCTCAATTTTAATGGCATGTAATACCACTTTATAATGGATTTAAGCATTTATTTGTATAAGTGTATCTATGATGCACTCTTTTAAGGTCGTCTTCCTCTTCATTTAAACTAGATTGATCATTGTATCCATGTTGCCTCACACATATGCCTAAATCTATTTGACAATGAGTTTAAATACCTAAAACAAGGCATTCACATGTGGGATTTCATTCCTTTTTATTTCAGTTAATACGCCCATCCTAGTAGTCATCATTGATGTAGGCAACATTATTAGCCATACATCCATATCTCCACTTAAACTCATTCAAATGACTGCTTAAATATATTGACCAAGATAATTATGCCATGTTAATCACTCAGTAAGTCATTCTATCTACCTCTCATCTTTCCTATCTCTAAACATGAGAGTTATTAACATCTTATAAGAATAATAATGTATAATCTAAGCTACCAACTTCTTCAATTTTATGTTAGGATTATCTTTTGAATCTATCATGTTAACAAGTATCTATGAATCACCTTCTAGGTGTATTTTAATGAATTTAACTTTCTTACATAATTGTACCCCAGGCCTAGTAACCTAGATTTTTTCTTTATAATTTTAATGTGATCAACTAACTTCTTATCTTCCACTCCTAAATTCTTTACCTCATGATCTTGAGTGATTTACCCTAACCCCAATGGACCTAGGTTTCCATACAAGGAACAATCATAATTTTATTTTTCCCAGTAATATTTTAGTAGAACTAATTTTTCTATCTATCCTCAGCACAACCTTAAGATGAACACATCCAACCCCATGAATGAGGGAGTAACCAATTATTTAATTTTGTACAAATCCATTTATGTTGTTATAATGAAATGGAAAAGTGAAAATTTTAAATATAGTACTACAATAAGGTTAAAATATAAAATAGAAATGATAATATAACGTTGTTGCCATATTTTAGTCCCATTATAAAATTGTCTTAGAAATCGGAATATTGTGAATAATTGACTATACCTTCAGAAAATGAGTCTTCCCAATGTTCCAAAGTTACCTCTATTACATAAAAAATTTTAAACTTCATCCTTAAGTTAGATTTCGGGGATTTGTGTTCCATGTTTGCCAAAGTCTTTTCCCTGTTGTACTAACTCATGACAAAATCTGATGAATCACATTTAAGCTCCAAGTTCCAGAAAGGAAAGCATAAGCTCTGAGTATCAGGAATAAGGAGTTTCCACTACTATAGTCAGGAATAGTAGCTAAGAAAGCCACTGTCTGAACTCCCAAAAGGGTAAGAGAAAAGCACTAAAGTCTCCATTCAGAAAATAGATGATCGATGTACTAAGGTTACTAGAAGGAATAGTATGGTGGTAAGACTTCTGAGATTCTGAAAAGTAGAAGTCATGAAGGGAAATTCCTGACATTTGCAAAGTGATAGCCCAATTTTGGTATCCCCTCATTATAGCTACTCCACCTGTGGAATTGAAGTAACATGTGTTGATATCTACCTAAGGAAAAGAAAAGGATCAGAATTGGTGGTTTCATGGTACACTTTCCAAAATTTCATACGGCAACTGTAGATAGTCCACAGTACCCTTTTTTAAAATTTTGTCTGACATAAGTATCCCGCCAAAGGTTGATATAATAAATACACTGCATGATTTGGTTATAGTGATATCTTTTCTAGCACTAAATGCAATGAACACAATCAATGACCTTGATCTTCTAAGATTTATCTCGATTACAAAATATCTTGTGGATAAAGTTACAACAAAAATTCATTGCATTAGAATTTGTAGAAGGTATATCATTTTCCTTCGAGTGGTATAAAATTGTTGACCTACAAATACATAGGATGGCTCTAAAATATCATCGGTATGATCACCTCAATGACATCGAGAGTGAATGGAATAAAATATGTGATACTAAATTAAGTCACTTCAGCTTGGGAGATCTTCATAGGAGAATTTGTCTTGAACCTATGCATAAGAGAGGGCCCACAGAAGTATTCAGATTCCCTTTTTCTATGCAATCTCTAGATTTGATTAGAAAATACATTGCCTATTTTGAAACAAATACCAAATACATCAAAAGGACCAATCGGGATTTTCTCCTTACATTAGATGGAACCACCATTTATAATTTCTTCCACCTTCCTGCAAGGGAAGAATATACATATTGGGATTATGGTCGCTCAACTTCTTTTTTTAATAAAAAAAAGACAAAGTGGAGAGCCATACAGTCAAGAGAATGGTTCGAGCAAGCAAGGTGTAGTAAATCAAAGCTCCCAAAGACCATTTATGGCACGAATCTGAAGAGGGAAATCATGAATATTTTGGTCTTATTGCAAAGGATGAGAGGTAGTGAGGAAGCTCTCAATTTAGACAAATGGGTTTTATATTTAGTACATACTATCTGTGCTGAGGAAAGGTACATAGATTAGGATGAAATTATTAGGGATAGACTAAAGACTATGATAACCGAGGCTAAATTTCTCAACTCTTTTTTCATGTCTTCTTACAATATTTATTTCCTAGCATGCACAAAACATTCAAATGGTCTAAATCATGTTCAATATTTATATGAGGATATACAAATATATGATTTCTATCCATGCTTGTAGTTGCACAAAATTTATGCGGAGTTTAGGAGGGTAAATGATGCATTCACCATGAAATTGACTCAGGAACTACAAGGATTCCCTGAGGAGGGATTATCTGAAGAAGTGGTTGGAGTAATTTCTAAGTATGATAGCTAATTTACCCAATTCTCAACCTTTACATATTTTTGAATTGGTGTATTTGATGATTTCCCTAATAAGCTACCCAGATATCCAAATGACAAGAGGATCTTGATCGAGTTGTGTCAGAAAGTACTAGAAATTGTGAATAAACGGTGTGGAGAAAGGCATCGAGATGAGATCCCTTTACCTATAATCATAGAGGTGTATTCATGATCTTCCAGTTAAAATCCTATAAACACAATCAAAGCTAACAATTTGATAAAGATAATCTACAGCTAGGGTTATCTTTTCTGTCACACACTAGCAATAGAAATTTTTTAGATGCTTATGAAATGAGTGAAAGGTCTTGGTTGAGGCTCATCATAGACAAAATCAAACTCTATAGATTGGATTTTAATGTGGATGGATTAGGGGATGATAGGTATGAATTGGTAGCACCACGATACTTGGAGAAGATTAAAGGAACCCTATTAGCGCCTATCAACTGGGATATCCCTTAAATTGATAACCTTGGCATCTACATGTCTTTAATAATGAAAGGACTTGGGGTTGGATTGAGTGGAAGAAGACTCAAAAGAGGAAAGGAATATCTATAGAAAATCCACCTAATCCAACATGGAGTTGGCCTTCTACCCTTGTTGTTGGTAACCCAATGAGCGTATTAACATCTACTTCCTCCCAATATATTGGAGGAGATGTTGAGCCTCTAGAAAAGGAATCAGAGCTTAAGTCTACCCATGGTGAAGGCTCCCTTCTAGTTATAGATCGAAAGGAGGGAGAAGAACCTAACTTGATAGAGAAGACCCACTCAAAGGAGATATTCCACTGGGAGAGCTTTACAATATGCAATAGGGTACTCCTAATCAACAATAATGGGAGAAACAAGAAAACCTATTTATGGAGTCACAAGTGCCTCCAGTTTTAGCCTCTTCTAGTCATTTTCCTAAAGTTCTTAAATTTCCATTCATATCTACCCAAAAGGATACTCCTCATGTTGTGAGGAAAGTATTTGATTTGGAGATCCTAAAGTCTTCCTTGAAGGTTTTATCCACTCCTTCATGGCTAGAATGGACTATTGGTAAGTAAAGGAAGAGGGAAGAAAGCAGGGTCGCACCTTAAGACATGATTGATCAAATTTTTGGAAATTATTTTTCTCTTTAGAAGGAGAAGAAATTGTTAGTTCTAGCTTCTTTAGGGAAAGATCAAGATACTGGGCATGTCATCATGGAAATCGCCTAGACCGAAGCCAATGAAAAGCTAGCTCACTTGGATACATTTGACTTCACAGTAACTAGGATAGATTTTGGGCCTCCTAGACATGAAAGGATAGTTTAGATGTGGGAATTTTCCCACCAAAACATGAAGGAAAAGATGGATAAAGATAAACATGAGAAGAATAGGTTATATTCAACAGTCTCTCAACTCTCTAAAGGTCTCATAAAAGTTTGAATGCCCTTGTCTTCCCAAAAGATAACTTCCTCCTCTTCTGTCATAGACCCAACAACAAGAGAGAACCAAGCCCTAATTACCAAGCTCCAGGATGATATGAACATGGGAAGAATTGGTAGGGATTGAATAAAAGATCTTAACATTTGATGGTTTCCCTTTATTGAACGTCTCAGATACCTATAATAAAATTTCTTGCAAATAAGAGACAACATATAGGTTGATATCATAATAATCAAAGAAGAAGAAGAGTCTTATGAAAAACTATTTTCAATTCTCAAGGAAATCATGGATATGTAGATCGCAAATGCAATCAATCTTGATCTATTACAATCTCCTGATGAGCCCTTGCAAAAATGGATGTCTCTGTAACTTTCAAATATAAATGTATGACCAAAACCCTTAAACATTTGAAGGAAATTATGAATGTCTTACGAGGAGATATCTAGATAATAGAAAACCATTTCACTAATTTGGGATGTGCTTAGTATCAAAGAAAGAGGGAATATGTCATTAATATTAGTGGTATGAAGGAAAGCTATCAGGAAAACATCAATAAGATCGTTAGTCCCTCTACTTATTAGATGAAATATATTCATAAGCTTACATAGCTCGGTGCCTTGTTATGTCAAATCATACATGAAATGCAAGACTAAGAAGAGAAATTGGAGGAATCGAAGGAAAACCACCTCTACTAGATGACAAAGAATGATAATGTTAGAGTGCCAAAAGATGAAGGAATGTCAAGTGTCCTGGAAGCACTTCAGTGATATAAATATAGCCACCAAGTGTCCACCTAGACATCAGTTGAGAAATTATAAGAGCCAAAGACCGTAAAGATTAAAGTTTATTAGTTTTATATTTTTGTTTTTAAATCTCTGACACTTTCTTAAGATTTGGTTTATTTATTCCCAAGACAATGTTTTCTTTTGTAACCGCCATGAGAAGGTGAACAGACTATATATGTCTCTGTTGAAAACTAAATTATGGATCAACAATTTTTAATACAATTTCCCCTTGTTTTTGTGACAACTATGTTAGAATCAATTTTTTTTTATGGTTTTTGTTCATTGGTGATATTGGTTTTATTATTGAATGAATGAATATATGGTGGATGAAATTGATTGATTATAGATATCAAACTATGCTTTTAAAATCTATAGTTATAAGGTGACCTACGAGTCACTATTAGTTTCCTTCTTCTATTATGTTCATATTATTTAATAGATTTATTTTTTTTCAAATTCTCTGCCTATATGTATGATCTTTACGATTGTGAAGGTGTATATACAAAAATGGATTGATGGTTTAAACTATGTTTAGTTTCTTCATGGTTTCTTTTTTGACTAAATAAGCATAGTTTTGAGTTTCTTTTGATTCACACTTCATATTGCATTGTGGATAAATCATGGTGATGAGTGTCAATTAGATGCATCTTCTTCTCTCTAGTCAAGAGCATACCCTTTTTAATTAATTTTAGAGATTCATTCATTGCATATCTATATTAGGGAGTTGCATCTATTAATTCACAGATCAAACTATTTCACAAAATTTTTCAATTATGGATAATGGTAAGAGTTTTACAAGTGCCCGAGTCATATTATAAGAAAAATCCTATCTATTAGCCATTAGTTTTTGGTGACTCTACTACGGATATAACAATGGAAAATATTTAACTAGTCACCTTTTATGAATCAAGATGGTATTACCACCTGAAAATATTGTTCCAGTGCTCCAACCAAATATTTTTCAAGATATGTAAGAAGATATAATTTTGGAGTTGAACACTTTGGATTGGAGGTGTAGATGAAGTGCTAAAAAATATCATCAAGTTAACCACGTCCTTGAAGAAGAAGAAGAGTTTGGTGAAATTATTAGAAGAGAACCTATTGGTCATAATATGGTTGTAATTGAAAGGATAGTTGTCATTCCAAGAAGAAATAGACAAAATATCATACATATTCAAGATCACATCAATCAAAACAATTAAATTCTTAATAAAGGTCGAAATAAGATATACCAGGAGTGAAAAAGAAAAGGGAGTTGTAGACCCAGTGTTTAAGGAACTTCAGGAAAGAAATTTCACTGCAAAAGTTACTCTTTATAGGAGTAAAAGTATACCTCCTCCCCCTCCTAAGAAGAAAATCTCCCCACTATCTCTCCCTAACCCTTGATGGGGTTACCCTCTCTACAAGAGAAAGTTTTCAACCTGTCCCATTTAATCTACAAAGGAACATGGTGGTGCCTGTGCCATGAGGCATAAATATCAAATCATTGAACTTGGGTGCTGATCAGGATTTACCTAATGGGTCCAAAAAGAATATGTCTATATTTTTTGGAGATGGTAAATTCTCCACAAATGAACATATCTCTTCTTTCTTTGCTGAATGTGAATTTTCGTCCATCCAAAATGAAGCCATAGCTATCAAGATAATTATGGAAACCCTAGTAGATGCGGCTACAAATTGGTTCCACCATTTGGCCCTAGGGTTAATCGATGGATGGGATTCTATGAGAACCTAGTTTGAAGGAAGATTTAAAATCCCATAAGATGAAAACCATTTTCTCACCTAGTTAACACAGGTTAGGAAGGAAGTATCTCTACATATAAGGGAATTTATTGCAAAGTTCAATAAGATTATAAATAAAAATCCCGCCAATAAGAGGCCTACTACAAATAACTAGAAATGTTTCTTTCTAAACACTATGCCTCCAGATATCAGTTTTCCTCTGAGAAGAGAAAGAGTAGTGGATTTAACCACCGCCCAGGCAATGGCTATAGAGCCAGAAGATGAATTCATCATAACTTGAAAGTGGAAGAAAAATTTATATGCTAGTAGTAGTAGTAGCAATAATTCTTTTGAAGCTATGATATGATGGTTAAAAATGATGTGATAGCCCTAAAGAGACATCTACCATACAATAATCCCTCTCTTCATAAATGTTACCAATATATTCCAAGAAGGCAACA
>MU223019.1:149848-167688 GCA_018584345.1 Thuja plicata | reverse complement strand
TACCAATATATTCCAAGAAGGCAACATGAAGGAAGGAAATTATAATTTTCACCAACACAACAATGATTGGTTATTGAAGCTCCCCCTAATGCTAGGAAGGGGAACATGTGCATTTTTCATGTTATAACAGATCATGATGGAGAAACCTATATCGAGATGACCAAATACACATAGATAATCACGTCTGATAAAGCTACAAAGAACACTCTAGGTGGGGAAACAACCTCAAATTATAATGGTGACTCTAAAAATTACTACCTAGAGTATAAATCTGATTCCAAAGGAAGGGGAGATTATTATGCAATTCTTGTAAATTCCTCAATGGCCACCATAACAAGAAGTCAGAAGAATAAAAAAGGTGTCTCTATTATTCAAACAAATGGCCAATCAAGATCTTCAATGTCCAACCCCCTGGACGAAACAGTCTCACCCTAGAGCATTTCTTTTCCAAGAAAAGATCCTAGCTCATTCGATATTGTTCAGTTATGCAAAGAATCATGTATTCAAATATGTCCTCTAGATGATTTGAAATCAAATCCTACAAAGCTACAATTCCTAATGGAATATTGTAAACTAGAAAATTAAAAAGGTTAATACATTTTCTAGTAAAATTACTGAAGATGATGCCTCTAAGTTAGAAGAAATTCCATGTGATACTAGTATCTTGTACACTGTTCCTGACCAAAAGCCTGAGCCTTTCTATATCTCTCTTTTTATTAAAGGGCATAATCTCAATAATTGTATCATAGACATAGGAGCTTCCTAAAATATAATTTTGGCCCTAGTAGCTAATTCCCTGGGCTTATCCTTGACAAATAATTTCAGAAGATGTTTTTTGATGGATGTTAAGAAGGTGTTTCTGGTTGGCTAGATTAAATATGTGCAAGTAGTTTTTGAAGCTCACCCACCAAAGAGATTAAATCTCAGCATATTAGTGGCAGACATACTAGCCAATTATGGCATGCTACTAAGAACAAGTTTTTGCAAAGACCTAGGTGGAGAAATCTAATTAGACTGGTCTCATGCAACTATATCTGTCAAGAATAAGAAATTCAAGATCGAACTTGAAGGGAAATCCAAATTCATAGTGCTGAAATTTGATGACCCAAAGGCATAAATATTGTATGAAGAAATTGCATTTGGAAACTACATGTTTTTTTTACCAAATCTGACTCTCTAGAGTTAAAAATAAGGAGAAAGAATCACAATTATAAACCTTTGAATTTGATGGAAGTTGTGATTTTGCAAGATAAAATGCATGAGTGATGTTGATTCCTCCTCACATTGACATCATACATCTAGCATAAAAAATAGAATTCAAAAATATGAATAACACTGCAGAATATGAAGCTTTGCTTCTGGGTATTTTCACGGATAAAGACACAGGGGTAAAGGTGTTGAAAGCAAAAGGAAACAAAGAGATGATAGTTAAACAAGTCAGAGGTTTTTCTCTCTTAAAAATCATAGATTTAAGCATTAAAGGAATAGATTATGGGATGAAATAGAAATCCTAGATTCTTTTTCAATAGAAGTAATGCCCAAAGAATAAAACACCTGAGATGATTCTCTAGAAGTATCGACATCCCTCCTTTTACCTCACCCAGATTTTGGATATCAAAATTATACAGTTGAGTTAGTGCATAGGCAAATAACTCTTGATAATGTGGAATCATGGTAGGTTTTCAAAGATGATCACAAACTTCGCAATTTCTAGAGAATGTTGAAGCTTTTACTAAACAATATTTTGAGGGTAGAGAAAACCGCTATACAAAATTCTCCCTAGACAACAAAAAAGACCTAGAACAAGGAGCCTTACAATTGAAGGGTAATAAAAATCTCCTATAAATGATTTAGCTAGTATTTGATAAACATAATGCATACATCCAAAGAAAAAGAGAGGAACAAGGGAATACCTTCGGAGCCTATGAGAGTTTGAACGTCGAGAATTTGAAAAATACGAAGATGATAAGCACCAGAAAATGTTGTAATGAGAAAGAAAGAACAGAATAGAATGAATTTATTTCTATTAGTAATAACTAAGAGGGGGGGTGAATTAGTGGCCTAAAAAATTAATCATTAAATCAACCCTTAAAACTTATAACCATAGATTATGCCTCTAGTTATCATCTATCCTACAAGATGAATGTCTTGAAATAATTATAACACATTTCTACTTGTTGGATTGCTTTGTTAAACCTTCTTCTGTATGTTTACCGATAAGCAATCAACTATTTACCGAAACACAGTAAATATGTAGAGTATACCGATCAATCCAGAATTACATATGTGAAACGTAAAATAGTAAAGCAATGAAACATAAACACATAATACATGGATTTTTAACGTGCAAACCCTGTTAAGGGAAAAACCACTGGGACCGGTACCCCAAATATTCACTCTTCTGAAGTGAGCCCTTTTAAGAGCCAACCTTATTAAAGGTTACAAACACACTGTTAGGTGTGACCTTGTTAGAGGATTTAAAAGAAAGTTTGTCACCTAGTATCTGGCATCTAATGCTACCATCCTTGATCAAACACTCACTTGGCTTGTCAATAGGTATTGGGCATATCCAATGCTAGTTTCTATGATCAAAATTTTTGATACTCCTTGGGATGTATCTCAATTGTAGAAGAATTTTAAGTCGTGCTTGGTTAAGAGACTTGATGCTTCAATGGTTAAATTGAAACATTAAATGATTTGTTCACACATACAACTTGAATTGCAGATTTTTAGATCTATTATAAGTGCATTACCTCTCTGATCAATATAATCAATTCAATACCTTTTCTCCACACTCTTCTACTCTATGATTTTGTCTCACTGTTCGTCGCCATCTACAGAATCTAGCTCTTTCCTCGGCTTGTTGATCAGGACTGAATGAAGACTTTCTTCTCCTTCAGAATTTCTTTAGCATCTTCCCTCTTTTCTCTTGTTCATACCACAATTCGCAATGAATTGGGTTTTTCTCTTTATAGACATGATTCATCATTTCTTGGCTTTCTTGATCTTGGTGTGATCCACAATTCTCGACACTTAGATTTAAATTTAAACTCCAGTTTGATCTCATTGAGATCTTCTTCCCAACTAGACAAATCAACTTTAAATCAATTACTTATCTCTGGCTTTATCTGGATGATCAAAACAATGATAAGTATCAGTTAAGTCTATCTTTAGCTCTTGATAGCTAAGCATTTTGTCATTTTTTGAACTCTCTATTATTTCGGTCAACACTTAAGTTAGTCATCGGTGATAACTTACTATTCTGTTGGTGTGACTTCAGTTGTCATCGGGATCTGCGTCCTTGTCTTTTTTGTTAGGCAACACTGCAATTTTGTCTGTCAAGTTACATTATGTTTTTCTTGTCGATAATGATGTGCATTTTCTCATCAGGTAACACTGTGACTTTTCTCTTTTACTATGTCCATCGGTGTGCAGTCCATCAGTGTATACAGTCACTTTTTGAATAGTTGACTTATATGCATTCCTAATAGCATAGCCCTGATTCATCAGTTCTTTGAAGTCTTTAGCAGTATTTCCATGGCCATACAGATTATACCAAGTTGACATGAATGAAAATACAATGCATTAACTAATTTAATGCCTTGCATGATCATCAACTTAACATCTTCAAACATTTAATCAGTTACATGTCATCAATCTCTCCCTTTGGCATTGATGGAAACATACTACATTACAATACTGTACTATTATTAATACAATATGAAATATATAGTTTCATCAAGCTTTCCTAATGTAACTATTACAAATGTCTGGCTTTCAGTAAGCTCAAGTAGCTTAGCTTTGATTCTTGTAGTTTTCTTTCTGTCTTAAATCCCTTTACTGGATAGATGTAGAATCTTCCTTTTCTCTGATTTGATGTGCTCTTCTCCTATGTCAAACTCTCTCCCTTTGACTATTCTCTTCTTTTTGATGTCTCTTATCAGTAGTTCTCTTCCTTTTGTATGTACTCTCCCTTTCTGATTACATATCTCCCTTTGGATACTGTGATGGATATAATCTCTCCCTGAGGTGATAATGGATATATTTCTCTCCTTTTATCTGTATGATAATGAGATAGGATATAATCTCTGTATAATAATGAGATATTTATCTCCCTTTGACATTAATGCCAATGGATCCTTTTTATCCATAATATATTCCTTGAATTTCCCAATCCATCGGTAATAACTCTATTGCTCAGAGTAGATAAATACCTTGCTGTGTATAGATGTATCTTTGAAGTCCATCTCTCTGCTTGCATAAACATGAATGATCTTCTGATAATATGTAGGCTGATGCAGCCTTCTAGTCATGTTACTGACCAGTAGACAAGGGTCTGACCCCTAATCTCTTTCTCAAGTACTCAAATGCATCCTTGGGTAGTGGCTTGGTGAAGATATCGGCCAATTGTTCCTTTGATTGCACATACTCAAGTATCACCTCATTTGCTTGAACTTTTTCTCTCAAATAATGATACTTGATGGAAATATGATTTGTTTTAGCATGCATGACTGGATTATTGGAAATGTTTATTGCACTGGTATTGTCACAATAGATAATCACTGGTTCTAGAATTTGCATATGCATACCTTCCAGTAAATATTTGATCCATGCAATATTTGAGCAGTTTGCAGTAGTAAAAACATACTATCTTTGTAGTAGACTAAGAGATGCATCCTTGCTTCTTTCTGATCCATGTGACAAGTTTGTCACCCATAAAGAATGCTCCTCTAGTTGTGCTCTTCCGGTCATCAATATTTCTAGCCCAATTAGCGTTGGTAAAGAACTTAAGTTCAAATTTTCCTTCTCTTCTATACCATAAGCCATATTCCTTGGTATTCTTTAGATATCTTAGGATTCTTTTCACATCAATCATATGTGATTCCCTAGGATTAGCAGAAAATCTTGCAACTATTCCTACTGCATGTGCAATATCTGGTCTAGTATGTACAACATACATGAGTTTGCCAATCATTGATCTGTACAAATTTTGATTTACCTCTGATGACTTGTCCTATTTTTTCATCTTACATCCAGTTGCCATTGGTGTTCCAAATAGTTTGGAGTCTTCCATCTTGAATATTTTCAGTACTTCCTTGATGTATTTGGATTATGTAATGAAAATACCTTCATCTTGTTGCATGATCTACAAACCAAGAAAGAACTTGATCTCTCCAAACATATAAATCTCTAATTCCTTTCTCATTTCATTTGCAAATGATTTACATAGAATATCATTGCCTCCAAGTATGATGTCACCAACAAATATCTCAACAATTAAAATGTTAGCATAAGTATCTTCCTTCAAATAAAGATTATTGTTTTCACTAGTCCTTACAAATCCAATACTTATAAGATAGGAATGAATTATTTCATACCAGGATCGGGGTGCTTGTTTCAATCCATACAAGGCTTTGTGTAATATACATACCATGTTCCTCTTTTCTGGATCAACAAACCGTTATGGTTGCTCAATGTATACCTCTTCCTCAAGTATTCCATTTAGGAATGCAGACTTGACATTCATTTGGTATACCTTGAAGCCTTTATATGCATCATAAGAAATAAATATTCTCACTCCTTCTAGCCTAGAAATGGGTGCAAAGGTCTCTCCATAGTTAATCCCTTCTTCTTGTGCATACCCCTTGCATACTAGTCTTGCTTTATTTCTGGTGACTTCTCCATTCTCATTTAGTTTATTCCTGAATATCCATTTTGTACTGATGACATTTTTGTCATTTGGTCTTGGTACAGGTTTCCATGTCTTTTTTTTCTCTATATGCTCAATCTCTTCATTCATATAACTTATCCATTCATCATTATCAAGTGCAACATTGATTGATTTAGGCTCAAAATTACAAATAATACATCTTGTGTTTAAAGACTTACTTTTGGTTCTCATACCAGCCTTCTTTTCTCCTATGATCTGGTTTTGTGGATGGTTCCTTTTGGCATATCTATCAAGTACATGTTCAATCCTTTCTCTATCATCTTGATCATTATTCTGTTCTCCATCACTTTGTGCATCATCTTGAGCAATATCCTGATTGTCGGTATTTGTAGCCTGATGCTCAGGTGCTATGATCTATTGCTTGGGAGCTCTACATTGTTGTTAGGGTATAGTATTAGGTTCTTCATTTTAAAAAAACCTATTGTAGTCCTTTGGTTCTTTAGTACTTTCCTTTTCATTCTTCTCTACAAATTCATCTATCTTTACATTTGCACTTTCAACAATTTTGTTAGAGGCTTTATTGAGACATTTATAAGCCTTGATCTTGGTTAAATACCCTATAAAGATTCCCTCATCACTCTTGGAGTCAATTTTTCCTTTTCTATCATCTTTTAAGATATAACATTGACTACCAAAAATTTTGAAGTGACTTAAATTGGGTGTATAGCTATACCAAAGCTCATAAGGTGTCTTCTTGGTATCTTTCTTCAACTATACTCTATTCAATGTGTAAACAACAGTACTAATAGCTTCTCTCTAGAAGATTTGGGTGATGCCTTTCTCTATCATTAGTGTCCTTGCATAATCAACTATGGATCTGTTCCTTCTTTCAGCAATACCATTTTGCTGTGGTGTTCTTGGTGTAGAGACCTATCTTTTGATACCATGCTCATTGAAAAAGTTAGTGAATTCATCTCAAATAAATTCCCCTCCTCTATCTGATCTTAAGCATTTTAGTTCATCACCACTTTTTTTCTCAACCATTTCTTTGTACTATTTAAACATCTTAAATGATTCTGATTTATCTTTTAGAAAGATGGCTGTCATCATTCTAGAAAAATCATCAACAAAGATAATAAAATATCTATCTCCATAATAGCTCTTTGTCCTCATGGGTCCACATAAATTAGTATGGACTAATTCTAGAATTGCATCAGATATATGGGTTTTTTTTTTGAAACTAGACTTTTTCATCTTACCTTTTGGACAATTCTTACACATGATGTTGTCAGGCTTAGTCATCATTGGTAAGCCTTTGACATTTCTCTTTTTTATTATCTTTATCATGTTTTCAAAGTTCACATGACACAATCTTTTGTGCGACAACCATATGTCTTCATTTCTAACCATCAAACAAGTGGTTTCAGCATCATTCAGATAGAATAAGTTACCTTTTTTTCTTCTCATCAGTACCAATCAAATTTCCTGATTCCTTGAAGATCTTTGCCTTCTTATTTTCAAATTCTACTCTTCGACGTGCATTATTCAACTGAGAAACACTCAACAGATTATAATTCAATCATTTAACCCAATAAGCATTTTCACATTTTATCTGGTTATTCAACATTATAGTTCCTCTACCTTCAACTAGACAAGGTGTATCATCACCCATTCTTACTGAACCACCATTATAGTATTCAAAAGTCTCAAAATTTTTCTTGTCACTGGTCATATGGTGAGTGTAACCACTATCTATGATCCTGACATCATTTTTATTAACTTTAGATATGAGGGCAGTTTCTACATACCTTTCTTCATCATCATTTGAATCATCTTTTACTGCTACAAACACCATCTCAATGTCTTCATCAGATTTAGTGTCGGTATCTTCATTTTTGAATTTCTCTAGGTAACTGACCTTCTTTCCTTTGCCATTGTAGTCTTGGGTATCTCTTCTTTCTGATTGTCGATAGCTTCTGTAATCACCTCTGTCAGACTTATTTTTAAAAAATTTGTCATTACTTCTGTCATCTTTTCTATTAGGACATCTTGTAGCAAAGTTTCCAATCTCTTTACAATTAAACAAACAAGTGGTAATTTACCTTTGTATTTACCTTTTCCTCTCTGCATTCTTCTAGCCATAAGTGCTTCAATTTCATCAAGATCTTCTTCTTCACTTTCACTGTCACTATCTTTTCTCATAGTGTGTTTATGACTTGAATTACTTATTCTCATAGAATATTTGAATGCAGAATCTATGTTTGGTAAGACACTATTATCAAAGTTATTCATCTCAAATGAAATTTGTCTTCTAATCAAACTATCTAGAGTAACATTGCTATTTTCTATTGCTCTCATTTCTTGTATGGTAGATACTCTAATAGCATAAGTAGGTAGTATGGTTCTTAGAATTTTACTTATCACTGTACCTTCTTCTAGTACACCTCCAACTCCTCAGGTAGCATTGAATACCTCTTTGATTCTTGTGTTGTACTGTGTGATTTTTTTGTTGGAGATTTAGTTCTGGCAGCTAGTTGATTGTATGTTTGTCATTGATGAAAACATTTAATATACAGTGATGATTCTGTATGTACTTATCAGAATGATGATATCAATCCTTGTGTGGATATATTCAGGTTGTAGACATGTTTAGTATGTTATGTTCATACACACAGACTCAGATATGAAGTTTTAGTTGTGTTGTGTAATTCTGTTAGTGGCAGTTATATTTTCTAGAGTGTATATGCATAGAGCTAACATATATGCATTGGTTCTTGAGTTTCACCTATCTTCAAGATATGCATGTGTATATTCATGATTAGTTATGATTTGAAGACATTTATCTAAAGGCGCCAAAAATGTTTCATGAAGATTGCAAAGTTAGAGTTAATTTTGTGAGGCCGACTTAGTGAAGCGCCGTGTCTATTTAGTTTATATTTGTGTGGTTGTAATTATGTTTGCATGATTAGTAAAGCCGACAAGGATGTTATGAATATTTTTCCAACAGGTTCCATGATCTCATACTTTGAGGAAGATACTTATAGAAAGTCATTTGTGATATGCTAAGTGTGAATGATACGAAAGAAGATAGAAAATGTACAGAGCAGAATATCAGTTGTATTTCATTCATCAAGGGTCTATGTGAAGAAGCAGTGGAAGATTACAATACATTGGAACTGATCAAGACATCAGGTCTACTCTACAGTTCATCATCAGATATAGTGCATATCTATTCTACAGAAGGTTGCTGCCTTCACCATTAAGAAGTGAGCTTTTGGATAGTGAGTCCACCACGCCTAACATGGTTATTTGTAAAAGACTCCTAATAGGGTCTAACCCTTAACTAGGTCACTATACTTATTGCATTGTAACATACAATTCCTAACAGGGTTGAAATATCTTCTAACAGGGATTACTATAAACAAGTATAGTTCATTGTGGGTACTAATTCCCATCGGATTTTTTACCATTTGGTTTCCCCGTAACAAAATTGTGTTGTTATCTATTGTGTTATCTGAATGTGCCTTTGCTTTATTATATTATAGAGTTAATAAGGTTAAATAATCAAACATGATGATAACTGATTCACCCCCCCTCTTAGTTATCCTTTGGGACTATTCTAACAATTGGTATCAGAGCCAAGTGCCTTGAGGAGAAAGCCTAATAGCTCAAGGTAGATTGGATGGCATACTTCAGAAAAGAGAGTCCTAAGTTCGATGGAGAGAATTATCTATATTGGAAGAATAAAATGATAACACATCTACAGTGTGTTGGTTTTGATATCTTTGAGATAGCTACACAAGAAGTTGTTATTCCCTCACTTAAAGATCTATCAAAAGATAATGCTACTAGTAGACAAAAGGAAACATTCACAGCTAATACAATTGCCAAAGAAGCCCTTATAAGTGCCCTATCTGATAGTGAATTTTCTAAGATCAAGAAATTAGACAAGGCATACACTATATGGAAGTATTTAGAAGACATGTTTGAAGGAGATATTCAAGCTAAGAATGCACATAGGAAGACATGGAAAAATAAATACAATAGTCTTGAGATGTTACCTGAAGAGAACATTAGAGCCTACAATCAAAGGATAAATGAAGCCGTTTCTGGAATCAAAAACAATGGTGGAGAAATATCAGAAGAAGATATAATGGACAAACTGCTGACTACTCTAACATCAGACTATGAGAACAAGATTAGTATTCTAGAGGAAACTATGCAATTCTCACAAGACTTCAAAAGAGAGACTTTGATCAGTAAAATCTCTGCATTTGAGTTATCAAGATTGAAGACTAAACCAAAAGGTGAAACAAACTTCAAAGCATCACTCCGTGGTAAGAAATATCACATCTCTAGCAATAATGAGAAAGAAGATGTTGATGAAGAACTGGAAGAAATAATAGCTATGATTGCTAAAATAGAAAAGAAAGGCAAAGGGAAATATGAAGGACAACTTCAATTCAAATATTTCTCATGCAACAAGATTGGCCACTTTGCATCTAAGTGTCCTACAAGGGTAAAGAAATTCAGACCTGATTATAAACCTAAATACAGAAAGGAATGTTATCATGTTGAAGAAGGTGTAATTGATGAAGATTCAGGAGAAGATGAAATTGGATTCGTTGCCCTTAAAGATACAGAAAAATTGCTTGAGGATATGGACATTGAAGATGACAAAGAAGCACATGACTTAGCCCTAATTTCCAAAGCAGACATCAGAACTTATTGGATCATTGACAGTGGTTGTTATCACCACATGAAAGGTGATAAAGATATATTTGTTCATCTATAAAAGTACAACGGTGGTATGGTTATATTTGGAGATAACACTCCCAAACCTATCATAGGTAGAGGATCCATCACCCTGGATAAAAAGAATAAGACAGATGATGTTTTTCATGTTGATGGACTACATCACAATCTACTAAGTGTTGGAAAACTAGTTGACAAAGGTTATCATTTGGATTCAAAGAAAAAAAATGCATCATTAGCAACAAAGATGGAGACATGATTGCATCAGGATAAAAAACAATAGGTAATTTTTTTCAGCTCAATTATGATGTAAGTTGTTTTGTTGCAAAATTGGATGACAGTTGGTTATGGAACAAGAGACTTTGTCATATAAACTTTGATAATATAGTAAAGATAAGAAGTGTCAAAGTAGTTAGAGATCTTCCTAGTATTGCAAGATAGTAGACACAATATGCAGGGAATGTGTTATGGGAAAGCATGTAAGGAGCCCTTTTAGAAGCAAGCAAAACTCAGCTGAGAACAAGCTAGACCTAGTGCATACAGATTTATGTGGTCCTACTCAAACAAGATCATACTATGGAGAAAGGTATTTCATTTTGTTTGTGGATGAATTTTCAAGGATGATGTGGGTTGTGTTCTTAAAAGAGAAGTCTGAATCTTTTGAGAAGCTCAAAATATTCAAAGCCAAAGTTGAGAATGAATCTAGATTAAAACTAAAGTGTCTAAGATCATATAGAGGAGGAGAATTCACCTCTAGCCAATTTTATGACTACTTTGAAGAACATGGAATAAAAAGATAGTTGAGTGCACCCAAAACCCCATAGAAAAAAGGGATAGTAGAGAGAAGGAATGGGATCATACTTGATACAACACGCACTATGATGATTGAAGGAAAATTTACACACACCTATTGGAGAGATGCAGTCAATACAATAGTCTATACTATCAAAAGAACACAACTAAGGCCAGGTGTGGACAAAACACCTTATGAACTTTGGTTTGGTAATGTACCTACAATGAAATACTTCAGAATCTTTGGCAGCAAGTGCTACATCAAGAGAGATGATGCTGTTGGTAAGTTTGATGCTAGAAGCGATGAAGGTATTTTCCTTGGTTACTCTACTAAAAGAAAAGCATACACATGTTTCAATTTGAGATTAAAGAAGATAATTGAAAGCACTCATGTAAAGATTGATGAAAAGTTCATGGTTCAAGAAATATACTATGAATATGCACCCATGATTGAGGATGAGCTCAGACCCAGCAGTAAAGACACTATTATTGAAGAAATATTTGATTAAAGAAGTATCTGAAGTTACTGATGAGGATGTCACACCAAAAGTTCCAAAATTCACATCCAGATACCATTCAAAGGATGACATCATTAGGGATCAGAGAAGCAGAGTCTTGACCAGATCAAAAGAAAAATGTCTCTTAGTAGATGAAGAGGTATGTTTACTTTCACAGATTGAACCCTTAAATGTTGAAGATGCTTGCAAGGACTCTGATTGGCAGAAAGCAATGGAAGAAGAATTAGATCAAATAATCAGAAATGATACATGGGAATTGGTTCCCAGACCTAATGAAAAAAATGTGATTGGAACAAAGTGGACCTATTCAGGAACAAGATGAATGAAGATGGTACAGTGGTAAGAAACAAAGCAAGAATAGTGTGTCAAGGATATGCACAAAGGGAAGGGATAGATTATACTAACACATTTGCCCCTGTGAGAAGACTACAAGTCATCAAGTTATTCTTGGCATATGCAACATTCAAGGATTTTAAAGTATTACAAATGGATGTTAAATCAGCTTTTCTGAATGGTGACTTGAAGGAAGAAGTCTACATAGAATATCCTGAAGGATTTAATCTATCAGATAAACCAAACATGGTATGCAGATTGAAGAAAGCACTCTATGGACTCAAACAGGCCCCAAAAGCTTAGTATGAGAGACTAGATGGTTATCTTACCAGGATTGGATTTAAGAAAGGATAAGTAGATTGTAACCTATTCATAAGAGAGACACCTAATGGACTACTACTTGTTTCCATATTTGTTGATGACATTATCTTTGGAGGAAATGACAAGCTTAGTGCAGAATTTGCAAAAGAAATGCAGAATGAATTTGAGATGGGCATGATTGGTCATATAAAATAATTTTTGGGATTGAATGTAAAACATAAAGATAAAGGAATATTCATAAATCAGTCCAAATATGTGAAGGAAATATTGAAGACTTTCAATATGGAAGACTGTAAACTAGTGTGCACTCCCATGATAACAGGAAGCAAGATTTTTAAAGAAGATGATTCTGAAGCAGTTGACAAAACATTGTACAAATCTATGATTGGAAAACTTATATACCTTACTCAATCTAGACTAGACATATCTAATGCAGTTGGCATTGTTGATAGATTTGCAGCTGAACCAAAATAGAATCGCCTAATTGCAATCAAAAGGATATTCAGATATCTAAAGGGAACTATAGACTATGGTTTATGGTATCCTAAATCTGAGAATGTACAACTTCATGTGTATATAGATGCAGATTGGGTAGGTTGCATTGATGAAAGGAAGAGTACTTCTGGAGAAGAAATATTTCTTGGAGATAGGTTGGTTTCTTGGGTAAGAAAGAAGCAAAATCATATCTCTCAGTCGACAGCAGAAGCTGAATATGTTGCAGTAGCATTGAATTATTCAACAATGGTTTGGATCAAGTAGATGGTTAAAGATTTTGGAATACAGGTTGATTATCCTATTATTATTCATTGTGATAACACCAACACTATCAACATGTCCAAGAATTATGTGATGCACACAAAGAAAAAGCACATTGAGATCAAATACCGTTTTCTTAGAGAAAAATTTACAGATAATGAAGTCAAATTGGATTATGTGAGAACCAAAGAATAGTTGGTAGATATTTTCAGAAAGCCTTTATCAAAAGATACTTTTGAGTATCTCAGGGAGAAGTTGGGAGTAATTCCCTCACCTAAGTCTGATTAGATAAAGCAGCAAGAACATCAGTCCATAGTGACTGATGAATGGTTTACTACTCTACTTCTGGAGTAGTACTTGTGCCTAATTGCTTATGGCACCCTTTTCCATTGATGTCAAAGGGGGAGTATATAGTAAGGGGGAGCATATACTCTGCGGGAGTATAAAAATAGTCAGAAGAACTGAAGCAGTGTAGAGGAATCTTTGATGAGGATATTGAGAAGATTGTAAAAGAAAGAATACACCATGTGCTGAAGATATTTTTAATATCATATGTTTCCATCAATGTCAAAGGGGGAGATTGTTGGGGATTTACTTCTGGAAGCTAGTTGATTATATGTTTGTCATTGATGAAAACATATAATATATAGTAGTGATTCTGTATGTACTTATCAAAATGATGATATCAAGCCTTGCATGGATATATTCAGGTTCTAGACATGTTTAGTATGTTATGTTCATACATGCAGACTCAGATATGAAGTTTCAGTTGTGTTGTGTAATTCTGTTAGTGGGAGTTACATTTTCTGGAGTGTACATGCATAGAACCGACGTATTTGCATTGGTTCTTGAGTTGCACCTATCTTCAGGATATGTGTGTGTATATTCATGATTAGTTATGAGTTGAAGACAATTATCTAAAGGTGCCAAATGTGTTTCAAGAAGATTGCAAAGTTAGAGTTAATTTGGTGAGGACGACTTAGTGAAGCGTCGTGTCTATTCAGTTTATATTTGCGTGGTTGTAATTATGCTTGCATGATTAGTAAAGCCAACAAGGATGTTATGAAGAGTTGTCTAATAGGTCCCATGATCTCATACTTTGAGGAAGATACTTATAGCAAGTCATTTGTGATACACTAAGTGTGAATGATACGAAAGAAGGCATAAAATGTATAGAGCAGAATATCAGTTGTGTTTCATTCATCAAGGGTCTATGTGAAGAAGTAGTGGAAGATTACAATACATTGGAACTAATCAAGACAGTAGGTCTACTCTATAGTTCATCATCAGATATAGTGCATATCTATTCTATAGAAGGTTGCAGCCTTCACCATTAAGCAGTGAGCTTTTGGATAGTGAGTCCACCACCTCTAACAGGAATATTTGTAAAAGACTCCTAATAGGGTCTAACCCTTAACCAGGTCACTATACTTATTGCATTGTAAAGTACAACTTCTAACAGGGTTGAAATATCTTCTAACAGGTATTACTATAAACAAGTATAGTTCATTGTGGGTACTAATTCCCACCGGGGTTTTTACCATTTGGTTTCCCCATAACCAAATTGTGTTGTTATCTATTGTGTTATCTGAATGTGCATTTTCTTTATAACATTCTAGAGTCAATAAGGTTAAAGAATCAAACAAGCTGATAACTGATTCACCCCCCCCCCTCTCAGTTATCCTTTGGGACTATTCTAATAGCTTTCACCTTCTTTCATTTTGAGATCATCAAACTTTCCTCTAAGGATTTTTGCCTTGGCTCTCAAAACATTCTTGTCACCACCATGTGTAAGGAAACTCAGGTGTGGAAACAGCTTCCTACACTAATCTCTAAAGGAAAGTATTGTGCAAATTATTTTAAATCCTTACAATTTCATATTTGTTAACTACTTTAACAAATATATTGCAACCATATACCATGCATACAAAAAATAGAGAATGACACAATTATTTACCCTGGGGAAAACCTTTCGGTAAAAAACTGCAGCACTCCAAAACCTGCACAATGTATTATCTTCAACACAATCGTTACAACACACTTTCAATGCAAGTTCTTTCAAGAGACAATCAACACACACAGACAAATCTAGAAGCACCAGATTATACCAACAATACACTCTTTTCATATCCTTTCCTGTAACCCTAAAAAATGCTTATATCATTGTGCTTTCCTTATCAGTTGCCACATGGCATTGCATGTCTTCACCTGTCATTGAAATCTCATATAAATAGCTCTTACATGTCATAGGAATCTGTCATAACCATTTCATCCATGATCTCCTTACACACAATTCAAGATGCCAACACATCAAGTGGAGTGACACATCAACATGCCAACTAGACATGTACACTCACACTTAATTACATTATTTGCAAGAAATACATTTTACAAAACAAATAATAAGAATAGGAATTATCCAAGGTTGAGACACCTTATTCCTAACACCATGTACAAGAATCAATGTGTCGCACATCGACTTTGCAGTTTTGTAGGTTTTAACATCTTCAAATTTAGCATCGGAGAGTGAGGAAAAAAGATCTATCATCATGTAGTTGTGTTCATGCTTCTCTCTCAATTGTTCAACTATGGGTTCTCCTGTGGGAAACACATATTCAACATCTAAGTATTAAGTAACATCATTACCAATACCTGATAAGTGGAGTCTTATTGTACTCTTCCATGAAGCAAAATTGTCTTTGTTCAGCTTGGGCACATCTCGTCTGTTCATCTTGTGATTTTTACCTTAGGTCTTAAAACCTTCCTTCTAAGCACACAAGCTCTGATACCAATTGTTAGTAATAACTAAGAGGGGGGGAGTGAATCAGTGGCCTCAAAAATTAATCATTAAATCAACCCTTAAAACTTATAACCATAGATTATGCCTCTAGTTCCCTATTGTCCCACAAGATGAATGCCTTGAAATACTTATAACAAATTTCTAGTTGTGAGATTGCTTTTTTAAACCTTCTTTTGTATTTTTACTGATAATAAGTCAACTATTTACTGAAACACAATAAATATGCAGAGTATACCAATCAATCCAGAATTGCATATGTGAAATGTAAAACAGTAAAGCAATGAAACATAAACACATAACACATTGATTTTTAACATGGAAACCATGTTAAGGGAAAAACCACTCAGATCAGTACCCCAATTTTTCACTCTTCTGAAGTGAGCCCTATTAAGAGCCAACCCTGTTAAAGGTTACAAACACACTGTTAGGTGTGACCTTGTTAGAGGATTTAAAAGATAGTTTGTCACCTAGTATCTGGCATCTAATGCTACCATCCTTGATCAAAAACTCACTTGGCCTATCAATAGGTATCAGGCATATTCAATGCTACTTTCTATGATCAAAATTTTTTATACGAGCTTTGGGATGTATCTCAATTGTAGAAGAATTTTAGGTCATGATCGGTTAAGAGACTTGATGCTTCAATGGTTAAACTGAAACATTAAATGATCTGTTCACACATACAAGTTGAATTACAAATTCTAGATCTATTATAAGTGCATTACCTCTCTGAACAATATAATCAATTCAATACCTTTGCTCCACACTGTTCTACTCTATGATGTTGTCTCACTAGCCATCAGTGTCCGTAGAATCTAGCTCTTTCCTTAGCTTGTTGATCAGGACTGGATGAGGACTTTCTTATCCTTCATAATTTCTTTAGCATCTTCCCTCTTTTCTCTTGTTCACCCCACAATTTGTAATGAATTGGGTTTGTCTCTTTATAGACATGATTCACTATTTCTTGGCTTTCTTCATCTTGGTGTGATCCAAAATTCTCACCACTTAGATTTAAATAAAAACTCCAGTTTGATCTCATTGAGATCTTCTTGCCAACTGGAAAAATCAGGTTTAAATCAATTACTTATCTCTAGCTTTATCTGGATGATTAAAACAATGATAAGTATCAGTTAAGTCTATCTTTAGCTCTTGACAACTAAGCATTTTGTCATTTTCTGAACTCTCTATTCTGTCAGTCAACACTTTAGTTATTCATCAGTGATAAATGACTATTTTGTTGATGTGACTTCAGTTTTCATCGGGATCTTCATCCTTGTCTTTTTTCATCAGGAAACACTATAATTATGTCGGTCAAGTTACATTGTGTTTTTCTCATCAGGAAACACTATGACTTTTCTCATCAGTAATGCTGTGCATTTGCTCATCAGGTAATACTGTGACTTTTCTCTTTTACTCTGTTCATTGGTGTACACTCCATCGGTGTATATAGTCACTTTGTGAATACTTGACTTATATGCATTACTAATAGCATATCCTTGATTCATCAGTTCTTTGAAGTCTTTAGTAGTATTTCCATGACCATAAAGATTATATCATGTTGACATCAATGACAATACAATGCATTAACTAATTTAATGCCTTGTATGATCATCAACTTAACATCTTCAAACATTTAATCAGTTACATGTCATCACATTCATCCTACCAAGATGTGTTCGCATGGTGCTATGATGACTTAAAAAGTTTCATGGTGTGATATTCAAAACACCATATCCCCCTGAAATACGAGGCTCCTATTATACACTCAATTTGCGCCTCTGATCTCAAGCTCTCTTGGTCTTGATAATCCAGTATAACAAGGGAATCATCTCCAGGTTGTGGGACCTATGCTAACTAAGATGAGACCTCCAGGTTCTAGGCTGGTTCCTCTTGG
>MU223019.1:102351-140085 GCA_018584345.1 Thuja plicata | reverse complement strand
AAAAGTTACAAGGACAGCAAGAACAAAAGGAAGAAGAACCGACCCTTGCCATTGCAACTTTTCTGCTATATATAGGGCTATGACCATCTTGGAATCCCTTAGGATGAAACAAGCTTCAGATGGTCATGGAAAACCCTAACCCTAAAATCACAGGAGAGAGGAAAAGAGAGAGAAGAGGCGGTCGAGAATGACCGAGTCAAATAGATATTCATGGATATTTTCATGCTTCTCCTCGATCTGGCAACTACCATCAGATTTGGTATACGGTGGATAGTAGCATTTATGTTTACTCTGAAAGCTGTGCACACCTGTTCACCCATATTCCTCTATAATAACTATCCCTCTTGTCTATGAATAGTGTATAGCCAAGTGTTCTCCTTGTCATCACCCAGAAGTTCTTCTCCTTCTTGGAACTTCTGGAAACTCAGTCATAATTCTACTCTGCTCTGCAACACGCTGAATCTCCTCTTTTTCACTGACATTGAAACAAATATATTCAAATATTAGTAGACTGCTTTGTGCATAATTACCTATGATTAGAAACCCTCTGATACCTTGGAAATCCTTCTGCAACTGAGCAAAACATCTTGGGCTCTAACAACCTCATCTGCATCATCGTCGCATAGTCGTGAGCTATGCTCTCTTTCTTCTAGATTCTGGGTGACTAAGAGACAAGATCTTTATTCATTACATTTTATGTGATCACGCACTCGCGAGCAGTTTTCACTTTGTTTTACTTTTTGTGCGAGTAGGCGACGACACTCCTTTTCATCAATCGCTCAGTCACGAGCTCTCTTTTTATTCACCTTTTTGCTCGGTGATCGCGTGATGACACATTCTCTATATCTCGTCAGAGACCCGCAGATAGATATTCCTTTGTCTTTATTGCTCAGCGAGTGCGTGACAAGTCCTGCCTTTGTTGATCGCATACCTGCGCTCTGTTTCCCTTTTACCTTTTTCTTCAGCGGCTGCGTGATGAATCCTTGCTTCTACTCGTCGCATGGTCGCGAGCCGGCATTATATCATCTCAAAACACTAGCAAGTGCATGACAAGCTCCTAAAACAACTCATCGCCAACTCACGCACTGCTTTCCATACTTCAAATTTCTACAGCGAGTGAGCGATGAGCATATCCCTTCCTTCGGTCGCGCACTCGCGAGCCGCAAACCCTATGTGGAATAAACATCACGACTGTGCGATGAGGCTTAAAATATTGACCCGCTCGGTCGCATGAATTAGAATGACCTAACCTAGATAGCTTGTGATTACGGGATAGCTCATTTCTTCAGCTCGTCGCTCAGTCGGGAACGGATCAAACTTGTGCAAGAATAGATCGCGATTGTGCGACGACTGCGATTGGCGACTCGTCGCGCACTCATGCAACTTAATGACTTGAACATAACTTCACCGCGATTGTACGATGAGACAAGAGTAAGAATTTTTGAAAAGGGTTTTAGCCATTTTTTGGGCGGGAAACACAGACAAGGGCCAAATTGCTTAAAAAATGGAAATTTGGGCAAAGCTCCTCCTTTCCGTTAGAGACGTAGGAATTATAACCCCATGGTAGTTGATGCCATCTTTCAAGAAATTGACAAGATTTTGAAGGCACAAATAATATATCCCATCCATCATTCCATGTGGTTATCCAATATAGTTTCGGTCTGAAATAAAAATGGAGAGATCAGGATCTATGTAGATTTTAGAAATTTGAACCAAGCTTCTCTCAAAGATAGCTATGTGTTACCAAACATGGATCATTTGTTACAAATGATGGAAGGTTCAGAAATGATGTCTATGTTAGACAATATTTCTAGATATAGCCAGATAGATGTAGATGAGAGTGACTAGCATAGAATAACTTTAACTACTCCATGGGGCACTTTTTCTTACAACAAAATGCCTTTTAGATTGATCAACTCAGGCACTACTTTCCAATGGGCAATGAACTTATCATTTAGAGATCTAAAGAATAAGATAATAGAAATGTACTTAAATGATCAAATAGTGTTCTCTAAGATGAGAAGTAACCACCTACATGATTTGGAAGTGATCTTACAAAGGTGTTGAGAACACGAGATTTCCTTGAATCCAAAGAAGTCAGTCTTTTGCGTGGCCAAAGAAAAACTATTGGGCCATATTGTGTCTCAGGATAGAATTTGTATTGATCTCGAAAGATTCAAGGAAATTCAAAAAATTGGCCTCCCTTCAAGAAAGACTAGAGTAAATTAATTCTTTGGCCAAGTCAATTTCCTTCTAAGAAGGTTTGTACCCAATTTATCTAAAACTACTAGCCACATAGCTGATATGATGAAAGGGAATCAAGGATTTAGATGGAACGAGGATGGTAAGGAAGATTTCAAGAATATCAGAGAGGCCATAGCCAATGTACATGTACTAACACATTGTGATTTTGCCAAATAATTTCTCATTTACTGTTATTCCTTCGAACACACAATGTCTGTGATATTGTTGTAGGAGAATGAAGAAAGAGTGCACGTGCCAATCACGTTCATGAGTATCCCATTAAAGAATCATGAACTGAGATATTCTCAGATTGAGAAGGATGATTTCTCCTTGGTAAAGGCTCTTAAGCATTTCAAGTTCTACATCTTACACTCTCATGAAATCATCTTTGACCCTGAGCCCATGGTAAAAAGCATTTTGACACAACAAGAAGTGGGATGTAACACTAGAGGAGCATCGATTGCTAAGGTTCAAGAATATGATATCAAGATCAAACTAACCAAGCTTGTACAAGGAAAGGGTCTCTGCAAAATGATAGACAGGAAGAAGCGCAAAAAATAAGAGGACTTTCCTAAGGTGCTAATGGTAAGTTTGCAAGATGCCTGGTTCTTAGACATTGTTACTTCTTAGGTTTTGGTGAGTTCCTTGAAGGTCTCTCCCATAATAAAAAGAGAAATATAAGAATAAATCCTAAAAAGTATGTCATTTGGGATGATAACCTTTATAAGCAATCCATCGATGGTACCTTCTTGAGATGCGTAGATAAGCAGTAATAGAAACAACTTTTGAAAGCTTTCCATGAAGAAGCTTGTGGTGGTCATTTCTCTTCTACTGTTACATCTTTCAAAATCCTTAGGAAATGTTACTACTAGTCAATAATGTTTAAAGACGCCTATTTTTGGGTCTCAAAATGTGAAAAATGTAATATGTTTACAGGTAAGTCTCAATTAGCCACCTTACCTTTGAGACCTGTGATAATTGAAAATCCTTTCCAACAGTGGGGGCTAGATTTTATTGGTCCCATAAATCCTCATTCAAGCGCAGAGAAATTGTATAGACTGAGTGTGATAGACTAATTTACCAAATAGGTCAAATAAAAATTAGTTAAGAAGACCACTTCTAAAGTCATTTGCGACTTCTCAAAAGAAAACATTTTGGTACACTTTAGCGTACAAGTAAAAATGGTTATGGAAAATGCATCTTATTTCTCTTCATTGGAAATCACCTGATTATGCTATGATCATGGGATTTAGTTGGCCTTCTCTTTAGATTATTATCCTCAAGACAATGATTAGGTTGAATCAAGTAAAAGTATCTGGTGAGCAGGAAATTGGTTTTAGAAAATCAGAATAATAGGTATAAGAAACTGCATAAAGATCTATGGGCGAACATAATCACTATGAAGAGCGCTATAATAATATGCCCATTTGAGTTGGTATATGGTTCTGAAGCTAGCCTTCCACTACCCCTAGAACTATCAGCATGCAAATTACAGACAATGATAGAAGATGCCACATTTCAAGATGGAGTGGAGAACAGAATCATGTAATTGACAAAACTCAAAGAAGAAAGAGAATACATGGTTGATAAGATAACCCAACATTAAAAGAGGGTCAAAAAAAATTTTGATAAAAGGGATAGGCCTCATAAATTCATGGAAGGAGATCTATCGCTACTTTGGGACAAGAGGAGAGAACCAAAAGGTATGCACGCAAAATTTGACTCCCTATGCAGGAAAGGTCCTTTTAAAATTGATCAAGCATTTGGATCAAATTCATTTAAGTTATCTTATCCAAATGACATGATCTTACCTTAGTCTTACAATGGGAAAGATCTAAATTTGTACCAACTATGAAGTAAGCAAGCCTTGTAACTGTACCATAGTAGTTAGGTCTCCCTTTCAGTTTTGGTGTTCCATTTTCATGTTTTTTGTTATTCAATCCTTTTGTGAAAAAATAGATATTCTAAGTCCCTTTTGATTCCCTCATAGTCCTTTTCCCTAGTCAAATATAGTTATTTCCATATTTTTGTCCCATTATAAAACTGGTTTGGAAATTGGAATATTGTGAATAATTGACTATACCTTCAGAAAATGAGTCTTCCTGACATTCCAAATTTACATCCCTTACATAGAAATTTTCAAACATTGTCCTTAAATCAGATTTAATGGATTCATGTTCCCATGTTCACCAAAGTCTTTTTCCAACTTTACTAACTCACAACAAAATCCGATGAATCGCATTTAAGCTTCAAGTTCCAAACAGGAATTCATAAGCGCTGAGTATCGAGAATCAAGATTTTTCACTGATATAGTCAGGAATAGTATCTAAGGAAGCCATCGCCCAAACTCCCAAAGGGTAAGAGAAAAGAACTAAATTCTCCATTCAAAAAATATATGATTGATGTAGTAAGGTGATTAGAAGGAGTAGTATGGTGGTAAGACTTCTGAAATTATAAAAAGTAGACATCATGAAGGGAAATTCCCAACATTTTCAAACTAATAGCCCACTTTTGGAATCCCCTCATTATTGCTACTCCACCTGCGAAATAAAAGTAACATGTGTTGATCTCCACCTAAGGAAAAAGTGAAGGATTGGAATCAGTGGTGAGAGGGTACTCTTTTTGAAATTTTATACGGCGACTGCAGATACTCTGCAGTTCCTATTTTTTTTTAAAATTATGAGTGACATAAGCAACCCACCATGGATCGATATATTAAATTCACTACACGATTTGCTTACAAGGATGTCTTGTATAGAACTTAATTCAATTAATGTCATCAATGTGCCTTGATATTTTTAAATTTATGTTGATTGAGGAATATCTTGTGCAGAAATTTACAACAAAACTTCATCACATTAGCATTTGAAAAAGGTATTCTCGTTCTATATAACATTTTCCTTTAAGAAATATAAACTTATTGTGACCTTAAAATACATAGGATGACTCTCAAATATCATGGGTATGATCACCTCAACAACATCGAGAGTGAATGGAAATAAATTTGTGATACTAAATTAAGTCACTTCAACTTGGAAGATCTTCATAGGATAATTCTCCTAGAGCCTATCCATCCAATCACAAAAAAACTAGTTAAGTGTCAAATCATGGATGCAGCCAGATTCCGTGATGTTGTGTAATCTCTAGAATTGATTAGTGAATGCATTTCCCGTTTCGAAATAGATACCAAAAATATCAAAATGGCCAATGGGGATATTGTCCTCACATTAGATACAACCACCATTCTAAATTTATTCTACCTTCCTACAAGGGAGGAATGTACAAATTGGGATTATGGCCGCTCAACTTATTTTTAATGAAAACAAGACAAAGTTGAGAGTTTTAATGTCAAGAGAATTGTTTGATCAAGCGAGGTTCAACAAGTCAAAGGTCCAAAAGTTCATTTATGGCATAAATCTAAAGAGGGAAATCATTGATATGTTGGTCTTATTGCACAAAATAAGTGGCAGTAAAGAAGCTCTCAATTTAGAGTAAAGGGCCTTCTTTTAAGTGTAGACTATGTGTGCTGAGGAAAGGCCCATAGATGGGGCTAAAATTATTAGTGATAGACTGAAGATTATGATAACCAAGACTAAATTTATTAACTCCTTTTTCATGTCTTCTTACATTATTTGTGCCGTAGCATGTACATAGATTTGGTATGGTCTAAATCACATTGAATATAAAAATAAATGATTTCTAACCATGCTTGCAGTTGCACAAAATTATAAGGATTTTAGGATGGTAAAGGATAGATTGACCATGAAATTGATTCAGGAACTACAAGGATTCCCTAAGTAGAGATTATCTATAGAATAGGTTGGAGTAATTTCCAAGTATGGTAGCTACTTTACCCAATTCTTGACCTTTAGGTATTTCTGAATTGGTGCATTTGATGATTTCCCTAATAAGCTACCAAGATATCCTGATGACAAGATGATCTTGATCAAGTTGTGTTAGCAAGTACTAGAAGTAAATAAACGGTGCAGAGAAATACGCAAAGTCAGGATCCCCATTCCTATAATGATAGGGATGTATTCATTCTCTTCTAGTTTAAATTCTATAAACATAGTTAAGGCTGAAAAAACTCACTACCCTTTCCAACAATATGAGGTTTTGTGGACCATATATGATCCCAGCAACTTTTTCAAATATAATCTATAGCTAGGGTTATCTTTCTATCACATGTTGGAAATAGAAGATTTTAGGCAAACTGTACAGATGATTATGAAATGAGAGAAAGGTCTTGGTTGAGGCTCACCATAGGCCAAATAAAACTCTATGGAGTGGATTTCAATGTGGATCAACTAGTGGATGATGTGTCTAAATTGTTAGCACCATGATACTTGGAGATGATTAAAGGAACCCTGTTAGCGCCTATCAACTAGGATATCCAAGAAATTGATGACCTTGATGTTTGCATGCCTTTAATAATGAAAAGGACTCATGATTGAATTGAGTGGAAGCATATCAGGAAGAGGAAAGGAATCTCTGCACAAAATCCACCCAATCCAATGTAGATTCAACCCTCTACACCTAGTGTTGCTACCCCAACAAGCATATTAGGATCTACTTCTTCCCAAGATACGGGAGGAGATGATGAGCCTCCAAAAAAAGAATCACAACTTAAGACTATCTGTGGAGAAGGCTCCCTTGCAGTTATAGATCTAATGGAGGGACAATAACCTAAAGATAGAGAAGACCCACTCGAAGGAGATATTCCATTGGGAGAGATTTATAATATGAAATAGGGTGCTCCTAATCAGTAACAATAAAACCCCTCGATGGACTCACAAGTGCCTCTATTTTTAGCCTCTTCTTGTCCTTCTTCTAAAGTTCTCAAATTTCCATTCATGTCTTCCCAAAAGGATACTCCTCATGTTGTGAGGAAATTATTTGATCTAGAGAGCCTCAAGTCTTCCTCGAAGGTGTTATCATCTCCTTCCTTGTTAGAATAGACTATTGAAAAGACAAGAAAGAGGACAAAAATAAATGTCCCACCTCAAGACATGAATGATCAAATTTTAAGAAATTCTTGTCATCCTCAGAAGGAGAAGAAATTTTTAGTTCTTGTTTCTATGGGGAAAGATCAGGATATTGAACATGTCATAATGGAAATATTCTAAACTGAATCCACTAGTAAGCTAGATCACTTGGATGCATCTAAATTCACAATTACTAAGATATAATTTGGGCCTCCGATGCATGAAGGATAGTTCATAAATGGGAATTTTATCGCCAACAGATGAAGGAACAGCTGTATAAAGATAAACATGAGAAGGACATGTTAAAAGAGGCATCCTCTCAACTCTCTGACTATCTCAGGAAAGTTCTAATGCCCTTGTCTTCCCAACAGCCAACCTCCTCCTCTTCTATCATAGACTTGACAAAAAGAGAGAACCAAGCTCTAATAACCAAGCCCTAATAACCAAGCTCCAGGAAGATAGGCACATGGGTATAATTTGTAGGGATTGGATAGAAGATCTTAATATTCAAGGGTTGTGCTAGATTGAATGTCTCAGATACCTCTACAAAATTTTATTAAAAACTAGAGACATCATATAGGATGACATCATAATCATCAAAGTAGAAGAAGTGTCTTATGAAAAACTATTTTCAATGCTTAAGGAAGTCATGTATATGAAGATTGCAAATGCGGTCAATCTTGGTTTGTTACAATCTCTTGATGAACCCTTGAAAAAATAGATGTTCTTTGTAACTTTAAAATTGAACTATTTGACCAAAACCCTTAAATATTTGAAGGAAATGATGAATGGATTACAAGGAGACATCCAGAGAATGGAAAATAATTTCACTGATTTGGGATGTGCTTCATATCAAGGAAAGGGGGAAGATGTCATTGATATCAGTGGTATGAAGGAAGTCTATTAGGAAAACATCGATAAGATGATTAGTCCCTCTTCTTTTCAGATGAAATATATTCAAAATATTTCCCAACTCAGTGCCTTGTTATCTCAAATCAACCATGAAATGCAAGACATGAAGAGAAAATAGAGGAATCAAAGAAAAATCACCTCTACTTGATGAACAAGAATGATAACATTAGAGTTCCAAATGATGATGGAATGACAAGTGTCCTGAAAGAACTTTAGTGATATAAATCAAGCTGTGATAGCTAAATGTGGGCCTCTAATTTAGCCATACACTTCAACATGGTCATTGTTCATCAGTCACACACAAGAATGAATATGAGATTATTCATCCTGCATGCCTAAATGATTCGGCCTGTTGCCTCCTATCTAGTTGGGGTTTTGAATAAGCTCTCAGAATCGAGATTCCAACAACCTAGACCATTACTAGAATGAAGGATTTAATCGAGGAATCTAAAATGCAAGATTTAAGCTAAGATGTAAATGAAGATTAATCTAGAATGTGAGTATGCAAGATTAATCTAGAAATGTAAATATGAGATTAAGATTACTTGAAATAAACTAACCTATTCATGATTAATATTAGAAATGAGAATTAATCTATTGCAAAATGAAAGCTTAAATGTATAAATGTGAGTTAACAATTCAACAACAATTCGACATTCTAACAATGCATTCCCTTTCTTTTTGAATGAGAAATGAGGTTCTTTTATAGGATGAGAGTCTAGTTAGAATGGAAAGTTTCCTTTAAGAGAAATAGTTAACACCTCAAAATCTAGTTTAGATTAGCAAGTTTCCTTTGAGAGTGTAATATATGAGGTAGGGGTCCTTAGGAATTTATAAGGTGTTGAAAGAGGATAAGGTGATTTGATTGTTAATTGTTATTTGATTTGATTAAAGTGTGTTGAATTCCTTAACCCTACTTCATATTCACTTGAATTTAATTGATTATGTATTGAAATTGTGATTAGGGAGAAGATAGGATGTCCCTCTCTTATTCCCAAATGCAGAAATGGAAGATCCAAGTTGATCAACCCAAGGGAAGGGCTAATGCACAAATGAATCAACTATTTGGAAAGGAGAAAAACAAAGGAGATACCTTAAATTTTGTTAATTATATGTATAGAAATGATATATGATAGTAATTAAAGAGATAGGAGAAATGCACTAACCTTGAGATATTGCAGATCAAAGAATGTTGTTTTCTAAGGTCTGTAGACTGTTTCTAGAAAAAACTAACAGTTGATATTGAACCGAAACGTAGAGACAAACAAAACCCAGAAATAATTTTCTATTCTGATGTCGTCTTATGAAAAAGGTTGACCTTGACCCAAAAATGTCAACCCTAACCCAATAATGTCGACCTTGACTTGCACAGATCCAAAAGTGACTCTGTTCGCGGATCCTGAAAGTTTGTCAAAAAGGGTATCCAGATCTGGTCTCAAAACTGTAATCCTGAACCTATACCTACAAGAAAAAGGAGATTTTTTGTTGTAGGGGAGGGTTTTGCCTTAGTCAAACTCTAATTTAGGAATTAACCTTGAAATCAATAAAGTACAGAATGCTAACAAGTAGTAGAATTGAATCTAACAATGAAGCTATGATATTCAATAGATGTGTAATTGAAATTTGAATGTATGCAAGTATGTAAGTATGAAAGCATGAACTCAATATGAACCATAAAACTCCATGATTGTATGATTAAAATCCACTTTGAAGAGATGATGAAAGAGTCTTGAGGATGCACAAAGGATCTTGAAGGAAAATCACACCACCATGGTGGCTAGATCTAGGGTTTGAATGAGGAATCTTGAATGCTTGAACCAAATCCCTTCAAAGGATTGAAATATTGAATCATTGATCTTCAATGGAGAACTTGAATTATTGAGAAGAAGACTTGAACACCTTGAGAACTTGGAAATGGATGCTTGAAACTTCACTTGATCACCTAGTTGATAATTCGTAATGCTTAAAGAAAATGAGAGAGAAATGCTCCCTTTTATATGAAATTAGGGCACAATCTTCTAAGGAGGCCTAAATAGGAGGATTAAATTCCCATTAAAGCCTTTACCCCTAGGAGAGGACCTATATTAAATATAATTTAGGATTCAATGCTTCAAAACCCGTAACAGCCGACTCGGAAGCAAGAAAACTAATTTTTTGATGAACCCCAGCAGCAGACAAGTTTCCTGATTTGAAAGGGGGACCCAGGTCAGGGTTGAGGAAGAACCTGACCTAGGTCAGGGTCAAGGTTGAACCTAACCTAGGGGGTCAGAACCCCTGGAAAATATGCTAGGTGGGGTAGGAGGTGCCCGAAGAGGCCCAATCAGGGTCCTGAACCAGCACAGAAGCATGGGATGATGCAGAAACATTATGATGATATGGTAGAGGTCAAAAAAGTCCCCTAAGGAGGGCTAAAAAATATTAACATGGAAGTGCTTCCATTTTAAGATGATACAGAGAGAAACAGTGAACTATTTTCTTTTTGAGTGAAGGAAGCAGTTAACTGATTAGTTGCACTTTTGAATTTCAGTCAACTCAAAGTTTCCATTTCTGAACTGAAGAGAAGATTTTGGAGACAATATGTAATTAAATAAATAGAATATGACCTCATAAATTTATTTTCTCAATTAAATTCAATTATTGAAATGAGGGTATTTATTTAATAATTAAATATTATTTAATTCTTTTTATGTATTTTAGCTAAAACGGGTTAATTTAATTTAATTAAAGTGCTAGGACTTTATAATTAAATTAATTTGATCATTGGGTTTATTTAGCCAATTATGATTGATATTTAGGAATTAAATACAGTATGTGATTAATGCAGATTTAGGATTTTGTGCATTTGACACTTAGGTCAAGTAGAGTTAGTCGAAACTCAGAATTGCCTACTACAATAGGACTATGATGATTCAGAAGATTTACGAATGCAAAAAAATTGGTTAAGGTTGCATGATGCCAATTTTGGGGTGTTACATTTTTCCCGTCTTTGAATTGATGTGCGAGCAGTGCATTGATTCAAAGAATAGTCTGATGTCTAAAGCATAGAAGGATAGTTGAAATTGATTTCAAGAATTGATGATGTAATGATTGATTGATGAAGATTTCAGAGCCATCTCTAGAATAGAGCTTGACTCTCAGGAATCTGGGTTAGATTTCCCTGATACATAATAGAGATATCATCTTTCAAAAGACTATCCCTAGAATGAGGCTCAATCTTCAGGAGTCAGGGTTAGATTGTGCCTATACCTGTTGAAAGAGATTTTGATGGTCATCTTCAGAATGTAGCTTCAATCTTAGGCATCCAGGTTAGATTGCCAAGATACCTAATAATGAGATTTTGAGAACCATCTCTAGAACGGAGCTTGATCCTAAGGGATCTAAGTTAGTTTTCTCAGATACCTAATAGAAATGACAAGATGTAACGACCAGAGATGCCCCTCTTTGACGAGGAATTTTTTTTTGAAATCAGATCATATTGAAATAGATAGAAGTGATTCAATGATGTAATCATCCTTCCCCCTCAGGAGTGAAATGGAAAGATGACACATTAGAATGGTGATTGAAAGTGATAAATCACAGACAGATGTTGAATCGAAGGTCGAGAAGAACTCAGAACATATTACAAAAGAACCTAGAAGATGTGAGAGAATTTTGATTAGAGTTGATTCTGACAAGAAAGTGACGTCAGAAAGTTCATTGCACAAGCATCCAATTGTGTAAAAATATTAAGTATGATTTTGAGCTATATAGAAGTGTCAGATTTCAATTTTGATCCCGAAAATGGAACACTTTTGAAAACTAGATTCCAGTTCAAAGTATTTGGAATTGAAGAGAAAGAGCAAGGATCAAACACTTCACTAGTAGTAATGAAGCCAGAATTGTGAAGAAGAACCCCTCATCGTACAAATCAAGGAGAACATAATGAAATGAACACTAAAATGTTGTCTAGAATGCATGTCTAGAATGAACGTGCAATCCTATGCTAGATGCAATGAAAGTGCAATCCTATACTAGATGCAATGAAAGTGCAATCCTATGCTAGATGCAGTGAAAGTGCAATCCTATGCTAGATGCAAGTCCTAGGATGTAGTTGTTGGACCCATTGGATAGTTATCATCATAGAGAATTTTTAGAACATCAGAGTCGATACAATCCTTACTGGTGCCACTGAAACCATAAGAATATGAGTATGAATTTCATCGGATAAGATATGGGAAACTAATGTAAGCATCGGGGCACAAAAGTTGAGATGACCTGAACATTATTTTCAGTTTGATATACTAAAAGTATACTAGTAAACAAGAAAAGTAGTAATAGTCAAGGAGATGGTATCGACCTCACCTTGGTGTACAAATAAACAAGATCAAGGGATGTGAGGATTTTCTTCCTTAATGTAGAATCTCTTATCACATACACCCTATTTATTTGATGTTTCCAGATCATTAGGACCACACCAACAAGCAGTAGACAAAGAAAAGATTAACGAAATCAATGAGAATAGGAAGCATACAAAGAGAAAAATTTAGGGGTGTTGAGAAACACTGTTGTTCTTGTGAGTGCTTTGTGTTTGATTGCTATCGATATATGTTGTTTATGTTGGCGATGTCCAGTGTGTGGTAAGAAACATAGATGTATCCAAATATAGTGTTAAGAAACACTGGTGGTTGCGGTGTTGAGAAACACCTATTGATTGTGTGAGTAGTGAGTTGTCCTTCAGAATTGACAAGATTAGTGACTCAAGTGTGATCCAGAGATATCATCAAATTTGGGGACCTATTCCCCTAGTGAGATTTCAAGAATCATCTCTAGGATGGAGCTTGATCCTTGGGGATTTGAGTTAGATTTCTCAGAAACCTAACATATGAGATTTTGGGAATTATCTCTAGAATGAAGCTTGATCCTCAGGGATCTAAGTTAGATTGAAAAAATAGCTAATAGATTAATATTTTGAGAATCATCTCCAAAACCAAGCTTGATCCTCGGGGATCTGAGTTAGATTGCTCAAATACCTAATAGATTAAGATTTCAAGAATCATCTCTAGAATGAAGCTTGATCCTTAGGGATCTGAGTTACATTGCTCAGATACCTAATAATGATATTTTGAGAACCATCTCTGCAATGAAGCCTGTTTCTCAGGAATCTGAGTTAGATTTCCCTGATATCTAAAAATGAGATTTCGAGAACCATCTCCAGAATGAAGCTTGATCCTCAGGGATCTGAGTTAGATTCCTTAGATACCTAAAAATGAGATATTGAGAACCATCTCTAGAACAAAGCTTGATCCTTAGGGATCTGAGTTAGATTGCTCAGATACAAAATAGATTAAGATTTTGAGAATCATCTCTGTAATGAAGCTTGACCCTTAGGGATCTGAGTTATATTGCTTAGATACCTAATAGATTAAGGTTTCAAGAATCATCTCTAGAAATAAGCTTTATCCTCAGGGATTTGAGTTAGATTTCTTAAATACCTAATAGATTAAGATTTCAAGAAACATATCCAAAATGAAGATTGATCCTCAGGGATCTGAGTTAGATTGATCAAAGACCTAATAGATTAATATTTCAAGAATTATCTCTAGAATGAAGCTTGATCCTCAGTGATCAGAGTGAGATTGCTCAAAGACCTAATAGATTAAGATTTCAAGAATCATCTCTAGAAAGAAGCTTGATCCTCATGGATCTGAGTTAGATTTCTCAAATACCTAATAGATTAAGATTTTGAGAATCATCTCTAGAGTGAAGCTTGATCATTAGGGATATGAGTTAGACTACACAAATACCTAATAGATTAAGATTTCAAGAATCATCTCCAAAATGAGGCTTGATCCTCAGGGATCTGAGTTAGATTGCGCAGATAACTAACAATGATGCAATCTGATTAGGGACCCATGCCCCTAGTAAAAAAAAATATGACTAACTTGACTCATACTATGAGGATAGACTTGTGATGATTTCCCCTAGGCTTATGACTCTATATCAGTGTCAAGTTGGGAGGGTTTGCAGAGCAACTAAAGTGTCAAAAAAGTGACTAAAAGCTATGTAAAAACTAAAGAAAAGAATTGTCAAGACAGAGTATTGACAGATGGAGCACTGAGTACAACTCCAACTTCAATGGATTGATGTCGATTTGTAGATATATGTCATTGGTGAAAAATCTCATCAGTACGGTGACAGTAGGAAGATGCGGTGAGAACTACTAGTGACTGATGCGAGAGAGATTCTCAAGTAAAGAAATCAGAGTAATAGCTAGGCATCAGTAGGTAGACGTAGTGAGAGTCACTGGTGACTGACGTGAAAGAGATCCTCATGTAGAGAAATCTAAGTAATAGCTATGCATCAGCATGCAGATGCAGTGAGAACCAATGGTGATTGATGTGAAAGAGATCCTCAAGTAGGGAAATCTAAGTAATAGCTAGGTGTTAGTAGGAAGACGTAGTGAGAACCACTAGTGACTGACACAAGAGAGATTCTCATGTAGAAAGATCTTAGTAATAACTAGGCATCAACAAGAAGCCACAGTGAGAACCATTGGTGACTGACGTGAGAGAGATCCTGAAAAGTAATAGGACAGCACCCCCTAGACCAGGAAGGTTTCCCGTAGAGTACGACTAGTTTCAATCCATTTAAGTTGGTTTCTTGAAGTTAACTGAGAGGATGTTGACTCCCAAGAATCTAGGTTAGATTGTCTACATACCTAATAGCTTATCACCTTTCAAAAGATTATCCCCAGAAAGAGGCTCAACCTTCAGGAGTCAGGGTTAGATTGCCCCGATACCTGTTCATTGAAAGATAGGCAATAGAGATACTTTTGGTTGATGCATCAAAGGGCGTATTGCTAGGTTTTCACCAAGATGATTAGTTTTTAGGACTTTTTACAACTTTAACATTTTTTTTAGGACATTTTTCAATTTTTATTTTATTTTAGTCTTTTTTAGATTGCTCGGTCTCAAGAAAGATCGCATTGGTGTCACCCCAATGTCTAGCAAGATGTACGACATTACAGATGGAATATAAAGTTGATGTATAAGATGAATAAATAATGATGGATGAAGAGGGTGAATGCAACCCTCAAGGACAGTCTTGTCAAGATTACCCAAGCTAGGGAGAAAAGGAATATGGCAATGTAGGCTCATGGAGCAGTGCTGGATAGCATATAGGATAATGACCAGATGTCATGAAAGAATGTGGTCCAAATTATTAGACATGTCAAGAGATGTTTGAGAAACAATTTTGTAATTTTTGATCTTCATTTTGATCAAGACTAAGGGGTCAATTAAATAGGGTAAGATATTGCAATCATTGCACCATCGGGATAATGGTCATGGAGGTATAAGTGAATGGTTTGGATTATGGAGAAAAGGATGCTTAGAGATAGGAAGGATAGGCTTTGGATAAGAAAGATCATGATAGGGTACCATGGATGAGATCAAGTGAATAAGCTGATGGAAAGGATAATGAATAGCACGATCCATAGTGCTCATGGATAGGATCAACCTTGTCAAGATCACCACAAGGAACATGTATGTTCATGGGCTGGCTAGATGTAAGATATGATGAATAAGATGACATGGAAGGAACTTGCCCCCAAGTGAAGAGTGAAAGTAGGAGGAATTACGCATGACACCTATTTTCCAGGTTTTCATCATGGTAGTTATCCAAGGTGCCACAAGAAGTGGTTTTCACCATAGGACAGATTGATTTATCTTTACTGCTTCTACCAAGGTGCTTTTTTACCAGGTTTTCACCAAGGCACTTATTTTTTTGTACTTTTGACTTCATGGAGGAACTTAAGCTTCTTTCTCTTTAGATAGTACTCGTTTGAAAGATATGTTGTGATAGGCCAAGGCTATTGAAAGTATGCTCAAAGATATTGATAGGGTGATGGTAGAGAAGATTGATATGGAGGATAAGGGAGATGGTAGCCAAGGATTTATCCAATGAAATGGATGAGAGGAATAGCAGGAATGTAAGGACCCGATATGGAAGGATAGCAGGTAGTGGTAGGATATTCAGTGCGATAGTGAGAGTTTTGTGTAGGTAAGATCAACATCAACACACATCTTGAAGGATGGTGGAATGATAGAGGAAAACTTTGTCAAATGGATTTAGGTTTTGATATGGATCTTGGTAGATGAGGACCAAAGATGGATGAAGACATATTCAAAATAATGGATTTTGGGACATGAGGACCCAAAATAGGTTTAGAAGATGAAAAATGTTTAAAGGGGACTGAGTGGAAGCCTTTGGAAGCTTGGATTCCAACTCTAACTTTTCCTTTTTGTTCAAGCCTTTTAAGAGAGACTTGGGAATCCACACAAGTTTTTATGTTCTTTTTGTATCCAATTCCTTTGGAAGAGACTTGGGAATCAACATAGATTTTGAGTTTCCTTTTCTTTTGGATGATTTAGAATGCAATTCATCCATGATGGATTTAGGAACCCATATTTTATTTGATATTATTCTTTTCTCAGTGGACATTGCGGTCTATTTGTAGTCACATTTTGGCTAGATGGGAGATAGTGATCTTCATATGTAAGTGAATTCTTATATTTGTTATTTCTTATTTGCACATCCAGATTGCTTCCAAAAGACTTGGGAACTATGGATGGATATGGATGATATGACTGATTCATATGGATTGGTTGATAGGGAGAGTTCTAGGAAGTATGTCTTTGTTGATCTTGATAGGAGATAGGGTAAGGAGATGACAAGCTAGTATTGATAGGCATGGTAGATGGAGGGACATAAGGACCCAATATAGATGGAAGGTTTGATGGTTTCAGATTTGGGATATAGGGACCAACGATAGATTTGGAAGATGGAGATGGCTGATTCTTACATTTGAATCGAGGGATATAAAGTTTTGAGGGGATATCACTATCTTTAGAGTGAGCTATATTTCCAAGGCTCTTCTCTTTTGAATTCATCTCTATATCAATAGGAGTATGACTAGCTTTGATAGGAACAATTGAAGCTTGAGGGGATTTATTTTTATGAAAGAGATTTAGAGGAATGATGGTTTCTAGACATGGAAGAACATGACAAGGGGATGATGGGATGCTCTGATCTTGACAAGCATCATTTGATGGTGTACAAAGGTTCTTTGTTCTTGATTTTCAATATGTTCCTTAGAGATGGTGGAAATGATATCTTGATCTTGCATTGGAGATGGATAATATATGGGAGATGTAAGAGTTTCTTCTGGGAAGAAATAGAAGGGGATGATAAAATCATCATGAGACTCTTGAGATGTGTGACTTTGGTCAACCATTGGATAAGGACGGATGGTGTTTTAATCTTGATCATCGCTAATATTTGTTTCTTCACACTTTGGATTGTCTCCTTGACATTGAGCCACTTTTAAGGATGAGGTAGGAGTGATGAATTGCATAAAGGATTCTTCTAATTAATGACAAGGTAGGAGTCCTAAATACAACATGCGATTAATGTAGACTTAGGATTTTCTGCATTTGACACTTAGGTCAAGTAGAGTCAGTCAAAACCCAGAATTGCCTAGTACTGTAAAGAGGAGATTAGGGGTATGGAGATTATTTATTTAATTTTCTTAGAGTGTGTTGAGTTCCTTAACCCTAATTTACACTTAATTGAATTTGATTGATTGTATATTGTAATTATGATTAGGGAGAAGATAAGATGTTCCACCTTTATCCCCAAATGCACAAATGGAAGATCCAATTTGATCAACCCAAAGGAAGGGATAATGCACAAATGAATCAACTATTTGGAAAAGGGAACAAAGAGGGAGATCTTAAATTCTATTAATTGAATGTATAGATATGATATATGACATTAATTGAAGAAATAAGAGAAATGTACTAACCATAAAGAATTGCAAAACAAAGAATTCTAATTTCTGAGGTCTATAGACTGTTTCTATAAAAACTAAAGTAAGATCTGGAATCGGAATGTAGAGACAAACAAAACCCAGAAATTTTTTTTTTTTCTAATGTTGTCTTATGAAAAAGGTTGACCTTGACCCACAAATTTCAACCCTAACCCAATAATGTTGACCTTGACTTGCACAGGTCTGACAGAGAATCTGTTCGCGGAGCCTGACAGAAAGCTGAAAAGGGTATCCAAATCTGGTCTCAAATCTATAGTCCCAAACCTATACTTGCAAGAAAAAGAGGATTTTTTGTTTGGGGGGAGGGTTTTGCCTTGGTCAAACCCCAGTTTTGGAATTAACCTCAAATATATGTAATTGAAATTGCAGAAATAGACAAAGTAAATGCATAAATTCACCTTGCTTGAAAAAGTCCTTGTGGAGGATTCGAATCCTTGAGTCCACAAGTATGTATGCACAAAATATGTAGAATTTAGAATGGTAGGATGTCTTCAATCTCTTTGTTTTAGATCTCCAACACAAAGTCTTGAATAAGTTGTTGAATTTGGAAGAGGCTTGGAAGAAGGTGGATGAAGAGATCACCAAAAGGGCACTTTGTAGCTTGAATCATTCAATGGCCTCTAATGGATCTCCTTAATGAAAATGGATTCTTGAATGGATGAATTCTTGCTTGAAATCTTTCTCCTTAGCTTGCTTGAATCACACTTGAAGATAGTTTGAGAATGCTTGATCATGATTAGAAGACTTCTAAGAAAAGAAAGGAGAAGGCTCCCTTTTATATGAAACTAGGGCACAATATTCTAAGGAGGCCAACATAAGATAACTAAATCTCCATTAAAGCCTTTACCCCTAGGAGAGGACCTATATTAAATATAATTTAGGAATCGACACTTTGGAACCTGAAATAGCCGACCCGAAAGTGAGAAATAACTTTTGCAAAGACTAACATCCAGAAACTACAAGACCCTAAAGTTTGAACCCTTGGTAAAGATTGAGTTTGACCTTGACCTAGGTTAGGGTTGAGGTTGACATAGACCCAAAAGGTTGACCCTGAACTTGAAGTCTAGAATCTCAGGTTTGCAATCCAAAATGCAGAAATCAGGCTTGAAAGAAGTGGAAAGAGGGACAGAACAGGGTGAAAGCCAGGTCTAACTCAGGAACCCATTCTAGGTGCTTGATATGACCCAAAACCACTTACTCAGAAGGATAAACAATTCTACAATTGAAGTGCTTCCATTTTCTGACTATACATTTAGCCCCCATTTTAACAAAAGTATGAGCTCAACACAAACTCTTGGTAAAGGAGAACATATAGAAAAGACAATCTTATTGGAATTATAAGGGACAAAGAAATCCTCAAGCCCCTAAGAGACTTAAGTCTTTATCAACCCTAAGATCACCATAAGAGATACATCACTTAATTAAGGAGAGAGAGAAAGGGTGTGATATCTTGCCCAATGAGAAATTATGTCCCATTGTGAACCACACAAAAAAGCGTAACTGGAAAGATGGAGTTGAACTGCCTAGTGAATGTGGCTACTCACTAGTAAACCCATCAGGGAGATCCATCCTTAAAGGGATCAAAAATATTGTAAATTGAAAACTAGCGGGATCAAGAGATCCGTGTAAATTTAAACTAGAGGGATCAAGAGATCCATGTAAATTTAAACTAGAGGGATCAAGAGATCCTAAAAAGTAAAAATGACCATGCTTTAAGGATTTTTTTTTTTTTAATCCATAAAGGGAAAAATTTTAAGTCTTAAACTATTTTGAAAGTGCGTGTGTGCAAAAAGTGAGTAGAGTATATGCCCCCATGTTAAAGTCATTGCTAACACTTTAACAGGAGCAATGGTTTTAATGGAAACATAAACAACTCTACGGATTACGTTTCCACTGCAAGATGCCCCCAAAGGAAGAAAAATCAAGGGAAATAAAACATAAACATACATAAGAACACAAGAGGGATCTACCTAATATGGGGTTAGTATGATCATAAGATAACATGTACATAGAAATATAATATTATTGCAAATGAATTTACATCATTCCCCAAAGAAAGTAGAACTACAATCACAAAGGAGGAAAGAAACTTAAGAGTTATGAAGAAGAATATTTTTGGACCACAACCTGGAGACCAAAAATAATTAGTGCTAACATGTCGCAAATCCAAGAAGATTATACAAGGAAAATAGTTACAAAAAATAGCACAAGTACAACATAACATGAAACAACATATAGAAGAATATAGATACATATAGAGGAATTTGTACAATAGGTTTGATTCCTTTATCACCTTGCACCAAAAAAGTAACAACGGTCATATAAAAGAGTCTAACAAACATTTAAAAATGCATTACAGGAGAATCACATTACAACATACAAACACAAAAGGGACTACCATAAAGGATGAGCTAATCAAGCATGTTTTCAACCCTCCCCATCTTGGTTGATGTTATTGATGGAAGGTGGGAAACTCGCAAGAGGGACTATCTCCAATACAATAGGGATGATAGCCATTTCCAAACAAGGATCCTCTTGAGAATCATAATTCTCGATACTAGGTGTAATTGTTAATTGAGTTGAAAGCATATGAGGTAAATCATTATCAAGTTCAATGGTCTCATATTCATCACTAAGATCAATAGGATCATCAAGAGTGTCCCCCTCATCAAGGTTGATTGAAACAGGATCCAAGATGTGAATAGGATCATCATACTCATTCATCTTAACATCTTTATGAATATTAACATCTAATGCATCATGCATGAGTTGGTCAAAAGTAGGTAATGAGTTTCGAATAACAGAAGCACAGGATCTAGCATTAGCTCTACACTTCTTATGACGTTCATTAGCAGATTTATTATGTTTAGCTTTGGTTGGCATATGTTGAGAACTAGGAGGACTAACAATAGGTTCCTTCATAGGTTCTATAGGAGGATTCTCAATAGGTTGCAATGAAACAATAGAAGTTTGAGTAGTAGAATTAGAATTAATTGATAAAGGAGGTATGGAAGGTGTAGGCAAAAGACCACGATTGGAGTCAATCCAAGGCATACTTAACTCAACAATTTTGCAATGTTTGTAAGCTTGGTATGAGCAAAAGAGATGATCAGGGTGAGGAGGACATGAGTTAGGTAATGAAGGCCAAAGGAAATAAAGAGTATCACAATCTCTAGGCCTAGAAGGTTGATACAAACTATGATTAATCATTTTTACTTCTCCATTATGAATGAACTTAAGACATTTATTAATGGGAGAAGTGATAGCATGCATAGCAGTTATCCAAGGTAAACCAAATTTGATTTGAAATTGATCAGAAGTAGGAATAATGATGAAGGTAGTATCTACAACCTTACCACAAAGTTTGACAGGTAAGTTAATAGAACCAATTGTACGGTAAAGAAATCCATTACAAGTTTGGATCCATGCATCAGATGAATCATAAAAATCACGTTGTAAGCCTTTCATAAAAATATTTTCCTCAGTAATGACATTTATTAAAGATGTGGGATCAAATAGACAACCACGATTAGGTATCTTAGTAATCCTAGCATAGATATAAAGGGGGCCATTGGGAGCTTTAATCGTTTCAGAATCATCAAAGGTAATTAAAGGTTCCCTAGGTCACTTATCCTTTGTTTGTTTTTGAGTTTTAGGTGGAATTGGAAGTTGAAGTGGAGGTGAAGTATATTGAACCGTAAGTTGAGGTGGCACAACACTCTCCACATGATTAACAATGTGATTAAGATCATCCATCTTTGAATCATAAACAATGTCTACAGAAGATTTTTGAGCTATAGTATTAGTATCATTTTTAGGTAAAGGATTTGTATATATTTGAAGGTTTTTATTAGGAGGAGAAATAGATTTATTCCCATTACCATCAAAATTATCAACAAACAAAGCTTTATAATCAATCAAGCCTTGAATCTTATGCTTTAGAGAGTAACATTTTTCAGTATCATGGCCATTCTCGCGATGGTATTGGCAGAAAGATTTAGAATCAAAGGATTTTTAAGCTATCATGGTGGGAAGAATAGGCCAAATAGGAGGAAAGGTAATCATACTAGCACTTAACAACCTACTCATTATAGAATGCAAAGTTTTAGATAGAGGAGTAAACGTACGATTCATACGAAAAGCAGTGGATGCAGAAGTACTATTGGATGTAGCCGCAACTTGATCAACAACCACATTCGTCTATTTATTAATCTTGACATAGTTGTTAGGTTTCTGAAACTTATTAGGATTAGGAGAATTGTCACTCTTATCAACTGGAATAGGATCCATTGGAGTGTTTCTCTCAAACAGACTCACTTGTAATTGATAATGGTGAAGTGTTGCACACAATTGTTGAAAGGAGGTAAATTCAGTAAGCAGGATCTTATCTCTAATATCCTTTTGTAAATTTGAAATAAACATATGTTGAATATCAATATTAGGAATAGGATAAGAAATCTGAGCATGCAAATGCTTAAATCTACCAATAAAATCAGTCAATGTTTCCTTAGTGTTTTGTTTACAATGCATTAAATCAGATAAGGACACTTGTGGTCCAATGTTATTTTGAAATTGTTGGATGAAGGAATTAGCAATTTTGGGAAAAGAATCAATGGAATAAGGAGGTAAGGAATAATACCATTGTAAAGCCTTATCTCAAAAGGTTCTAGTAAACAATTTAGCTAAAATCCTATGATCATGAGCATAATCACTACAAAGGATTTGAAATGTTTTAACATGAGTAACAGGATCACCTTTACCATTATAATTCTCAAGACGAGGCATATCGTCTTACTGAGGGACAATAGCATGTATGATGTCTAGGGATAAAGGACTACCCATGTCACATGTAGGAATGCTAAATTTAGATTGAGTTAAAAATGCAAGTTGTTGTTGTAAAGATGACACAGTTTGAGCCAAACTAATAATTGTAGAATCATTAGAGGAAACAAGTGGCATAACAATATTAGGAACACTAGGAAAAGTGTAAGAAGGTAGAAGACACAACCAGTGGAACATTAGGGATCACAATTGGAAGAGGATTAGTATAAGTAAAAGGCACACTATGATATGAAGGTTGTGAGGTAGGTAAAGATACCGGTGGAACACTCACAGGGATAGGTGTGCTTGGGAGAGAAGTTGTTATCAAAGGAGGAGTGTAAGTAGGAATACTAGGTAGAGGAATAGAAGAAGGTCCTACACTAGTGACAGTAGGTGTGAATCCTAACTCTTGAGCCTCTTGAGCTAAAGGTTTAACATTAAAATTCACAAGATGAGTAATACTACGCAAGAAATTAATACCTTGATCATTATCATGGAGGAATTTCTTAAGAGCCTCTATAGCTTGGATAGAATCTTGATTATGGTTTTCTTGGATAAGTCAATTTCCCTTTTTATCAAGTTTGGTTGAAAGGTTTTGCACTTGTTCAAGAGGAACTCTTAAAGCCTCATCTTCAGCATGAGATGAGTGAGAAGAGTTATGCTACATAGAAGGATTGGAATCATGAGTTATCAAATTATCATCTAGGATCCTAAGGAAAGGAGATGAAGACTCAAGATCAAAGGAACCCATAAGTCTACGGCTTCTTCTAACCATGATACTATAAGTAGGACTAGAGGTAGTAAAGCTCATACACCAATACAATGAAAATGAACTAACACAAAATGTTGATCTATTAAACTTAAATGTAATTTGAAAGAACATGCAAGATCTAACATAAACAATGTAAATCTAACACCAAAAGAAAGAGTTTTCTATCACGCGTTCACCAAAATGTAAAGAGGAGATTAGGGGTAAGGAGATTATTTGTTTGATTTGCTTAGAGTGTGTTGAGTTCCTTAACCCTAATTTACACTTAATTGAATTTGATTGATTGTATATTGTAATTGTGATTAGGTAGAAGATAAGATGTTCCACCTTTATCCCCAAATTCACAAATGGAAGATCCAATTTGATCAACCCTAAGGAAGGGATAATGCACAAATGAATCAACTATTTGGAAAAGGGAACAAAGAGGGAGATATTAAATTCTATTAATTGAATGTATAGATATGATATATGACAGTAATTGAAGAAATAAGAGAAATCTACTGACCTTAAAGAATTTCATATCAAAGAATGCGATTTTCTGAGGGCTGTAGACTGTTTCTAGAAAAATTGAAGTATGATCCGGAACTAGAATGCAAAGAAAAACAAAACCCAGAAATATTTTTCTATTCCAATGTTGTCTTATGAAAAAGGTCAACCTTGACCCAAAAATGTCAACCCTAACCCAATAATGTCGACCTTGACCTGCACAGGTTTGACAGAGAATCTGTTCACGAAGCCCGACAAAAAGCCAAAAAGGGTATCCAAATTTGGTCTCAAATCTATAGTCCTAAACCTGTACCTACAAGAAAAAGAGGATTGTTTGTTGGGGGGGAGGGGTTTGCCTTGGTCAAATCCCATTTTTGGAATTAACCTCAAATATATGTAATTGAAATTGCAGAAATAGACAAAGTAAATGCATAAATTCACCTTGCTTGAAAAAGTCCTTGTGGAGGATTCGAATCCTTGAGTCCACAAGTATGAATGAAAAAAATATTTAGAATGTAGAATGGTAGGATGTCTTCAATCTCTTTCTTTTAGATCTCCAACACCAAGCCTTGAATGGGTTCTTGAATTTGGAAGAGGCTTGGAAGAAGGTGGATGAAGAGATCACCAAAAGGGCACTATGTAGCTTGACTCCTTCAATGACCTCCAATGGATATCCTTCATGAAAATGGATGCTTGAATGGATGAATGCTTGCTTGAAATCTTTCTCCTTAGCTTGCTTGAATCACACTTGAAGATATTTTGAGAATGCTTGATCACGATTAGAACACTTCTACGAAAAGAAAGAGAAGTCTCCCTTTTATATGAAACTAGGGCACAATATTCTAAGGAGGCTGACATAGGATAATTAAATCTCCATTAAAGCCTTTACCCCTAGGAGAGGACCTATATTAAATATAATTTAGGAATCGATGCTTTGAAACCTGAAACAGCCGACCCGGAAGCGGGAAATAACTTTTGCAAAAAGTGACATCTGGAAACTGCAAGACCCTAAAGTTTGAACCCTGGGTCAAGGTCAAGGTTGACCTTGATCTAGGTTAGGGTCAAGGTTTACCATGACCTAGGTCAGGGTTGAGGTTAGCATAGACCCAAAAGGCCAACCCTAACCTTGAAGTCCAGAATCTCAGGTCTGCAATCTAGAATGTAGAAATCAGGCTAGAAAGAAGTGGAAAGAGGGACATAACAGGGGGAAAGCTAGTTCTAACTCAGGAACCCATTCTAGGTGCTTGATATGACCCAAAACCACTTACTCAGAAGGCTAAACAAGTCTATAATGGAAGTGCTTCCATTTTCTGACTATACAAGTACAATAGGACTTTGATGATTTAGAAGATTGACAAATGCAACAAAATTGGTTAGGGTTGCATGATGCCAATTTTGGGGTGTTACATTTTTCCCCTCTTTGAATTGATGTGCGAGAAACATATTGATTCAAAGAATAGTCTGATGTTTGAAGCAAAGAAGGATAGTTGAAATTGATTTCAAGAATTGATGATGTAAAGATCGATTTATGAAGATTTTAGAGCCATCTTTAGAATAGAGCTTGACTCTCAAGAATCTGGGTTAGATTGCCCCGATACCTAATAGAGATATCATCTTTCAAAGGATTTTCCCTAGAATGAGGCTCAATATTCAAGAGTCAGGGTTTTATTGCCCCTATACCTGTTAAAAGATCTTTCGAGGGTCATCTCTAGAACGTAGCTTGACTCTCAAGAATCCAGGTTAGATTACCCTGATACCTAATAATGAGATTTCAAGAACCATCTCCAGAACAGAGCTTGATCCTCAGGGATCTAAGTTAGATTTCTCAGATACCTAATGGAGATGACAAGATGTAAGAACCAAAGATGCCCCTCTTTGATGAGGAATTTTTTTTTGAAATCAGATCATATTGAAATAGATAGAAGTGATTCAATGATGTAATCATCCTACCCCCACAGGAGCGAAATGGAAAGATGACACTTTAGAATGGTGATTGAAAGGGAGAAATCACAGAGAGATTTTGAATCAAAGGGCGAGAAGAACTCAGAATAGATTATGGAAGAATCTAGAAGATGTGAGGGAATGTTGATTGGAGATGATTCTGAAAAGAAAGCAACGTCAGAAAGTCGATTGCACAAGCATCTAATCGCGTAAAAATATTAAGTGCGATTTTGAGCTATATAGAAGTGTTAGATTTTGATTTTGATCCCGAAAAATGGAACACTTTTGAAAATTAGATTCAAATTCAAAGCATTTGGAATTGAAGAGAGAGGGAGGATTAGACACTTGGGCAGTAGTGATGAAGCCAAAAGGGTGAAGAAGAACCCCTCATCATACAAATCAAGGAGAACATAATGAAGTGGACACCAAAATGCTGTGTAGAATTCAAGTCTAGAATGAAAATGCAATCTTATGCTAGATGCAAGTGAAATTAAAATCCTATACTAGATGCAATGAAAGTGAAATCCTATGCTAGATGCAATGAAAATGCAATCCTATGCTAGATGTAATGAAAGTGCAATCCTATGCTAGATGCAAGTCCTAGGATGTTTTTGTTGGACCCATTTGATAGTTATCATCAAAGAGAATTTTTGGAACATTGGAGTTGATACAATCCTTACTGGTACCACTACAACCATAAGAATATGAGTATGAATTTCATCGGATAAGATATGGGAAACTAACGTAAGCATGGGGGCACAAAAGCCGAGATGACCTAACATTGTTTCCAGTTTGATATAGTAAGAGTACACCAGTAAAAAAGAAAAGCAATAACACTCAAAGAGATGGTACCAACCTCACCTTGGTGTACAAATAAACAAGATCGAGGGATGTTAGGCTTTTCCTCATTAATGTAGAAGCTCTTATCACATACACCCTATTTATTTACATTGCTAGATCATCAGGACCACACCAACATGCAGTAGACAAAGAAAAGATTAATGAAATCAATGAGAACATGAAACATACAAAGAGAAATTCAATTATATCTTAGCATGTTTCAAATTTTTTGAATGTGTAGATGTATAGGGGTGTTGAGAAATAATGTTGTGCTTGTGAGTTCTTTGTGTTTGATTACTATTGATAGATGTTGTTTACATTGGTGATATCCAAAGTGTGTTAAGAAATAGAGATGTATCCAAAGATAGTATTAAGAAACATTGTTGGTTGCAGTGTTGAGAAACATTTCTTGACCGTGTGAGTAGTGAGTTGTCCTTCAGAAATGACAAGATTACTGACTCAAGTTTGATCCAAAGATATGATCAAATTTGGGGACCTATTTCCCTTGTGAGAAATTCAGAATCATCTCCAGAATGGAGCTTGATCCTCAGGGATCTGAGTTAGATTCCTCAAAAACCTAAGAAATGATATTTTGGGAATCATCTCCTGAATGAAGCTTGATCCTCAAGGATCTGAGTTAGATTTCTCAAATACCTAATAGATTAAGATTTTGAGAATCATCTCCAAAATGAAGCTTGATCCTTGGGGATCTAAATTAGATTGCTCAAATACCTAATGGATTAAGATTTCAAGAATCATCTCCAGAACAAAGCTTGATCCTCATGGATCTGAGTTAGATTTCTCAAATACCAAACAATGAGATTTTGAGAACCATCTCTAGAATGAAAATTGATTCTCAGGAATCCAGTAGATTGCCCCGATACGTAAAAATGTGATTTTGAGAACCATCTGTAGAACGAAGCTTGATCCTCAAGGATCTGAGTTAGATTTCTCATATACCTAAAATGAGACTTCAAGAACCATCTCCAAAATTAATCTTGATCCCCAGGGATTTGAGTTAGATTGATCAAATTCCTAAAATTGTGATTTCGAGAATCATGTCTAGAACGAAGCTTGATCCTCAAGGATCTGAGTTAGATTTCTCAGATACCAAATAGATTAAGATTTCAAGAATCATCTCTAGAATGAAGCTTGATCCTTAGGGATCTAAGTTAGATTTCTCAGATACCTAATAGATTAAGGTTTCAAGAATCATCTCTAGAATGAAGCTTGATCGTCATGGATCTAAGTTAGATTGCTCAAATACCTAATAGATTAAGATTTTGAGAATCATCTCTAGAACAAAGCTTGATCCTCAAGGATCTGAGTTAGATTTCTTAAATACCTAATAGATTAAGATTTTAGGAATCATCTCCAGAATGAAGCTTGATCCTTAGGGATCCGAGTTAGATTGCTCAAATACCTAATAGATAAATATTTTGAGAATTATCTCCAGAAAAAAGCTTGATCCTCAGGGATCTGAGTTAGATTGCTCAAATACATAATAGATTAAGATTTTGAGAATCATCTCCAGAATGAAGCTTGATCCTCAGGGATCTAGGCTAGATTTCTCAAATACCTAATAGATTAAGATTTCAAGAATCATCTCTAAAATGAAGGGGATATCTTAGATGCTCACGATAATAAAAATTTCATGAGAATGATGGAGGTCCTAATGAATTAAGAGAAGGAGAAATACCTTCTCGAATTAGCCACCAAGGGTGCCAAACTTCTCTCTGATTACAAGGTAGAGACACTTATTGAGAAAGAGAAAGAAACTTAAAAATCCCTCTTGCAAAAAAAAATGCAAGGCATGCAAGAAAAACTCCTTCAACTTATGAAGGAAAAAGACAAACCTACCACTCAATTCACACTAGACAACATTTGTCCATTCCCATTTGATAAGAGTCCATGCATGCCTCCTTTTCCCAAAGGAGTTGAACTTTCCAAATATGATAAATACTTGGGTACATCTGACCCCCAAGACCATTTGAGAGAGTTTGGTGCTCTCTCTATTGATTTTATACCTGACACAACCTATCTCATGCACCTCTTCCCACATAGTTTGGGAGGGTCAGCTATGAAGTGGTTCTCTAGACTACCAACTGGCATCAAAACTTTTGACAAAATTGCCAATTTATTTCTACAATACTATTCTCACAACATTCAACATCCGGTTTATATCCGAGATCTTTGCAACTTGAAACAAAATCATGGGGAATCCTTCTTTGCATTTCTCCAAAGATGGATACAACTCTATACATGATATTCTCGCAAGATACCCGAATCCAAAAAGTTGGACATCTTTCTCGACAATCTTCTCCCCAACTTTGGATATCAAGTACAGTTGTAAGGTCTTTTAAATTTTGATGACATGATTAAGCAAGCTGTGAGAATTGAGACATTTATGATCAATAAAGGAGAATTGACCTTACATAAGGAAAATAAACAAGGGTCTTCCTCCTCAAGCAAAGATAAACCCAAATTTCCCAACAAGAACCAAAATGTTGTGAATGATGGAGTTGTAGAAAATGTGACTCCTAAGCCTTCAAAGGCTTCCTTTAATCTCACTACCATGATGCAAGCAACCAAAGCCACTAAATAGGTTGTGACAGATTTCAAACTGAGTACTTCACAATTTTCTAGGTCTAAACCTTGGGCTCCTAGACCCAAGCGTGAATTCACTCCTTTAGGAGAACCTCTTGATGCGGTTTACAAGACTCTGTTGGACAACAATTTACTCACTCCACTGGATAATTCATGAACTTACAATCTGCAACCAAGACCCTCTTGGTGGAATGAATCCGCTTATTGTGATTTTCACCAAAACAAAGGTCATAAAATGGCTACTTATCTTAAATTGTGGCATAAAATTGAGGATCTCATCGATAGTGAGGTTATTTCTATGGGAGATCACAACAAGAATTCTGATCACCAAGCTTTCAAAGATCCATTTCCTCCTCATGGAAAAGGTGAATCATCTAAAGGTAAAAATATTGATGCCAAGGTCAACTATACATACACCAATAATGACAATGTAATTAATATGGTTGAACCTTTTGATACTAAATACTGTAATGTCATCATTCTCAAGGGAAGGGAAGATACTCCCAAACCAAAAACAGCTTTCATCTTGTGAGGGTCAACACCTCAGTCTTCGAAACAAGAATAATCTCAGGTCAGTGATAATTTTGTTACTCGATCCCGTGCCAAGATCATCCTCAAAGGCCCCAAGCCTTCTATGTCTACATCAAGACAACCAGCAGATAAATCTAATGTCGGCTCTACCAATAAGAATCCAAAATTGGGTTCCTCATCTAATGCTTCCAATTACAACATTCTCGATCAATTACAACGTAATAATGCCCAGATCACTATTTTTGAGCTGCTAAAAATCTCCCCTGCTCACAGGGAAATCCTAGACAAAGCCCTTACTAAGGCAAATGTCCCAAAAGATCTTGATCTTGACCAGTTTCAATCCATGGTAGGTCACTTGACCTCCTCCCATTACTTGTCCTTCTCTGAGGAAGATGACCATTCTTTGAGTCAGCTGCATAATAACCCTCTGCACATTGAAGTCATGATTGGTCCAAAGCATGTTCACTGTGTTCTGATAGATAATGATGTTGGCCTCAATATTTGTTCTGCTAGCTTCCTTACTGAGTTAGGATATGGTGAAGATTGCATTGATGCCCACAAAAAGATTACTATTAAGGCCTATGATGAAGAAGAACATAAATCTAAGGGGCTAGTTATGTTCCCAATCAGAGTTGGCCCTGTTGAACAAGATGTTATATGTCAAGTGCTTGACATCCCTTTGGCATACAATATTCTGTTAGGCAGGACATGGATCTATGAAATGCAGGTTGTCCCTTCAACATACCATCAATGCATTAAGTTCCCATTCCAAGGATCTGAAGTGACTATATGCGCTAACACATGCTATGATTGCAATGCCCTCACAAAATATGTTGACATCTTTGTGCCTACCAAAAGAGAATCTATTGAGCTCCTTGAGACTAAATTAAACGAAATGGAAAAGAGCTTGACACTCAAAGAAACTGACATGGGAGGATATCAGATTAAACCTGTGCTATCTATTACATCTCTGCCTTTATCTCCATGTTCTTTTGGGAGACCTTCTAAGAGCACTAAACCTTCTATGGTTCCTCCTCCAACAATGTATGGTGGTACTTTTGTACAAGACACAGTACCATTAGAAGAAGAAGCTGAAAATAGAGCTATCAAAGCTTGGATCTATAAAGGAGAAGACAATTCTAAACAAACTACTCCACCTTATGACATCAAACCTGAGCAGTATGGCAAAGGTCTATCCATTATGCAACATTTTGGCTACAAATGAAATGGTCCCATAGGTACGAATCATAAAGGATTGATTGCACCACTTGAATCTATTGGTCACAAAACACATGACTCTACAGGTATAGGCTTCAAGAAACTCACATTTCAACTGGGGATAAACAAGTTTGTACCTCGAGAAGATAAATAACCAACACCTGAAGAAACATCTAAAATTGAAGAATCTGAAGATAGTTCTGACGAGGATAGTTTTCCTTATCCTATTTCTCCATACATAGCGACATTCTTTGCTGAGCTAGATGATTTTATACCACGTGTCAGTATAGTATAAACTGACAGCGGTTTTGATGACACCACTTCACTTGCTCCATTAACCTATGAGGGGTGGAAAGAAATACAAACTATAAATCCAGGTCATCAGGGTGATTTATACATACCACCACACTTTCAAGAATGGTTTAAACAAGAATCCCAGTCAATTCTCACTACACAAGAGGTAGATGATGCTACAAACACTAATGAGGTACCTAGGTCAAAAGGTGCTCATATGACCATCGTGGAGGTTCTAGGTAGAACTCATCCCAAATAGGGACAAAGGGTTGATTTCACTCACATTCTTGACATGATGCCTAATGATGAAACAATCTCTCATGAATATGAGTTCAACAGCTTGTCCTATGTCACCTCTGAAAGAGATATAGATATAGTTCACACATATGAAAACCTTCTCGAAGTAGGTGAAGGGTCTAGTGTAGGATCACATGAGTCTGACTCCATAGATGTTAACATGTCATCTACTACGATCACTAGGAATCAAAGGAATTTGACTATACCTCTGGATGAGATCACTTTAGGTCTCGACCTACTTGTCCATGATTTTGATGATTATACCATGAATGCACTTGAACCTGCCACTTCTCTTTCACTTCACCATCCTGAGCTTATAGACTGGAACTCTACCTCCCCATCTAATGAAGTCCTTACGTTCCAAAACAATTATACTCTTGCTTGTTACCTACACGCTGTCAAACCTATAATGTCCTCCACTAGCAAAGAATGTGTCAACATGACTGGGGCTGACATCAAGTATCTTAGTCACAAAATTAAAAGAAGAAAAAGTAGGCGCTCTGATGGTGAAGACCACATTGTGGTAGTATCAGAGCCTAAAAAACTCAAAATAAAAGATGTATCCAAGGGTAAAAACCTCTCTGAGGTGCCTGAGGATGAGATACTTGGTGCGCTTCTGAGTCATTTCCAGGAAAGATCATCTGTGCTTATTGAACCAACTCAACCAATTGACTTGGGTACAAAAGCTGAACCTCAAGATCATTCATTTGGCACAATCACTATCTGAGGTAGAAAGAGAGGAATTCATTACATTCTTCAAGAGAAAAAAGATAAACTTTGCATGGACATATTCAGACATGCCAGGATTAGACCCTAATCTAATCATGCACCATTTTTTCATTGCACCAAGCATCAAGCCCGTCAAGGAAAAGCTTCAAAAAATGCATCCACATGTAGCTCTACTTGTCAAAGCTGAATTGGAGAAACTTCTTAAGGTAGTGTTTATCAGAGTAATTGACTATGCAGAATGGATCTCTAACATTGTTCCAGTATCAAAACATGATAAATCTATCTAATTTTGCATAGACTTCAGAGACTTAAATTTGGCATGTCCTAAGGATAATTTTCCATTGGCCAATATTGATATGATTGTAGATATGACAGCATAGTATGAAATGTACTCGCTAATGGATGGTTTCTCTGGCTACAACCAGATAAAGATCACGCCAGAGGACCAAGAGAAAACTTCTTTCACATGTGCATGGGGCACTTTCTATTGGAATGTCATGCCCTTTGGACTCAAAAATACTGGTGTTACATATCAAAGAGTTGTCACTACTATATTTCATGACATGATGCATAAAACAATGGAAGATTATGTGGATGAAACTCTAGCTAAGACCATGCACTAAGAGAAACATCTTGTGGATCTAGGTCCTATACTAGATTGAATGGAATAGATCAGTGTGAGGCTCAATCCTAATAAATGTGCATTTGGCGTCACATCTAGAAAATTGCTTAGCTATATCATCTCTACCAAAGGCATCAAAGTGGATCTTGTGAAATTAAAAGCTATCATAGAAATTCCACCACCAAAGAATATCATACAAATGAGAGGAATTCAAGGCCAACTATAGTCTATCTGGTGCTTTATCTCACAACTAGTGGACAAGTCACAACCATTCACCAAGACTTTACACAAAGGTGTGACTTACCAATGGAACAAGGAATGTAATGAAGGGTTCACACAAATCAAATAGTATCTTGCGAACCCACCAATCTTGATGGCTCCTATTCATGGGAAGATGATTATACTTTACATATCTGCTATAGATGCATCATTGGGTATCCTATTGGCTCAAGAGGATCAGCACAACAAAGAAAGGGCTATCTGTCATCAACCAAATAAATGATATCTGTCAGAAAAAAGATGACAAGGTGGTGCCTTATAAATGGTTGGTTGATGACCTCAAAAAGTATTTTGTTCACATCACATTTCAAAAAGTTCCAATGGAAAAAAATGAAGTAGCAGATGCCATGGCTACTCTTGCCTCCATGCTACAGATGCCAAAAAATGATTTTTGACATGAATTCCTAGTGGAGACATTACGCTATACAGCCTATGATTCCCCTGATTCTCAGTTGATCTGTTCTGTCATTGGACATGATTCATCTCTCTACCATTATATCTTTTTCCTACCTTCATGACTTGATTTTTCCAAACACTTACACCTGAAATGAGAAACGTCACTTAATCTGCAGTGCTTCACAGTTTGTCATCATAGCTAACAACTTGTATAGGTTCGGTCTAGACAGTACCCTCCTTAGGTGTTTAGAACCTGATGAGTCCAAACATGCATTAATATAGATGCATGAAGGCATCTATGGGTCTCAGTCTAATGGCCTGACATTGGCCCGTAAACTTATTAGAGCTGGTTACTATTGGCCAGATATGGAAAAAGAAGCTACACAGTTTTCTAAATCTTGCAAACAACGTCAACTACATGGTAATCTGATTCATGCTCCAGCCAAGGAGCTTATTCCCTTCATTAATTTTTGGCCATTTCAACAATAGGCCTTTGACTTGGTGGGTTAGATTTATCCCTCATCCTCAAATGGACATAAGTTCATAATCATAGCTACGGACTATTTTACCAAGTGGGTGGAGGCACTCCCTCTCACCATTGCCAATGGAAAATTAGTAGATATGTTCATTCTCATCTACATCATCTGTAGGCATGGTGTACCCTTAGCAATAATCACTGATAATGGGGGCTAGTCAAAAATAAGGATTTGACAGAGCTATGCACTGAGTTTAAAATTAATCAGCATTGGTCTTCCATCTATTATCCTTAGGGTAATGGACAAGTGGAAGCATCCAACAAGACAATCCTTGAAATCCTGCATCGCACAGTGCACAAATCCGGATGAGATTGGAATCTCCGGATCAATCCATCTCTCTAGGCATACATGACAAGCATAAGAACACCAACAAGAGCTACGCCCTATGGCTTGGTTTATGGAGCAGATGTTGTGTTACCAATTGAGGTTGAGATTCCTTCTCTGCGAGTCTCCCTGACAGGCCTCATTACTGATGAAGATAACATAATATCTCGGCTACAAGAGCTAGAATTACTTGATGGACATCGGCAAGTGGAGTTTGATCACCTTAGAGCATACTAGAAAAGGATGTCCAAGAGCTATAACAAGAAGGTTAGACCAAGGGATTTCCAAGCGGGTGACCTCGTCCTGAGGGAGAACCCTAAGAATCAATAACATTGGATCCAGAAAGGGAAATTCAAACCAAATTGGCTCGGTCCATATGTTGTCACTACAGTGTTTGGGTTTGGTACCTATCAAATTTCTACTACTGAAGGAGAGAAACTCAAAGAGCCCATCAACGCTCTTCATCTGAAATGATTCTACAGCTGAGACATCTTCAGTATGTTCATGTACATAGTAAAGTTCTAAAAAATTTCTAAAAGTCTGAAAAAGTCCTAAAAAAATGATCAGCTTGGTGAAAACCTAGTGATAGGTGCTTTGATGTATCTCCAAAAAAATCTTATATTCCAAAAATACAAAAAAAAATTAAAAAATTGAAAAATACAAAAAAAGAGAAAAAGAGAAAAAAAAAAGGTGCCATTGATGAAAAACTGGGAAACAGACGTCATGGTAGCAAAAAAAAAAAAAAGAATTTATGCCAAGAAGGTGAAAACCTGGTAAACAGGTACCTCTTGTTCCAAAATGCTATATCTATCATAGCACCATTTGGCTTTATGCATTTTCTTTCCTGCTTTCCTTCTTGCATTTGCTTTCTGCATGATTTTAGTTCCCATCAAGGCACCAACTTACATGGATTGAAACTGGTCATACTCTCAGGGAAACCCTCCTGGTCTTGGGGGTACTATCTTATCACCTTTTAGGATCTTCTTCGTGACAGTCACCAGTGGTTCTCACTGCATTTTCCTACTATTTCCTAGCTTATACTAAGTTCTCTCTTCTTGAGAATCTCCCTAACATCAGTCACTAGTGGTTCTCATTGCATTTTCCTACTGATGTCTAGCCAGTCCTATGATCTCTTCACTTGAGCATCTCTCTCATGTCAGTCACCAGTGGAGTTATCCTCAATGCTCTATCTATTGATACTTGGTCTGGATGATTCCTTGCTTTAGTTTGTACATAGCTTTTGGTCACTTTCGTGACACTCTGGTTCCTTTGCGAACCCTACTAATTTGACATTGATTCAGCACCATATGCCTGGGGGAAATCAAATTTGGGTTGTCCTTGCAACATACATCAAGTAATTCATCATTACTTGGGGGCATGGGTCCCCCATTTGATCATATCTTTGGTTTACACCTAAGTTAGTAATCTTGTCACCTCTCAAGGACAACTTGCTACTGACACAAACTGGTGTTTTTCAACACCACCATAAATAGTGTTTTTTAACACTATCTTTGGACACATCTATGTTTTTCAACACACATTGGATATCTCACACATAAATATCTATCGATAACAATCAAACACAATGCACTCACAAGCACAACGGTGTTTTTTAACACCTCTAAACATGAACATATTCGAAAACTTTGAAACATGCTGAGCTATGCTTGAATCTTTGTTTGTATGCTATCTATTCTCATGGATTTCATTGCTATTTTCTTTGTCTACTACTTGTTGGTGTAGTCCCGATGATCTGGAAATGTAAAAAAAAATAGGGTGTATGTGATAATAGCTCCCTCACTAAGGTGGAAAAGCCTCACATCCCTCAATCTTGTTTATTTCTATGCCATGGTGAGGTCAGTACTATCTCCTTGCCTGTTATTGCTCTATTTGTATATGCATGATTGCACTCATGGTTATCTTGGCTTTGAATGCCTCGATACTAGTGTACTCTTGCAACAATAACTGGAAACAATGTTCAGGTCATCTTGGCTTTTATGCCCTAGTGATTACGTTTGTTTCCTATATTTTATTCGATGCAATTCATATTCATATCCTTATGGTTGCATTGTGGCACCAGTAAGGATTGTATCGACTTCACTGTTCCAAAAAAAAAAAATGCTCAATGATGATGATTTTACGATGGGTCTCACAACCATGTCCTAGAATTGCACTTTCATATTGCATCTAGCATAAGATTGCATTTTCATTCTAGACTTGCATTGTGGCAGCAATTCGATGTTCAGTTCATTACATACTCCTGGGTTCATACATTGGGGAGTTCTTCTTCAGCAACATGGCTTCATCACTACTACACAAGTGTTTGATCCTCTCTCTCTACCTTTATCTATATGCTCAATCCATTTTCGTGATCGAAATTGAAATCTGACACTTCTATATAGCTAAAAATTGGATTTTAAAATTTTTGGGACCGACGTGATCGGATGCTTGTACAGTCAACTTTCTGACATCACTTTCTTGTCAGAATCTTATCTAATCAACATTTTTTCAAATCTTCAACTCTTTTCATCAAAAGTCAACTCTGGTCAACCCTAGTCAAACTTGGTCAACCAGACCTTGAAATCACTCAAAATTGATTATGATTCTTCTGAATTCTTCCATAATATATTTTGAGTTCTTGATCTCTGATTCAATATCTATCTATGATTTTTCCTCTCCATCATCATTATGGCATGTCATCTTTCCATTTCACTCCCGAGGGGGCAGGATAATTACATCATTGAATCTATTCCAATCAATTTGATCTAATTTTCAAAAGTCCTCATTGCTAGGGGCATCTCATCACTTAGGGCATGTTCATTTTTTCATACTTCATAGTCAAAAATAGGTGTTCTACAAATCAATAGGGGCATCTCTATCCCCTACATCTCGTCATCTTTTAAGTATCAGCAATCTAACTCAGATTCTTGAGGATCAAGCTTCATTCTGGAGATGATTCTCAAAAACTTGATCTGACCAGTGTCTGGGCAATCTAACCTAGATGTTGGAGGACTAAGCTCCATTCTGGAGATAGT
>MU223019.1:69139-100947 GCA_018584345.1 Thuja plicata | reverse complement strand
AATAATCTCATTTTGCAATAGATTAATTTCAATTTCTAGAATAATCTCATTGAAATCATGGCATAGTTTTAATCTCATTTCTAGTTTAAATGAATCATTTAGATTAATCTTGCATGTTTCATTTCTATATGAATCATTGCATTGCATTCATGGAAGCATAAATCCTTCGTTGGTCTATGGTTGTGAGACTCTCATTCTAAGAGCTATTTTTGAAACACCGTCTCGATAGAAGGCAACAGGTCAAATCATACAAACAAGAAAGATGAATAATCTCATATTCATTCTTGTGTGTATTTGATGAATAAAGACTATGTTGAAGTGTATGGTTGATTAACAAGCCCAAATCTACCATATACACTAATAAGTATGGTGACAGTAGGCAGACATAGTAAGAACCACTAGTGACTCATATGAGAGAGATTCTCAAGTAAATAAATCAAAGTAATAGCTAGGCATCAACAGGCAGATGCAGTGAGAACCACTGGTGACTGACACAAAAGATATCCTCAAGTAGAGAAATATGATTAATAGCTAGGCATCAGTATGCAGATGCAGTGAGAACCAATGGCGACTAATGTGAAAGAGATCCCCAAGTAGAGAAATCTGAGTAATAGATAGGCATCAGTAGGCAAACGCGGTGAGAACCACTGGTGACTCACATGAGAGAGATTCTCAAGTAGAAAGATCTTCGTAATATCTAGGCATCACCAGGTAGACGCAGTGAGAACCAATGGTGACTAACACGAGAGAGATCCTAAAAAGTAATAGGACAGTGCCCCCTAGACCAGGAAGGTTGCCCCTAGAGTATGACCCATTTCAATCCATGTAAGTTGGTGTATTGAAGGTAACTAAGAGGATGTTGAATCCCAGGAATCTGGGTTAGATTTCCCAGATACGTAATAGCTTATTGCCTTTCCAAAGACTATCCCCAGAATGAGGCTCAATCTTCAAGAGTCAGGGTTAGATTGCCCCAATACCTGTTCATTGAAAGACATGTAATAGAGATATTTTTGGTTGATGCATCAAAGGGCCTATTGCTAGGTTTTCACCAAGATGATCATTTTTTTAGGACTTTTTACAATTTTTAGATTTTTATTTCAGGACATTTTGCATTTTTTTTTTTCTCTTTTTTAGATTGCTCGATCTCCAGCAAGATTGCATTTGTTTGACCCCAATGTCTAGCAAGATGTAGGACTTTGTAGATGGATTAGAAATTTGATGGATAAGACAAATAAACAATTATGGATGAAGAGGGTGAATGTGACCCTCAAGGATAGTCTCCTCAAGATTACCCAAGCTAGGGTAAAAAAGGAATATAGCAATGTAGGCTCATGGAGCAGTGCTGGATAGCATATAGGATAATGACTGGACGTCATGAAAGCATGTGGTCCAAAAGAGTGGACATGTAAAGAGACGTTTGAGAAAATTGTTTGTGATTTTTGTTCTTCATTTTGATCAAGACCAAGCGGTCAATTAAATAGGATAAGATATAGAAATGAAAGCACCATCAGGATAATGGTGATGGATTATAAGTGAATGGTTTGGATTATGGAGAAAAGGATGCTCAGAGATAGGAAGGATAGGCTTCGAATAAGAAAGATTACGATAGGGTACCATTGATGAGATCAAGTGAATAGGTTGATGGAAAGGATAATGAATGGAGGGATCCATAGTGCTCATGGATAGGATCAACCTTGTCAAGATCACTAGAAGGAACATGGATGTTCATGGGCTGGTTAGATGTAAGATATGATGGATAAGATGACATGGAAGGAACTTGCCCCCAAGTGAAGAGTGCAAGTAGGAGGAATTAGGCATGACGTCTGTTTGCCAGGTTTTCATCATGGTACTTATCCAAGGCACCACAAGATGTGGTTTTCACCATAGGATGGATTCATTTATCTTTACTATTTCTACCAAGGTGCCTGTTTACCAGGTTTTCACCAAGGCACTTTTCTTTTGTACTTTTGAGTTCATGGAGGAACTTAAGCTTCTTGCTCTTTAGATAGTACTCCTTTGAAAGATATGTTGTGATAGGCCAAGACTGCTGAAGGTATGCTCAAATATTTTGATAGGGTGATGGTAGAGAAGATAGATATGCAAGATAAGGGAGATGGTAGCCAAGGATTTATGCAATGGTTTGGATGAGAGGAATAGCAGGAATGTAAGGACCCAATATGGAAGGATAGTAGGTAGGGGTAGGATATTGGGTGCGGTAGTGAGAGTTTTATGTAGGCAAGATCAACATTGACACACATCTTGAAGGATGGTGGAATGATAGAGGAAAAGTGTTTGAAAGGGATTTAGGTTTTGATATGGATCTTGGTACACAACAATCGAAGATGGATGAAGACGTATTGAAAATAATGGATTTTGGGACATGAGGACCCAAAATAGGTTTAGGAGATGAAATATGTTTGAAAGGGGATGGAGTGGAAGCCTTTGGAAGCTTGGATGCCAACTCTAACTTTTCCTTTTTGTTCAAGCCTTTTAAGAGAGACTTGGGAATCCACACAAGTTTTTATGTTATTTTTGTATCCAAGTCCTTTGGAAGAGACTTGGGAATCCACATAGGTTTTGAGTTTCCTTTTCTTTTGGATGATTTAGAACATAATTCATCCATGATGGATTTAGGAACCCATATTTTTTTTGATATTATTATTTGCTCAGTGGACCTTTGCGGTCTCTTTGTAGTCACATGTCGATTAGATGGGACATAGTGATCTTCATATGTAAGTGGATTATTGTATTTGATATTTCTATTTTGCACACCCAAATTGCTTCCAAAAGACTTGGGAACTGTGGATGGATATGGATGATATGACTGGTTCATATGGATTGGTTGATAGGGAGAGTTATAGGATGTATGTCTTTGTTGATCTTGATAGCAGATAGGGTAATCAGATGACAAGCTAGTATTGATAGGCATGGTAGATGGAGGGATATAAGGACCCAATATAGATGGAAGGTTTGACGGTTTCATCTTTGGGATATAGGGACCAAGGATGGATTTGGAAGATGGAGACGGCTGATGCTTACATTTGAATGGAGGGATATAAAGTGTGGAGGGGATATCAACATCTTTAGAGTGAGATGTATTATCAAGGATCTTCTCTTTTGAATTCATCTGTATATCAATAGGAGTATGAGTAGCTTTGATTGGAGCAATTTTTATAGGAGCAACTGAAGCTTGAGGGGATTTATTTTTATGCAAGAGATTTAGAGGAATGATGGTTTCTGGACATGGAAGAACATGACAAGGGGTTTATGGGATACTTTGATCTTGACAAGGATCATTAGATGGTGTACAAAGGTTTCATTGCTCTTGATTTTCAATAGGTTCCTTAGAGATTGTGGAAAGGATATTTTGATCTTGCGTGGGAGATGGATAAGATATGGGAGATGTAAGACTTTCTTCTAGGAAGAAATAGAAGGGGATGATAAAATCATCATGAGACTCTTGAGATGTATGACTTTGGTCAACCATTGGATAAGGATGGATGGTGTCTTGATCTTGATCATCGCTAATATTTGTTTCTTTGCACTTTGGATTGTCTCCTTGACATGGAGCCACTTTTAAGGATGAGTTAGGAGTGTTTAATTGCATGAAGGATTATTGACACGCTGATGGAGGATTGTCTCCTTGACATGGAGCCACTTCTAAGGATGAGGTAGGAGTGTTGAATTGCATGAAGGATTCTAGTACAATAGGACTTTGATGATTCATAAGATTGACTTTGATTTTTAATTGCATGAAGGATTCTTGACACAATTTGATTCTTGACCTTTGATAATTTCTTTGAAATCTTTGTTGGCAAAAATATGAACAAGTCTAGAACTAGTTTTGACTCAACCTTTCCCCTGGTCACAAGATTTCTCATAAATTGTTAGAAAATTTAAATGGTCTTTATTTGGCTATTAAAGCTAAAATAAAATTTCTATAGTAATTAGTTTTGTCAAGATATCAAGGAAAGGGCCCTGAACCCAAATAACAACAATGATATTACTACATAAACTAGAGAACCATACTTCAGGCCATTACAATTGGAAGCCAAAAAGACATCAGAGAACAAAATTAATCAAAAGAATATGAGTATTTCTACCAACTAAAAATAAACTATCAATATCACTATACTTTTCCATACTATTATCTAACCTCGACTGCCAGTACCAAAAAAACCTCTTCTTCCTAAGAGAAGAAAATGCACAGTTCCAGTTGCAGTTATCACAACAAAAAATAATAATATTGTAAAGTTTAACCTTAGAAACCATAGAGATAATGACATTCCAGCTATAACATAGTAAAAATAAACAAGAGATAATTTAGATTTGGAGATAGCCTCCTAGTCCTTTGAGAGGTGATTCATATCCTTCTTCCAGTCATTCACATCAGCATTCTCTGGTTTCGATTAATATTTATCATCTTGTTTCCTCTTCTTGGTGCTTTTCCTCATTTTACTCTTTTCCCCAGCCACTCCAAACACTTCCTTCCTCATTATACTATTCATTAACCTGCATAAAGAAGATACATCAACATTGAAATCAACTTTATAAATAGGAGGAAAGGAGTTTTCCGTAGTGACCAATCTATACTAGAGGTCTTTAATCTGAATCATCATTGAATTATCCCTTTCACATTCTAGGTTGGGGCCAGGGGACATGTGTTTCATACATTCTTCCTCAATATTAATAGAGGAGGTAAAAGACATGTTATATTAAGTGTTGAATTATTACAACAAAAAACAAATATAGTTTTTAAATTTCCTTAAATATATCAAAATCTTCTTCAACGATATTGCTTATAAAGATGTTTAAATTCTAGAAAAATATGAGAAACATTTGTAAAAGGGAAAGTAATAGAGGATTCTAGTATTAAATACCAGGAAATGACACCTCATTACAAATCAAATACACTCATTGAAGCAATTTTCCTACCATCAACATATAGTGCAATCACTATCTTGATGAGGGCATAAATTGTCTCATATCTAACCAATAAATTATTTAATTCTTCCTAAAGAATTAGTGTTAAAGTGAATTTATGTAACGATTGTAAATTTTTTAACTTGTTTAGCATAGAATATAAAGTAGACATTTCATTTTTTTTTGGTAATCAATATGATCCAAATTACTTCTAATATTTCTTCATGAATGTTTAAGATATTACAATGCAACTTAATGTATTATTCAATAATTCTTGGAAAGAAGAAGGATTTAAAATACATGTTGTAGAGAGCTCCAAACATTAACAACAAAGAACTCTATACATTTTGAAAGGATTTGAAGATATTATGAGAATATAGAGAAGGATCTTCTAGACTTCAAAAATACTCTAATATTTTATGTTAGTCTGCATCAATTGTTGCTAAATAAATGAGAAAAGTATTTTTTTAATGAAATACCTAGAGATCTATTGTGCACTATACAGTATGTTATCTTTCCCCAATAAAGATAAGTCAAGTTTCCACCACATTCAAATGTCATTGCATGATTATAGAATGTTATTTGTGATAATGATCAATATTTGACATTGACTAAAGTTCAGAATTATTCCCTCATTCACAATAAACACTTAAAATCTTTCTCAAAACTAGGGATCCAGAAATAGTAAAAAACATGAGCTAAGTAAAAAAATGACATCTCTTTCATTTCTTGAAAAAATAAAAATAATTCAAGAGATGAAATGATGGGATATAGGCCCATAAATATTTTGATAAGATTTACAAAAGGACAGGAAAAGTTAATGAAAAAAAATGTCTAAGATAGAAGTGGCATGAGGAAGGCTAACAATTTCAATTTACTCTATTTTTTTAGATGTCCCTTTGAAAATATTGTCTCATGCCCTAATTCTTATTGTATTGGTTGGGTAGACAAATAATACATATTCCATTAATATTCTATAATTAATTGATCAAAGGGGAGGATAAAAAAAGGCTTACTTTTAGCTTGAGGAAATTTGGTAGATCTAGTTTCCTTTCTAACAATTTGTTTTTGAGGAAATTTGTTAGATCTAATTTCCTTTCTAACAACTTCTTTTCCAAAATTTTCTGAATGATTTTGATTCAAGAAAGCACTTCATAAGAACTTCATTTCCAGCAATTTTGAATTAGTTTAGCCTTTTTATTTCTAGTTTGAGATAACCATTTCTATTTACGTAAGTGTTCTCTAGATTAGGTTTGATTTTTATAATTGTGATGTAGAATATACTAGCAAACAAGTTTTTCTTTTTTGTTTTCCACACAACCATGGATGTAGCCCTAGATCAATAAATTGAATGATGAAGATTGTGACAATTCTAACATTTTTGGCCCTCTTTTTTTGGGGATAGGTGTCATCATGAAATAAAGAAAAATATGTTTTGCAACCTTTTTATTGGTATAATTATTTAATTAAACTTAGGCTTATTAAACCTAGTTAGCCATACATTTTCATTCGTAACTTGTCTACATAATTTGTCTTTTTTTAGGAGTTGTTTATAGAGGTGTTTAGAGTGGTGTCAATTTCATTTTGACACCTCACCCTAGGATTAGGGGATGCAACTTGCCACCACTCATTGAGTGCTCAAATCAACTTTTGATTTGAACCAATCACTCACATCTATATGTACACTTCTCTTTTTATTATTCAATGGTCAAATTTGGGATCATCTTCCTATTGTGCTCTATTTTATTTCTATTAGATCTAGGTGAATTATTCAGGGTATCAAAGCCGTAGTGAGATATATTAAAGATGAAACTCATGAGGATATGATCGGTGTGTCAGTTCTCCTCTCCTTGACGCCCTGACTTTTCTCTGTGGTGTGCGACTGACACTTGGAAATGAAACCTTTTGTGCAAGCATATGTAGTGAGCATGGAGGTTTTGTTAGAATAACTTAGAGGGGGGGTGAATCAGTGGCCTTAAAATATTCCAATAAATCAACCCAAAAACTTAGTACCACAATATTAAGCCTCTAGTTGTCTTCAGTCCTACAAGATGTATGCCTTCAAATAATCATAACAAATAACTACTACTCAGATTTCTCTTTTAAACCTTATTCTTACTATTTACCGATTAGTAGTCTTTCATTTACCGAAAAATAGTAAATTGCTTAGTGTATACCGATAAATCTAGATTAGTTATCTGTAATTCAAAACTCTAGAGTAATGACTCATAAACACATTGACACATGGATTTTTAACGTGGAAACTATATTAAAGGAAAAACCACTTGGGATTGGTAACCCAAAATTTTCACTCTTTTGAAGTGAGCTCGGTGAAGAGCCAACCCTATTAAAGGTTAAAAACACACTGTTAGGTGTGACCTTGTTAGAGGATTTAAATATAATAGTTTGTCACTTGATATCGGGTATCTTTATGCTACCTTCTATGACCAGACCCAGTGTACTTTTTCAAATGGTATCTGGCATCTCTTGCTATCTTCATGATCAAACTTTTTGATACTCCTTGGGATGTATCTCAATATAGAAAGGATTGTTAAGTCCTACTCAGTTAAGAGACTTTCTAAATCAATGGTTAAACTAAAATAGTAAATGATCTATTTACACATACAACTTAGACTTGTATATTTTCAAATCTATTGTAAGCTCATTATACTTTATGATCAATATATCTTTTCAATACCTTTGCTCCACTTCTTTCTGCTCAGTGATGTTGTACTCTATTCCTTGGTGTCCATAGAAATCTTTAGCTCTTTCCTCAGCTTAATTGATCAGGACTGTATGAAGTTGTTCTTCACCAGTTTCTCTCCAGTATCCTTTTTCTCTATTCATTCCCCTAATTCATAATGAATTAGATTGTCTCTTTATAGACATGATATCACCATTTCTTAGTTCTTGACTTTCTTGTTCTTGGTGTGATCCACAATCTTAGCCAATCTTGATTTAAATCTTTACTCCTATTTTATCTCGTAGAGATCTTTTTGTCAACTGGACAAAACAACTTTAAATATTTTACTTATCTCTGGCTTTAACTTGTCGATGAAAAATATGTTAACAACTAGTTAACTCTATCTTTAGCACTTGCTAGCTAAGTATTTTTTCATTTATGAACTTTAGTTAATTTCAATGTTTAACTTTTTGATAGCTTTGGTCAACACTTCAGTTCTCCTCGGGCATCTCCGTCGGGGTTGTCTATCTTTTAGGGTTGTTTGTTCATGGGGCATCACTATGAATTTATGCTCATCAGTAATGATTGTGATTCTTCTCGTCGGTAATGCTTGTTGGGTTTCTTTCTTAGGCAACACTGTGAATTTTCTCTCAGGGTTCTCTGTCCGTTGGTGTACAATTGTTTGTCAGTGTTTGTTGTCAGTTTATGAATGCTAAACTTTTATGCATTACTGAAAGCATAATCTTTATCTCTCTAATTCTCTGAAGTCTTTGACACTTTGAATATAATGAATCAGATTATATCAAGTTGACATCAATGACAATACAATCAATTAATAGATTTAATGTCTTGCATTATCTTTCTACATTTTCGTAATCACCAACTTAACATCTTCAAACATTAAATCAGTTACATGTTATCAATCTCTTCCTTTGGCATTGATGGCAACACACTACATTATCACACTATATTATTACTAATAAAAAATGAAATATATCAAGTGTATTTCATCCATCTCTCCCAAATATTTTGTTCTATAACCAATACAAATTTTTGGGTCTCGGTAAGCTCATATAGCTTAGATTTGTTTCTTGTAGAATGTGTTCTTCAATATTCAATCCATTTACTAGATAGATGTAGTAGCTTCTATCTCTATTCTGTATTGTCCCTTGAATGTTCCTCTCCTTGATAATCTCTTTTTTCTTTGATAGTAATAAGTTAGCTCTCCCTTTGTGTGTATTCTCTTCCTTATGTTACTTCTCTCCCTTTGGATATTCTCTCTCCCATTTTCTCCCTAATAATGAGGGGTATGTGCAGGATCATGGTATGCCAAAAAGTGGCAATGTGAAAAGAAGTCCTGATTGGTAGACTGATTGAAAAACAACTATAACTTTCAAATGGTATAACATTTTTTTAAATATCCAATATATGTCACATTGTATGCTTCACATACCACAAGAAAAAAATAAAAAATAAATCAATTTGATGAAGTTTAGACTAAGTTAAGGTTGTCAGACATGGGAGCTTTAATTTTTTGGAAATGTTTTCGAAGAAAAATAATAATTAATTATTTACTTGGAAAAAAATTACAAAAAAATATGTGTCACATCTGGACATGAGTCTTCTACTTATATCTAGAATCTTGTAAAAAATTATTATCATTTGATTGTGTTTAAGCTGGTCAGACATACACCCACTTCTTATCTTTTTAGCCCTGGTTGATAAACTGATTGAAAAATAACTATAACTTTCAAATGGTATAACATTTTTGAAATCCAAAAGTTGAGTCACATTCTATGATCTACCTACTATAGTAAAAAACTTAAAATTTTTCAATTTGATTAATTTTTGACTAAGTTAAGGTGGTCAGACATGAGATTTTGTATATCCTTGAAAAGTTGTAGTAGAAAAATCATAATTAATTATTTACTTGGAAAAAAATTACAAAAAAACATGTGTCACATTCGGACATGAGTCTACTACTTATATCTAGAATCTTGTAAAAAAAATTATCATTTGATTGTGTTTAAGGTGGTCAGACATACACCTACTTCTTATCTTTTTCCTATAATGTTCATACTACCTTATTGAAATTTGAAATTTTTACCATATAGAATAAATTTTTTTCAAAAAAGGTATAGTATCATAGAATGTAAATTCAATTTTCTATATATTCTCTTCTTATTTTTTTTTTTATATAAGATTGATAACTTGTTCAAATTTTTATGTGAACTTGCCTAATCCTGATTTTCTGAATTTTCATTACCACTTAAGGACCTGTTTGGCATACCATGATCCTTCACATACCCTGTCAAGATAATCTCTCCCTTTGAAAACAATTTGAAACAATTCTTCTATTCTTTTTATAATATACTCCTTGAATTTCCCTATCCATCAGCAATACAATGACTCTGGTGTTCGGTGCAGATTTGTACCTTTCTGTGTACAGATGTATCTTGCAGTCCATATTTATTTCTTGCATCAACATGAATGATCTTCTGGTTTTTGTATAGGTTGATGCAATCTCCTAGGTAGCTTACTAACTGATAGACAAGGGTTGGACCCCTACTCTCTTTCTTAGGTACTCAAATCTATCTTTCAGTAATGGCTTGGTGAATATATCAGCTAATTGTTCCTTTGATTGAATATATTCCAGTATCACTTCTTTTGCTTGCACTTTTTCTCTAGTTAAGTAATGATACTTGACTTCTATAATCTTAGTCTTAGCATGCATGACTGTATTCTTTGATATGTTAATTGCACTAGCATTATCACAATATATAATCATTGGTTCAAGAATCTTCACATTCATACCTTGTAGCAATTGTTTGATCCATGCAATATTTGAGAAATTCATAGAAGTAGCCACATATTCTGCTTCTGTAGCAGATTGAGAGATGCATCCTTGCTTCTTTTTGATCAATGTGACAAGTTTTTCACCCATGAAGAATGCTCCTCCAGTTGTGCTCTTTCAGTCATCTATGTTTCCAGCCCAATCAACATCTGTTTAGACTTGAAGCTCAAATTTACCTTCACTTTTATACCATAAGTCATAGTCCTTGGTGTTATTTAAATACCTTAGAATTCTCTTGACAATAGTCATATGTGATTTTTTGGGATTAGCAGAGAATCTTGTAACTATTCCAACTACATGTACTATATCTGGTCTCGTATGAACAACATACATTAGTTTGCCAATCATTGATCTATACAAGGTCTGATTTACCTCATTTGATTTGTCTTCTTTTTTCAGCTTACATCCTATAGCCATAGGTATTCCAACTAGCTTGGAATCTTCCATCTTGAATATCTTCAACACTTCCTTGATGTATTTGGACTAAGTGATATATATGCCTGCATCTTGTTGAAGAATTTGTAGACCAAGAAAGAATTTGATCTCCCAAAACATGGACATTTCAAACTCTTTTCTCATTTCATTTGCAAAGGATTTACATAACATTTCATTACCTCCAAAGATGATGTCATCAAAAAACATTTCAACAATCAGAATATTACCATCAATATCTTCTTTTAAGTATAGATTGCTATTTTCACTTTTTCTTACGAATTCAATGCTAATGAGATAGGAGTGACGTCTTTCATACTAGGCTCTAGGTGCTTGTTTCAATCCATACAAGGCTTTATGTAGTCTAAATACCATATTTCTCTTGTCTAGATCAACCAACCCTTCTGGTTGTTCAATGTATACCTCTTCTTCTAGTATTCCATTTAGGAATGCAGATTTTACATCCATCTGGTATACCTTGAATCCTTTGAATGCAGCATAAGAGAGTAAGATTCTAACTCCTTCGAGTATAGAAATGGGTGAAAATTTTTCTCCATAATCAATACCTCCTTATTGTGCATACCCCTTGCATACTAATCTTTCTTTATTTTTGGTGACTTCTCCATTCTCATTCAGCTTGTTTTTGAATATCCATTTGGTACCGATGACATTCTTGTCATCTGGTCTCAGTACTAGTGTCCATGTGTTGTTCTTCTCAATCTATTCTATTTATTCATTCATAGCACTTACCCATACTTCATTTTCAAGTGTAGTATTAATAAATTTAGGCTCAAAACCACAAATTAAACATTGAGTGTTTAGTGACTTACTTTTAGTTCTCATTCCAACCTTCTTGTCTCCTATGATCTGATTCTGTGGATGATTTCTTCTTACATACTTGGCAAGTTTCAGTTCAGCTCTATGTTCATCATTCTGATCATCATCTTGACCTTCATTCTGATCTCCATCGCTTTGAACATCATCTTGAGGATTTTCCCAAGTTTTGGTAATTACAGCCTGATGCTCAGGTGCAATTTTCTTTTTCTCAAGAGTGATACACTATTTCTCATGTAGAGTGTTAGTTTCTTTAGTGTAAAAAAATGTTTTGTAGTCTTTTGGCTCTTTTCTGCTCTCCTTATCATTCTTTTTGCAAATTTATCTATTCTTACATTTTCACTTTTAATGATCTTGTTAGAGGAGTTGTTAAGACACTTATAAGCCCTGCTTTTGGTGGAATACCCTAGAAAGATACCTTCTTCACTTTTGGAGTCAAGTTTTCCATTTCTATCATCTTTCAAAATATAACATTGACTACCAAAAATTCTGAAGTAACTTACATTGGGTGTGTAACCATACCAAAGCTCATAAGGTGTCTTCTTTGTGCCCTTCTTCAATTTTACTCTATTCAATGTGTAGACAATAGTATTAACAGCTCCCCTATAAAAAGTTTGAGTGATGCTTTTCTCAATCATCAATGTTATTTCACAATCAACAATGGATTTGTTTCTCCTCTCTGTAATCCCATTTTGTTGTGGTGTTCTTGGTGCAGAAATATGTCTTTTAATTTTATGCTCATTGTAGAAGTTAGTGAATTCATCTAAAATAAATTTCCCTCCTCTATCTGATATTAAGCATTATAATTCTTTACCACTTTGTTTTTCTACCATAGCCTTATACTATTTAAACATCTTGAATGCTTCTGATTTATCTTTTAAAAACATAACTGTCATCATTATAGAATAATCATCTACAAATAGAATGAAATACCTATCTCCATAGTAACTCTTTTTCCTCATGGGTCCACATAGATCAATATGGACTAATTCTAGAATTGCATCAGATGTATGGGCTTTACTCTTGAAACTAGACTTTGTCATCTTACCTTTTTGACAATTCTTACACATGGTATGCTTGGGCTTATAAATTATTAGTAAGATGATTATCTTTATCATGTTGTAAAAATTCACATGGCATAATATTTTATGCCACAACAATATGTCTTCGTTTTCAGCCATTATACAAGTGGTGTTAATGTCATCAAGAGAGAAAAGGTTACCTTTTGTCTATTCACCAGTTCTGATCAACCTTCTTGTTTCATTGAAGAGCTTTGACTTCTTATTATCAAATGCTACTTGGTGAATTGTGTTATGCAGTTGTGAAACACTCAATAGATTATAATTAAGTCCTTTTACCTAGTAAGCATTTTCACATTTGATCAGGTTATTCAACATTATGGTTCCTTTACCTTCAACTGGAAAAGGTGTGTCATTACCCATTCTTACTGAACAACCATTATAGTATTCAAAAGTTTAAAATGTTTGTTTATCACCGGTCATGTGATGAGTGCAGCCAGTATCTATGATCCAGAAATAATTCTTACTTACTCTAGGTATGAGTGTAGTCTCTACATACCTTTCTTCTTCTTTGTCTGAATCATCCTTCATGGCTACAAATACCATCTCAATGTTTTCATCAGATTCGGTGTTACTATCATCAGCTCTGTTCTCAGCTAGGTAACAAGATTTCTTCCCTTTGTCCTTGAAGTCTCGGGTATCTCTTTTGTCAGATGGTTGGTTTCTTCAGTAATCTCTGTTATCACCTTGGTCAAACTTATTTTCATATGTTCTGTCATTACTTCTATCATATTTTCTTCTATTAGGACATCTTGCAGCAAAGTGTCCAACCTCTTTACAATTAAAACATATAAGTGGTAATTTACCTTTGTATCTACCTTTGCCTCTCTACAATCTTATTGCCATTAGTGCTTCAATCTCATCAAGATATTGATCATCACTATCACGTTCACTATCATTCCTCATAGTGTGTTTATGACTTGATTTACTTATTTTCAAACAAGATTTGAATGCAGACTCTATAGATGGTAAGACACTATTATCAAAGTTATTCATCTCAAATGAAATCAGTCTACCAATAAGACTATCTAGAGTAATAGTATTATTTGCAACTTCTCTCATTTATTGTATAGAAGATACTCTAATAGCATATACAGGTAGTAAGGTTCTTAGGATTATACTTACCACTGTCTCTTCTTCAAGTACACCTCCAACTCCTCGGATAGCATTGACTACCTCTTTGATTCTGCAGCTATACTGAGTGATATTTTCTCCTTCTTTCATCCTTAGGTCATTAAACCTCCCTCTTAGGTTTTTTTCCTTAGCTCTTAGTACATTATAAGCATCTCGTACATGTACTAGCTTCAATTTATCCAAGATTTTCTTAGTAGAAGTGTAGGTTTTGACATCTTAAAACTCAACATCAGAGAGTGAGGAAGCAAGTTCTATCATCATGCAATTATGTTCTTGCTTTTCTCTTAATTTCTCAAGAGTGTGAGGTCCTGTAGGAAACAAATATTCAGTATCTAAGTATTGAACAACATCATTTACAATACCTAATAGGTGTAGTCTTATTCTACTTTGCCTTGATGCAAAGTTGTCTTAATTCAACTTGGGTACATCTTGTCTATTCATCTTGTGATCTCTTTCTTGATCTGTTAAACTCCCTTTCTAAGAAAACAATCTTTGAAAATCCATTTCTAAGAACACAATCTCTTATACCAATTGTTAGAATAACTGAGAGGGATGGGGTAAATTAGTGGCCTTAAAATATTCCAATAAATCAACCCAAAAACTTAGTACCACAATATTAAGCCTCTAGTTATCTTCATTCCTACAAGATGTATGCCTTCAAATAATCATAACAAATAACTACTACTCAGAGTTCTCTTTTAAACCTTATTCTTACTGTTTACCGATTAGCAGTCTTTCATTTATCAAAAAATAGTAAATTGCTTAGTGTATACCAGTCAATCCAGATTTGTTATGTGTAATGGAAAACACTAAAGTAATGACTCATAAACACATTGAAACATGGATTTTTAACGTGGAAACCTTGTTAGGGGAAAAACCACTTGGGACCGGTAACCCAAAATTTTCACTCTCCTGAAGTGAGCACAGTGAAGAGCCAACCATGTTAAAGGTTACAAACACACTTTTAGGTGTGACCTTGTTAGAGGATTGAAATAGAATATTTTTTCACTTGATATCGGGCATCTCTATGCTACCTTCTATGACCAAACCTAGTGTAGTTTGTCAAATGGTATGTGGCATCTCATGCTATCTTCATGATCAAACTTTTTGATACTCCTTGGGATGTATCTCAATATATAAAGGATTGTTGAGTCTTTCTTGGTTAAGAGACTTTCTGAATCAATGGTTAAACTGAAACAGTAAATGATTTGTTCACACATACAACTTAGACTTGCAGATTTTCAGATCTATTGTAAGCTCATTATACTTTTATGATCAATGTATCTTTTCAATACCTTTTCTCCACTCCTTTCTACTCAGTGATGTTGTTCTCTATTGCTCAGTGTCCGCAGAAATCTTTAGCTCTTTCCTCAACTTGATTGATCAAGACTGTATGAAGTTCTTATTCATCAGTTTCTCTCTAGCATCCTTTTTCTCTATTCACTTGCCTAATTCATAATGAATTATATTGTCTCTTTATAGACATTATATCACCGTTTCTTATTTCTTTAATTTCTTATTCTTGGCATGATTCACAATCTTAGCCAATCTTGATTTAAAGCTTTACTCATGTTTTATCTCGTAGACATCTTTTTTTCAATTGGACAAAATAACTTTAAATATTTTACTATCTCTGGCTTTAACTTGTCGATGAAAACAATGTTAATAACTAGTTAACTCTATCTTTATCTCTTTCCAGCTAAGTATTTTTTCATTTTTGAACTTCAGTTAATTTTAGTGTTTAACTTTTTGATAGGTTCGGTCAACACTTCAGTTCTACTCGGGCATCTCTGTTGGGGTTGTCTGTCTGTCGGGCATCACTGTGAATTTCTTCTCATTGGTAATTCTTGTGATTCTTCTCATTGGTAATGCTTGTTGGGTTTCTTTCTCAGGAAACACTATGAATTTTCACTCAGGGTTCTCTGTCTTTTGGTGTGCACTTGTCCGTCAGTGTTTGTTGTCACTTTGTGAATGCTGAAATTTTATGCATTACTAAAAGCATAATATTTATCTCTCTGTTTCTCTGAAGTATTTGACACTTTGAATGCAACCAATCAGATTATATCAAGTTGACATCAATGACAATACAATTCATTAACAATTTTAATGTCTTGCGTTATCTTTATGCATTTCGGTAATCACCAACTTAACATCTTCAAACATTAAATCAGTTATATGTCATCAGGTTTAAAAACCTTTTGTACATGGCTGGGGCAAGGTTTGACATGGGTTCCCACAAGAAAAGGCCATGTAGAGTCTCTTTTGAAACCCACGTATTGAAGGGTTTGAAATCCCAGCTTCAGAGGCGACATCATGGGTTGATGGGTAGACGGTCCTACAAAAATTGCAAAGGTAGACAGTTCAAGGGTCGACGTGGGTCGACACCTATCAAGGAACCTTCATCCAATGCAATTTGTTTTTGGTTTCTTTATGTAGAAGATCAGCTCTATTTAAAACAACTAATGGCTTGACTCGGCTCTCGCAGCTCTTGTGATTGCGTTGCGCTCATCCAACTGTATGGAGAACCAAAAAGGTGATCGTCCTATTCTGTTTGGTGCGCATGGAGGATGAAATGTTTCTAATAGCTTTTGAAATTATGGTTTTTTATCACCTGGTTGTCTCCTACCCTAGGAGGCTTAACCTTGGGCCATTAAATATTTTTTGTGGAGGAAATTTTTTTAAGGAATGAAAATTGTTTTCCTCATAAATTTTTCTCACGAACTTGAAATTGAGATCTGTTGTTCGCAAAAGTGCATGTATTCTTGTCACAGATCCAATGGACACACTAACACACTATCATTATGAAGTACCTATTTTAGTGTTTTTTTGTGGGTTTGATTACAAAGGACTCCCACAATAAAGGGCGAAAAATAAGGGGGAAAGAAAATCAAGGGGGTGTTGTGTGCTTCTTATTTTTTACACTTCCTCACGAAGTGCTCTTCATTCTTCATTTTTTGCATTCTACAAAGAAATTATATAAGTATAGAAATATGGATCCTAATGTTACTATAAAACCCCTCACTCCTTTCAATTATCATGATTGGAATTTGAAAGTAATTCTTGCACTGAAGAACAAAGGCTTATACAGGGTAACAATGGGAACAGAAAAAAAAAAAAAAAAACCTAAAGTAGCTAAGGACAAGGAAAAGTATTTCAACATTTTGAGAACTTGAAAACACCTAACAAAGTTTGGGAAGCTCTAAACAAACTATTTGGGAAATTTTATGAACTTAGAAGTAATGAGTTGTAAAATCAACTCCTAGGTCTTTGTCCTTTGAGTTTTTCAACATTAGAGGACTTATTCACTAAATTTAAATATTTGAATTTGCAATTAAAAGATTGGAATTGACAAGAAAGATGATCAATTAGTCCTTTCTATACTTTCTAAGCTAGGTTCTAACTTTTCTTTGTTTGTCTCTACTATCTATTCCACTAAAAGAGCCCTTGGTGCCTCATGGTCTATGCCCTCACATGATATTCCCTCACATGATAAATTTATTACTGATCTTACAAGGGAACAAAAAAAGTTAATTCACATAGGTACTTTGAAATCTACTAAGGCGCAAGCTCTAATTGTAGGAAATGAAAAGAAAAAAAATGCTAAAGGAGAGAAAAAGAACACTAAAAAGGACAAACAAGGGAAGAAAGAAGACAAAATTGCTAACTTCAAAAAGGATAACTCATCTTAGCAAAGTAAATCAATTACTGTGAGAGTTAAATTTTTATTTTGTAAAAAAATTGGTGATGAAGAACATCAATGCATGAAAAAATAGATTGAGAACCTCGATTTTGTACTAAAAAAGAATAATATTGAGGTAACTAATTCTATCAAAGCATCCTCTTCAAATCATGAGATTACTAAAGAAATTTAGAAAAATTGAAAGGTGGGGTCTTATTTTCTCAAGAGATTACATATTTTGGTGCTACACACCATATGGGCTCTCATTCAGATCCTGATTCTAGTAATAATAAATCAGATGATTCAACAAATGATAGTCATTTACAAGTAGATTTTCAACACCTCACCCTAGGATCGTAGGAGGCAACTTACCACTACTCTTTGAGTGTTGGATTCAAATTTTTATTTGATCCAATCACTCACATCTATATGTACACTTCTTTTTTCATTATTGAATGGTAAAATTTGGGCTCTATTTTTGTGCTTTATTTTATCTCTTATCGATCCTCAATTTTTATAAAGCACTCCTTCTATAAGGTGCTAATTTTAGTGTTTTTTTGTGGGTTTAATTACAAATTACTCCTTCTTTAAAGTGCCAAAAATAAAGGGGGAAGATAATCAAGGGGGATTTGTGTTCTTTTATGAGAGATTTCATTGTACATGGGTACCTAACATGGCTAGTAGCTGAGAACCATCTTTTCATGTCCTCCTAAGTTATACTTAAGTGGGGGTGTTGGTGGTGCAGGAGCACCTCAAGGACATCACAAAGGAATTTTGAAGGATAATAGTGTTTGATGAGTAGATATGGATGTAAGAAATTCCTAAGGACCAACTTGTGTCATTTTGTAAATGTTTTGGACCCATTTGTAAGGATATTGACCTTGTTTGGCATGTATAAGCCAACTTTGTAAACTTTGGTCAAAGGGTCAGTAGGAGTCTAGGAATAGGATTATTTTGTCCCCAGAGGTGTTTTGGGTCATTAATGACTAAATTATAATTTCATTAGGTTGGTAGAGAGTAATGGACAAAAGGTTGTCAAAAAATACAAAAATATTGTCACTGTTGCTTGACAACATTGACAACATTTGTGCAACTTCTATACATAACCTACCAATGTTCACTTTTAGTTTTTAATATAGTTGTGGATGGTTAGGGATATTTTGTGAAGTCTATTTTATCCTCTCATGATCAAGGCACAAAGGTTTTTGAGGATTTTCCAATTGAATGCAATAAGTAATTTACATTTTCCTAGCAATTTTTGTGTTTTTCTATTGAGTATGATCTTGTACGAATTCATCAGGAATTCTAATGTACTTAATTAAGAAGATTAAAGAGTCATATTTCTGATTGAATTTTTTTTAAGATCACTAATTAAGTTTTTTTGTCTGTGAAATCTACATTTTTGTTTAGACAGGGCCAAAATACTCACTTACTTAGGGTTTCAATTGGAAATGTCAATAAATTAACTTTTCACCATTGAAAAAATTTGGCCATTGGTGGAAAGTTAAGTGCATAAATTTAATTTACAATGAATAATTTATCAAACCTGAAAGTGAATACATTGGAGATATATAACCATTAAAAAGACCATGCATCCCTATGTGACTGGTCCCGGTTGTTTGGAAACTTGATTTTAGAGGAGAGAATGGGTGAATTAGACTCATGTAAAGGGTAGATTTGGTGTGTTTGAAGGTGTGAAACACTATTCCAAGTATTGGTTCCTAAGGATCAATCCAAAGTAAAGGGGTTTCTTTGTAAAAGTCACCTAATCACTCAATTAGGTCTATCTGATCAGTCAAGTAAGCGAAATCTTAAAGGTGAGACCCAATATCCAAATTTTGATATGTTGTATAGGGGCTTAAACGATATCCAAAAATATATTTCTGGGTGACTTGTTTGGAAGATTTGAGTTTTTTGTGGGAAAAACCTTTGGCATAGGGTTAGTAGCAAACTAGACCATTACAAATCAAGTGACCCTTAGAAGTTTGGTGTACACAAAAGGGTGATTCGATTGTGTTATCTTTGGTCTCTAGTGTCAAGATATGATGACTAATGAATCCTAGTCCATTCACTCCATGTAGAAGGAGTTGTACCCTCATGAGTCAAAGTGTGACTAAATAGATTAAGTCCTAAAGTGGAATTTTATGAAATAATTTGTACAAGATGTGAATGTTGAGTGTCTCCAAAGAACCAAGGAGTGGTTGTGATGTGTTGAAATAGCTTCTAGAAGAGTATTTGTTTGATGAGTCTTTATTGTTAGAATAACTGAGATGGGGGGAGTTAAATCAGTGGCCTAAAAAATTAATCAATAATTCAATCCAAAACTTTATACCCCATATATAGACCTCTAGGTATCTTCAGTCCTACAAGATGTATGACTCTAAATAATATAATCAAATAACTACTTCTCGGAGCATACTGTTTATCCTTTTTCTTAAGATTTACCGAATAGCAGTCTTAGCCTTTACTAAAATACAATAAATAACTTAGTGTTTACCTATCAATCCTATTTTACTAATGTGTAAAGGAAAACATTAAAGTAATGAACCATATACACATTTGACACATGGATTTTTAACAGGGAAACCCTATTAGGGAAAAAATCACTTGCGACCGGTAACCCAAAATTTTCACTCTTCTAAAGTGAGCTCGATAAAGAGCCAACCCTGTTAAAGGTTATAAACACAATGTTAAGTGTGACCTTGTTAGAGGATTTATCACTAACAATTTATCACTTGAACTCACATTCACTATGATTTCAACATGAAAACCTTTTGATACTGCTTGGAATGTATCTCAATATATAAAGGATGATTAAATCCTACTCTGTTAAGAGATTTTCTCAATCAATGGTTAAACTAAATAAGTATATGATTTGTTCATAAATACAACTTAATCTTGTTAGTAATAAATGAGAGGAGGGGGTCAATCAGTGGCCTCAAAAATTTGTCCTTCAAACATTAACCACCAATCAAATAAACCTCAGATTATTAAGTCCCTACAAGATGCATGCCATGAAATACTTATAATGAATAACTGTATGTCAGTTTTCCTTGTCTATCCTTATTCTCCTTGATTTACTGATAAGGACTATAACTATTTACCGAATCTCAGTAAATATGAAGAGCATACCGATCAACCTAGTGTTAACTATGTCAGATACAAAACAATAAAGAAATGAATAATAAACACATAACACATGAACTTTTAACATGGAAACCCTGTTAAGGGAAAAACCACTAGGATGGGTACCCCAAATTTTCACTCTTCTGAAGTGAGCCCTGTTAGGAGCCAACCATGTTAAAGGTTACAAACACACTATTAAGTGTGACCTTGTTAGAGGATATTATACATAGAGTTTGTCACTTAGTATCAGGAATCTATTGCTACCATCCTTGAATCAACCTCCTTCTTAGACTATCAATAGGTATCGGGAAAGTCCAATGCTATTTTCATGAATCAACCTTTTTGGCACTCCTTGCGATGTACCTCAATACATATAAGATTGTTAAGTCCTGCTCTGTTAATTGACTTGATGCTTCAATGGTTAAAATGAAACACTATGACCTATTTCTAATGCAACTTTGAATTGCTGATTTTCAGATCTATTTAAGTACATTACCTCTCTGATCAATGTATCAATTCAATTCTTTGTGCTCCACACTTTATGCTTTGTGATGCTGTGCTTCATTGTTCGTCAGTGTCTGTAGAATTCTTTAGCTCTCCTTCAGCTTGATTGATCAGGACTGTATGAAGTAATTCTTCATCAGTTTCTCTTCAACATTCTCTTTCTATTCACTCCCCTTAATCCCCTTTCCATGAATGTGATCACGCAAAAATGAATTAAGCTTTTCTCTTATATAGACATGATTTTCACCTTTTCTTGATTCTTGATTCTTGATTCTTGGTGTGAAAAACAATCCATCCAATTTGATTTAAAGCATTACTCCTGATTTATCTTGTAGTTATCTTCTTTCCAACTATACAAATCTTCTTTAAATCAAGTACTTAACTCTGGTCATATAAAACAAATAAAACAACCAGTTAAGTCCATCTTTAGCTCTTGCCAGCTAGATATTTTGTCATTTTCTGAACTCTCTGTTCCGTCGGTCAACTCTTTAGTTATTTGTTTGTGGCAACTGACAGTTCCATCGGCATGAATCTAGTTAGCTTTGAGATCTCCATCCCTCAGGTATCATTGGATTTTTTCTCATCGTACATCTCTATTTTCAGCTCGTCGGACATCTTTTGGTTTTGCTTCATCAGGAAACATTGTCTTCTGCTCATCGGGTATCACTGTGACTTTTCTTCTTTGTCTTTACCGATGGTGTGCACTCCATTGGTGTTATCTATCACTTAGTGGATACTTGAATTTTATGCATTTTTGAAAGCATAACCTTTGTTCCATTCATTCTCTGAAGTCTTTGGCATTATGTACATGACTGTACAGATGATATCAAGTTGACATCAATGACAATACAAACCATTAATTGATTTAATGCCTTGCATCATCTTAAAATTAACATTATCAAACATTCAATCAGTTACATGTCATCAATCTCTCCCTTTGGCATTGATGGCAACATACTATATTATCTCACTATACTATTTCTAATACAATATGAAATACAATCGTTGAGATTCATCAAACTAGAAATCTTTCCTTTTTGTCAACCAATAAAATGTTTGAACTCTAGTAAGCTCTATTTTAGCTTAGATTTGATTCTTGTAGATTTTCATCTTCTGATGTGTTGTGTCCTCTTCTTGTGTCAATTTCTCTCTTTTGATTGTTCTCTCTTTTGTGATGTCTTTTTCTCTTGTTAGCAACTAATCTTTCCATACAACTTTCTCTCCCTTAGGATATGATCTCTCCCTGTTGGAGTAATCTGATAATGGATAATCTCTCTCCCTTTTTCTTCAATGAATGTGATAATATGGATAATCTCTCTCCCTTTGAAAACAATGCCAAACAAATATTTAACAAATATCTGACATTCATGTTAAGCAGTCATTTTTCTCCTATTCATAATATATTCCTTGAATTTCCCTTAGCAATACAACAATATGCACTGGTGCTGGGTTTTGATATATACTTGTCTATATATAGATGTATCTTTGAAGTTCATCTCTTTGCTTGCATCAACATGATTGATATTCTGATAATATGTAGGTTGATGTAGCCTTCAATCATATTACTGACTGGAAGACAAGGGTTTGACCCCTAGTCTCTTTCTCAAGTATTCAAATGTATCCTTGGGTAGTGGCTTGGTGAAAATATCAGCCAATTGTTCTTTTGATTGCACATACTCAAGTATCGCCTCCTTTTCTTGAACTTGTTCTATCAAATAATGATACTTGATGGCAATGTGTTTAGTCTTAGAATGCATGACTGGATTCTTATAAATTTTTATTGCACTGGTGTTATCACAATAAATAATTACTGGTTCTAAGATCTCCATATTCATACTTTCTAGTAATTGTTTGATCCATGCAATATTTGAGCAATTTGTAGTAGCAGCAACATATTAGATGCTTCTATAGTAGACTGAGAGATGCATCCTTGCTTCTTGCTAATCCATGTGACAAGTCTATCACCCATTAAGAATGCTCCTCCAGTTGTGCTCTTCCAGTCATCAATATTTCTAGCCCAATCAGCATCGGTAAACACCTTAAGTTCAAATTTTCCTTCTCTTCTACACCATAAGACAAATTCCTTAGTATTCTTTAGATAAGTTAGAATTCTTTTCACAGTAGTCATATGTGATTCCCTGGGGTTAGCAAAAAATATAGCAACAATTCCTATTGCATGTGCAATATCTGGTCTAGTGTGTACAACATACATGAGTTTTCCAATCATTAATCTATACAAAGTCTGATTTACCTCTATTGTCTTGTCCTCCTTTTTTAACTTACATCCAGTAGCCATCGGTGTTCCAACTATTTTGGAATCTTCCATCTTGAATATTTTCAGGACCTCTTTGATACTTTTGGACTGTGTAATGAAAATACCTTCACTTTGTTGAATGATCTATAGACCAGGAAATAACTTGATCTCTCCAAACATAGACATCTCAAACTCTTTTCTAATCTCATTAGAAAATGATTTGCATAGCATATCATTGCCTCCAAATATGATGTCATCAACAAATATTTCAGTAATCAAAGTGTTAGCATCAGTATCTTCCTTCAAATAAAGATTACTCTTTTCACTAGTCCTTACAAATCTAATACTTATTAGATAGGAGTGAAGTCATTCATACTAGGCTCTTGGAGCTTGTTTCAATCCATACAAGGATTTGTGAAGTCTACACACCATGTTTATCTTGTTTGGATCGACAAACCCTTCTGGTTGCTCAATGTATACCTCTTCTTCAAGTATTCCATTTAGGAATGCTGACTTGACATCCATTTGATATACTTTGAATCCTTTGAATGTAGCATAAGAAAGAATTATTCTTACTCCTTCTAGCCTAGAAATGGGTGCAAAGGTCTCTCCATATTCTATACCTTCCTCTTGTGCATACCCCTTACATACTAGTCTTGCTTTGTTCCTTGTGACTTCTCCATTCTCGTTCAACTTATTCCTGAATATCCATTGTGTACTAATGACATTCTTGTCATCTGGTCTTGGCACAAGTTACCATGTCTTGTTCTTCTCAATCTGTTCAATCTCATCATTCATAGCACTTATCCATTCCTCATTATCTAGTGCATCATTGATAGATTTTGGCTCAAACTCACAAATTAAACAATTTGAGGTTAAAGACTTACTTCTTGTTCTTGTACCAACTTTCTTATCTCCTATGATCTAGATTTCTGGATGGTTCCTTCTTACATATCTTGCAAGTACAGGTATAGCTCTTTGTGTATCAGTTTGATCACTATTTTGATCTTCATTTTGTTCTTCATTTTTTTCTTCATCACCTTGCACATTATTTTGATTATTATCCTGACCGTCAGTAATAGTAGTCTGACTGTCGATTGCAACATTTTGTTGTTCTGGAATTAAGCAGTGTTTCTCGAGTAGATTTTTCAGTTCTTCATAGTATACAAACTTGTTGTAGTCCTCTATTTCTTTTGTGCTTTCCAGCTCATTCTTTTCTACAAATTCATCTATTTTTACATTTGCACTTTCAACAATTTTGTTAGAAGCCTTAATGAGACATTTATAAGCTTTTCTTTTGGTGGAATACCCTAGAAAAATACCTTCATCACTCTTGGCATCAAGCTTTCCATTTCTATCATCCTTTAAGACATAACATTGACTACCAAAGACTTTGAAGTAACTTACATTGGGTGTTTTACCATACCATAGCTCATAAGGTGTCTTCTTTGTGTCCTTCTTTAATTGTACTATGTTAAGTGTGTAGACAGCAGTACTGACAGCTTCCCTCCATAAGATTTGGGTGATTCCTTTCTCTATCATAAGTGTTCTAGCACAATCAAATATTGATCTTCTCCTTCTCTCAGCAATCCCATTTTGTTGTGGTGTTCTTGGTGCAGAAACCTGTCTTTTTATACCATACTCATTACAAAAATTAGTGAATTCATCTGATATAAATTCTCCTCCTCTATCTGATCTCAAACATTTCAGATCCTTACCACTTTGTTTATCTACCATATCTTTATACCATTTAAACATCTTAAATGCTTCAGATTTATCTTTGAAAAACATGATTGTCATCATTCTAGAGTAATCATCAACAAAGAGAATAAAATATCTATCTCCATAATAACTATTTTTCCTCATTGGTCCACATAAATTAGTATGGACTAGTTCTAGAATGTCATTAGATGTATGGGTTTTACTTTTGAAACTATACTTAGTCATTTTATCTTTTTGACAATTCTTGCACATGATGTTGTCTGGCTTTGTCATCGTCGGTAAGCCTCTTACATTTCTCCTTCTACTTTTTTCATTATGTTGTCAAAATTCACATGACATAATATTTTGTGCCACAACCATATGTCTTCATTTCTAGTCATTAAGAAAGTGGTGTTAGGATCATTCAGATAGAATAAGTTACCTTTAGTCTGTTCACCGGTACCAATAAGTTTCCCTGATTCATTGAAGATCTTTACCTTTTTATTCCCAAATTCTACTCCGTGTCCTGAATTATTCAGTAGAGAAACACTAAATAGATTATAATTCAATCCTTTTACCCAGTAAGAATGTTCACATTTAATCAATTTATTCAACATTATTGTTCCTTTACCTCCAATTGGACAAGGTGTATCATTACCCATTCTTACTGTACCACCATTATAATACCCAAAGGTGTTAAACTTTTCTTCGTCACCAGTCATGTGATGAGTGCAGCCACTATCTATAATCTAGATTTCATTCTTGCTAACCTTAGATATGAGAGTTGTTTCTACATACCTTTCTTCATCATCATCTAAATTATCTTTCACAGCTACAAATACCATCTCAATGTCTTCATCAGGTTTGGTGTCAGTATCTTCATCTTTGCAAGTAGCTAGGTAGCTAGCTTTCTTTCCTTTGTCCTTTTAGTCTTAGGTATCTCTTCTTTTTTATTTTCGGTAACCTCTGTAATATTTGTTATCACCTCTATCAGATTTATTCTCAAAAGGTCTGTCATTACTTCTGTCAACTTTTCTTATGTTAGGAAATCTTGCAGCAAAGTGTCCAATCTCTTTACAATTAAAACATACAAGTGGTAACTTGCCTTTGTATTTACCTTTGCCTCTCTGCATTCTTCTTGCCATAAGTGCTTCTATTTTATCTAGATCTTCTTCTTCACTTTCACTTTCACTATCCCTTCTAGATGTGTGTCTATGACATGATTTTCTTATTCTCATAGAAGACTTAAATGCAGACTCTAAGTTTGGTAAGACACTATTATCAAAGTTATTCATCTTAAATGAAATCATTCTACCAATTAAACTATCAAGAGTAACTGTATTATTAGCTACTTCTCTCATTTCTTGAATGGAAGAAACTCTAATAGCATATATAGGAAATAAGGTTCTTAAGATTTTACTTACCATTGCCTCCTCTTCTAGTACACCTCCAACTCCTCGCATAGCATTGACTACTTCTTTTATTCTTGTGTTATACTGTGTGATGTTTTCTCCTTCTTTCATTCTGAGATCGTCAAATTTTACTCTAAGGCTTTCTGCCTTGGCTCTTAGAACATTTGTATCACCTCCATGTACAAGCTTCAGTTTCTCCCACATCTTCTTTGCATTTTTGCAATCCTTGACATCTTCAAATTCAGCATCAGAGAGTGAGGAAGAAAGCTCTATAACCATGAAGTTGTGTTCATGCTTCTCTATCAATTGATCTACTGTCAATACTCCTATAGGCAACACAAATTTAGTATCTATGGATTGAGTAACATCATTACCAATACCCGATAAGTGGAGTCTTATCTTGCTTTTCCATGAAGCAAAATTATCTTTGTTCAACTTGGGCACATCTCTTCTGTTCATCTTGTGATCTTTTACTTAGGTCTTGAAACCTTCCTTTCTATGCACACAAGCTCTGATACCAATTTTTAGTAATAACTGAGAGGGGGGGGTGAATTAGTGGCCTCAAAAATTTATCCTTCAAACATTAACCACCAATCAAATAAACCTCAGATTATTAAGTCCCTACAAGATGCATGCCATGAAATACTTATAATGAATAACTGTCTATTGGTTTTCCTTGTCTGTCCTTATTATCCTTGATTTACCGATAAGCAGTATAACTATTTACCAAAACTTAGTAAATATGCATACTATACCGATCAACCTAGTGTTAACTATGTCAGATACAAAATAATAAAGAAATGAATCATAAACACATGACACATGAATTTTTAACGTGGAAACCCTATTAAGGGAAAAACCACTGGGACCGGTACCCCAAATTTTCACTCTTCTGAAGTGAGCTCTATTAGGAGCCAACCCTGTTAAAGGTTACAAACACACTTATAAGTGCGACATTGTTAGAGGATTTTATACATAGAGGTTGTCACTTAGTATCGAGCATCTATTGCTACCATCCTTGAATCACCCTCCTTAGACTGCCAATAGGTATCGGGGAAGTACAATGCTACTTTCATAAATCAACCTTTTTGGCACTCCTTGGGATGTACCTCAATATATAGAAGACTATTAAGTCTTGCTTTGTTAAGAGACTTGATGCTTCAATGGTTAAACTAAAACACTATGACCTATTTCTAATGCAACTTTGAATTGCAAATTTTCAGATCTATTTACGTACATTACCTCTCTGATCAATGTATCAATTTAATTCTTTGTGCTCCACACTTTCTACTTTGTGATGTTGTTCTTCATTGTTCGTCAGTGTCTGCAGAATTCTTTAGCTCTCCTTCAGCTTGATTGATCAAGACTGTATGAAGCAATTCTTCATCAGATTCTCTTCAGTATCCTCTTTCTATTCACTCCCCTTAATCCCCTTTCTGTGAATGTGATCATTGAAAAATGAACTAAGCTTGTCTCTTATATAGACATGATTTTCACCTTTTCTTGATTCTTGATTCTTGGTGTGAAGAAAAATCCAACCAATTTTATTTAAAGCATAACTCCTGATTTATCTCGTAGCTATCTTCTTGCCAACTGTACAAATCTTCTTTAAATAAACTACTTAACTCTGGTTGAATAAAACAACTAGTTAAGGCTATCTTTAGCTCTTGCCAGCTAGATATTTTGTCATTTTATGAACTCTCTATTCTGTCAGTCAACTCTTCAGTTAGTTGTCGGTGACAACTGACAGTTTCATCGGTGTGACTCTAGTTAGCTTTGGGATCTCCATCCGTTAGGTATCATTGGATTTTTTATCGTTGGGAAACTCTATTTTTAGCTCGTCGGGAATCCTGTAGTTTTTCTTCATCAGGTAAAATTGTCTTATGCTCGTGGGGTATCACTGTGAATTTTCTTCTTTTCCTTTACCAATGGTGTGCACTCCATCAGTGTTATCTGTCACTTAGTGGATACTTGACTTTTATGCATTGCTGAAGGCATAACCTTTGTTTCATTGATTCTTTGAAGTCTTTGCCATTATGTACATGACCGTATAGATGATATCAAGTTGACATCAATGACAATACAAACCATTAATTGATTTAATGCCTTGCATTATCTTCAACTTAACATTATCAAACATTCAATTAGTTACATGTCATCAAATCTTACAGATGTTGAGATCTATTATAAGCTCATAATACCTTTCGTATTAGTGTTTCTCTTATGTTTCTTTTCTCCACTTCTTTCTTCTCGGTGAATGTTGTTGCTTCTCTATTGTTCGCTGTTTGTAGAAATCTTTAGCTCTGTTCTTTAGCGTGTATGATCTGGTTAGTATGAAGACTTCTTATCTTCACTAGAATTTTCTTCAGCATCCTCTTTTTCATAATAAATTAGGTTGTCTCTTTTATAGATATTATTTCACCATTTCTAAGTCCTTGTCTTTCTTTTTCTTGACATGATCCGCAAATCTTGCCATTCTTTCTTTAAATTTTGCTTTAGTTTTATCCCATAGATTTCTTGTTGAAAATTGGAATAAAACTAGATTTAAATCTCTAGCTTATCTTTAGCTATTAACTGGTTGATGGAAACAATGTAATCAAAAAATTAACTCTATATTTAGCTCCTACCAGCTAATTCTTTTGTCATTCCTAAACTTCAAATCTAATCGGTGTTTAACTCCTTATTTTCTCGGTCTTGATTTCAGTTATCCTCAGGCATCTCTGTCCGTCAGGCATCTCTGTCCATCTGGGTGGTCTGTCCGTCAAGAAACACTCTAACATTTAGTTCTACTCGAGTATAATTTTGGTTTTGGTCAATAATGCTTTCTCGTGTATCTTGCTCGGTTTACACTGTGACTCTTCTCAGGGTTCTCTATCTGTCGGTGTGCATTGTCCATCACTGTTTGTTGTCACTTGGTGTATACTGAACTTTTATGCATTACTAATAACATAACCTTTATCTCTTTGGTTGTTTGAAGTCTTTGCTAGTATGAATATGACCAATCAAAGTATATCAAGTTGACATCAATGACAATACAATACATTAACTGATTTAATGTGTTGCATTAACTTTTTGTAGCTTCGTGATTATCAACTTTGTCATCTTCAAACATTCAATCAGCTATAGTTCATCAATCTCTCCCTTTGGCATTCATAGAAACATACTACATACTACTAATAAATTATGAAATATATCAGTTGTAGTTCGTCAATATCTACCTGTTGCCCAATTTTCCCACTCTGTGCAATTGACCTGGTTTTTCCTGTCTTGCTTCCTCTGTCTTGTTTTCCAGGGGTTTCACTTCTCTGCTAAAACCCTTAAAGGTAATAAACCCTAGGCCATGGCTCTTATATTTCATCGTTACTTTTCTAAGTTACTAAGAGCATGTGCTTTATTCCTAAGTAGCTTGATCACTTCAGCCTGGGCGAATATTCTTTTCTTTCTCCCGACTTCGCTTTTTCTTGTGTCGCGTGGTCTGGTGATCTTTTGGAATATTCCCTAAATGTCTTCCAACTTAGCATTTTCCCTTTAGTCACGTGATCGCCAGATATGTCACAAGACACATAAAGAATGGGGCCCACCTTCATGTCGCTTGATCGCGTGAAGAATTCCATGGTCAGTAAAACATCTTTCGACTTCGCGATTTACCTTGGGTCGCCTTGTCGCCAGAACAGAGAGGTGACTCAGCGTTCCAATTTGCAACAGATGGACCAGTGGCTGTGTGACAGGTGGTGTGTGGCAGGTGGATGTGGGCCTTCAGTCGGGTGATCACTAGACAGGGGAATTGGGTCACGCGACTTCGTGACTTGGTATCTTTTCCCTCAGTCGCAGGATCGCTGGATAATTTAAGGGTATGATCAGTTTTAAGGCGATTAAATTCTAGCCATCTGATTTAAAGAACAGAGGATCCAACGGCAGACGTGTGGTCGGGTGATCAAAGTAACCTACAGAGAAAGTACTCCCAACTCAGCGACAAGGGTCAGTCGAGATGTCGCTAGAAAGATTAAAGGGCACATGATGACTGTTAAGAAAAGTCAAAGGGCTCAGACATAGGTTCTCCTGACTTGGCGACTAAGTGTGGTCGTGTAGTCTCGAGACAGGAAGATAGCATCTGGCGATCAGGCGACAAGCCGTGACTGTCTAAGATGACAGTTAGGCGCATGGTCGCTAGAAGAATGATGAGTTAAGGAAAATACCTCGCGACTTTGATTTCACTCAGTCGGGATGTCGCTAGATCTGGCTCAAGTTAAACAGAGATTAAAAAGTGCTTTGTCACCTAGTCTGGAGATTTAACTAGGGTTAATGTTTAGTGCTCGCAACAAAGAGACTAGTCGTTGGTCGCGTTGTCGCTGGACTTTGAATTTGAATAGTTGGCGGCAGATTTGGCACTGTGAACGCTTGGCAGCCATGGTTCCTCCGTGCTCGTGTTCCAGGGGTGATCAGGGAGGTTTCAGTTGCAGAAGGCCATGCATAGTGAGTCTGTTGATCCCAGATTTAGATTTGTTTGACGTCAGTTAGAGAAACAGAAGATTTAGAGACGTGCTCAGGGAGATACAGAGTCCAATCACGAAGTTATTACTCTCCAGGTGCAGTTGGCGAAGGGGCACGGTCGTGATTGATGGCTCATTGATGAGAATTTGAGCGGTGGCCGTCAAGGGTCACTTCCTGTCCTGGGGGACTGTGATCAGTTGGTGAGCATTCATGACAGAGACTTAGTTGCTGAGTATTGCTCATGGATCCAGGTTGCTTGTTCACGATGCATAATCAAGTACAGGGATGGGCACAAGATAGAGGATCTGATCTGATCGATTCACCTTGGTGCACATTTATGACCGGATTAGATTTTGTACTAGGGTTAATTATTACATTGTAAATCTGTAACCCTAGCTAGGTTTTTGGATTCCTACCTACGTGCATGGGAGTATAAAAAGTTTTTTTGAGAGCCTTAGTGCTCAGATTTTGGCATTTTGTAAAGAGAATTTATTCTCTCTTGGAGTTATTTGTGGCATTCTTTCTACCCTCTGTCCTTTACATTGTGTAATTCTCTCATTGATCATGCAAACTATTGGAAGTACTTTGTGATAATCCTTCATATCCCTATGCTTCCTGGTTTGTATCATCTCTTATTGGATCAAAGCTTATGAATGCTAATTAATGGACATTGGGGTTCCTAGTTCCTCTCATTTTCTGCAA